>JAKWJC010000372.1:24608508-25208508 GCA_027704865.1 Solanum neorickii
ATGGCTATAAAGAAATAAGTAAGAGGGAAAGGATGGAAAATAGGAAGTAGAAAATAAAGAATGAAACAAAATTATAACTAAACATGGCAATCACCTAAAAAATAATGACATGTCCAAATAAACCATCCCCAAATAAATCAAATGAAACACGTAATAGTAAGAACCTAATATCCCCAGCAGAGTCGCCATTCTTTTGTGCCTTACTTTTCATCAAAAATGGGATTTGATGCACGTCCTAACAACTCTTTTGCGATTGGGGAATTGAAGAATCGCCACCTAAAGAATTAAGGCAAGTTAGAACACCTATCTAACCTAGCTAAGTCTAACTAAGGTCAACAAACCAGAGATCGGGGTAAGTATTCAAATTATCTTGATTGAAGGGTGTTATATGTCCCTCGAGGTCGACAAATGTTGGTTTTGATCGTATCTCATATAATTTATGTGGGGATTCAAAGTATAAATAAGGTCAATTCATAGTTTAATTAGTTAATTAATCATGCTTACTAGGGAATACAAACATTCAATAATTAAGATCATTTTATTTAATTAAGCATGCAAGACTATGTGATATAACAACAATGATTAAGCAATTAGCTCACATTATTATTTTAAATAATTATAAACATGCGACATTGTGTAGTAAGAAAAATTAAACAATTAAGATTAAGAAATTAGCTCACATTATTATTTTAATTAATTATTATAAGCATGCGAGACTAGGTGAAAAGAATATTAATAAAATAGAGTAACTTTGTTATTTTAATTAGTGAGTTGAACATGCAAGGCTTTGAGATAACATAGTATTAAACAAGTTAAATCGTATTATTATTTTAATTAATTATTAAAGCATGCGAGACTAGAGGCAACATGTAATAAAGAACACATTATTATTTTCATTAATTATTTAACTATGCGCGACTAGGTGATAAAAATTTAAACATAACAAATTTAGACATAATTAAGAATGTAGAAAATAGATAAAAAGATAAGCAAACAATTTATATTTCATTTAAGCTACCCCAAATAATTAAAATTAAAACAAGTAAAAGGACAAAGGAAAAGGAGACTCTTAGATAATTTTTGGATTAGCACTCGACTTTTCATTTTATTCTTCCGATAGGTTTAGGGTTTAGGGTTTAGGGTTTAGGGTTATGGGACAGACAAAACAAAGGTTTATCTTTTCAATCTTGAGTCGATGTCATTTTCTCCGTTGGGCCAGCTACCCCTACCCAACCACCACATGCATCTTGTCATAAAAGGTGCCTAGCGTCCCCACTTAAGATGCATGAGGCATTGGATTACTTGTAGGGTGTTTTAGACTAAAATTAAATATAAGGCCTTCCTAGAAATAAAGAAAAAAATATTGGAAAATATATTATACATAAAGTCTCATGCTGGACTCTAAATTCTAATTTGACATGCTGGCAAAAATAAGTAATTAGTGAAAGTCACATGCTTAGAGCATGGTACAAAATTATGAGCAAACAAGGTTGATTTAAGTGGCAAAAGTTATGCACAATGCATAATGCATATTTGTTTTATTAATAATGATTAGTCAAGATGAAATAGTTTAAATAGGCGCAAACAGGGCAGAAATATAATAAAGACAAAAATTTACTTAAATCTGTGATTAATTTCAACACTAGTGTTTTTAAATTAAACAACGCATAGGCTAATTTATTTTACGTCACGAAAAAAGCAGCAGTGGCATTACGCAAATGCACAAAATTATCATTTATACAGAACTTCATTCAGGAAAAATTTAGAAAAAGATTCAGATTAAGTTAGGAGGTATTAACATGCTGATTTTTTTCTCTTAACTTAGCATAAAACTGGAACATTAGTTGATTTTATTTAATTATACCATGCTGAGAGTAATTACAATGCCTAGGAACATGACTTCTAAACGAACTTCCAACTATATCAATTCAAAATCCTATAAGCATGATTTATAAATGAACAAGCCGAAATTAAATTTGAGACTTAATACATAAACTCTACACCCAAAAATTTATTAGAAATTATATAAACCCTATAGGCATGACATCTATGTTAGCATGATGAAAATTCGTATCAAAACCTATAGGCATGAATTCTACAATTAAATGATATATAAGGTAAAACTAATTCTTATGACATCAATATCAACAAACATAGACATGATTTCTACCTTATTAGTATGAAATCTAGATTTGTTTAAGAAAACAGCATTTAAAAGTTATTAATGAGATGAGATTTGATTTTATTTATTAGTACTACCAACTAAAAGTGACATATGAAATGACAATTAATTATCATTTAAACAAGGTTTAGTTTCAAATACTAATTAGACAAGATTAAACAAGTGATCAAGCAATTATAACTTTATTATTATTATTATTATAATTATTATTATTATTATTATTATTATTATTATTTCTTTTAGTTGGATTTAATAAAGGATTACAAAATACAAACTATCAAACAAATCAAAATCGTATAGGCATGCTTTCTTACACAAATAAGTTATGCTAATAACTAGAAAAATATCGCATAAATTCCTCCCCTAGACGATCCCCCATATTATTTAATATATAGAGAGATTTTGAGTTATACATAAATTACAAAACTGAAATAAAATAGGCAACGACTTATTACAACCAAAAAAATAAACTTTTTAACAAAGATATTTCATCCGAAATCCAACACCTAGGTGACTGTTCAATGTCTTGAAGTTTAAGTTCAAACTTGCTAAAGAAAAATACAGAAGACAAGATTATAATTACATATATAGAAACACAGAATTATTCACGGCCAACAAACGAGTTTCAATATATAAGACCTCACATTGAGAGAAAGGATAAGAAAAATAACTTGGATGCTTCCTACATTACAATAGACTCACATAAAAATGAATGCAAGACTGATAGAAATACTAATTAGGAACACAAATAGTGAAGCAGAAAAGATTATCAGCAAGGGAGACAACGTAATCCAACTTTCGACCCTAATAAAGAAAAATAACAAAGAAAAAACTTGAATATTTATCGGAATCTTAATAGTTTTAAGAGTAGATAGCAATATATTATTTTTTTTATTCAAGTGTGAGCTAATGTGAGAGATGAGAGTGAAATAATAATGAAGGGAAGGGGTACTATTTATATCGAAAAGAGGGGGAACACATAAGGGAAATAAATATTTTAAGGAAAATTAATATAAAATTTTCCTTATTTGAATGGATATCCAAATAAAAAGGTATTTTTAATCACATATAATCAAGTAAGAAATCTAATAGGACAAGTATACAAAAATATAAGAATTAGGAATAGTAAGTGTAACACTCCCGATATCCTATAAACTGGAATAGAGCTCCCTTATTAAATAATGGCTAAAATGATGTTTCCAGACCTATAATAACTTAATAAAATTGATTTAGAATTATTAGAGAGTAAATGTCAATGTAAGATCTTCACGTCAAGAAACTAGCAAAATTCAACTAGTAGACGTCATAAGGTTTTGTGAAGGTTTGGGAGTATCGTAAGAAATATAAAACATTTAAAAAATATTTAAATAGGTTTATAATGTTTAATGGTTCAAACCTTACAATTATGACTCCCCGAGTACTAACCAAAGGGTCCTTGAGGAGGACCCAATCATTGGCAAAGAGGTTGCCAAAACAGCCTGGGAAAAAGGAATATTTGGAGGTGGTAGCACGTCGCGCCCTCCACACTTGGTAGGAAAAAATTTCCTCACGAGAAGGGGCCTTCACGAGTATCATTTCCTCAAAATGAATTTATGAAAAAAATTTGGAAGTGCCCCTGCGACTCGCAACCATGTCTAAGATTTGATTGCGTTGTTTTTATGTCAATTTGACTTCACAAAAAGACCCAATTAAGTGAGGAGTATTTTGATAATTTTAGGGGATGACTCTATATTTATTTAAAGTCAGTTTTAAGTAATTTTTTACCCACCCAAATCAGTTACCCAAATCACTCTCACTTCTCTCTAAATTCTCTCTCTACTTAACCTCCATTGAAGAGCATTGGAAGCCATGAGAAAAAGACAAAGTTCTCAACTTTTTTTTCTCAAATTCTAGGATAATGTCTTCATAGAGATATGGATTCTTCACCACTTGAATTCCATTCCCCAAGAGTTCCATCCAATGTTGGTTTCTAAATATTTCAAAAATCAAGGGTTTTTTGTACTCATGGGTTTTTTTCTTAACTTGAAATTGGAGATCAATTATGATGAATTAGGTTTACTTAGAATTTTTTATGAGTATAATAATGGTTAATAATTGTTGTTTGATCAAAATTCCATAGAATTCATGTTTTTTTCCTAAATCCTCTTAATATTAGACATTGGTTGATAAATTATTTAAAAATGATAGGGTTATAAGTTTATATATTGGTGTTGATGGTATTGTTTCTTCATTGACTCCCATATAAAATGTTTTGATGGGTTTTTTATCTAGTTCTTAAAGATTCCATGAATGACCCCTTTTCCCTAACCCTTACTATCAATTAAGTTAATAGACGATTAGGGATGTGGGAATTGAATTTTATAGTGTAATTTACTATTATATGATGATGTTGATTGGATTATTGGACTAATTTTGTGAAATTTTGGGTGAGATCTAGAAGGATATTCTTGGAACCCATTAATAAGACTTTTATGATCTTCAGTAATGAACTTCAATTATGTTGGTGTATTCTTGATGAAGATATACAATTGAAGTATGATTATGTGAATAAGATAGGAAGATGATGATAAAATCAATATGATGGCATGTTATGGATATGTTGTATTGGAGATCTTGATAGGGGTATGATCATGCAAGGTTGAAAGTCATTCTCTTGTGTACCTTATTAGTATATCACTATGATGTTATGATCTCACAAAGTGATGGGTTGTGATGATTGGAAGTTCTCATTCAAAACCTAATGATATAATCACATGATTATACAAGGGGTTATTCTCCTATGTCCTATATTAAGATTTCATGATTTAGAGTGGCTTAAAGACATTTCAAATAGGGAATTTAGCTAAGCACCTAGTGAAATAGATATAAGAGGTGTCCCTTCCCAATGAGTGAAGGTAGGTTCACAATGATTCTGATGAGATGGAGACTACCATGCAATATACATACATGAGTTTCAAGAATATATCATAGTTACTTAACTATGTTGCCCCCATAGGAAAACTAGATACTGGATCCACCTATAATGCTATGTTCATGTTATAGTTCTATCTTGGCAAGTAGGGCACCTTCTTCCGGTGTAAGGTTTCATGACACCGGATTCTGTATTTAGCTCACATGGTATAATTTTTTTAAGGCGATTGTTCTGAACGTAAAATGAATGAATAAGTAATAAAGATGGACTCTAAGTAGGGTGACTTAAGGGGTTCTACTTAGTGTAGGTAACAGTAAGTGACATTACCTATGTCTTGCACAGTTGATCTTGAGGCGAGTCCTACAAGGATTTTCTTATGTACTTATGTTATGAATGAAATGCATAAGGTTGACTTAAGATTATGTTGATCTTATATGATACAGACTTCATTTGACGAAAATGATATTAGTCAAAATTGCTATGTTTTATGATGGATACACATGATTTGATGTTATATGAATTATGGGCCTTGCTTATTGTCTCTTTACTAGTTAACTTAGTTTATGTGGGGTTATGGGGCTTCACCCGATCATTGCACTAGTTGGCATGGATTGGGATTGTAGGTAAAGGTCTTGTATGCCTTGATGTTATGAAATGTATTATATGAAATATTTATTTGTCTTTATGATAATGTTCTTCTTGTATAGGGATATGAACATGTTATACTGATATTGTGACTATTGACTTATATGTGCTCTTATGTGTGCATAAAAGGGTTTCAAAGTTACTTAGGTGGTTTTGAACAAAATATTCCTTTGTGCATATGATTTCAACACTTTTACTGGAATATATCCATATTTACTACATGTCTTTTGTACTAACACATATTCTTTATATTTCTATAAATATGTAGGTTCGGGCCATTGAAGAGTAAAGGGCCATTTCAAGGAAGACTTTGATCTGTTCCCAAGTTATTGGTGAGTCCTCAAGTTTGAGGATGATACAACATTTCTATCTTTATTTGTTTAGCCTGTTTCTTTAAAGAAATTTGTTCTTTCCTTATATTGAGACTTTGTTGTCAATATATATGTGACATATTGTACTAGTGAAAGGGTTATGCCCAATCTTTTAAATTCTCTATTAGATGGTATATACATGATACAAATTATTTAACTACGTAAATGCATTGGCTATGTTTTTAAATTAGATGTGTATGTAAACTTCATAAACGAGGAGTCTATGTAAACACCATATATGAAAAGCGAGAAGTCTAAGTATACTTCACTGTGTAAAAGTTTTAAATTTTCCGCTTTTTCTCTACCAATGATTTTTTATTAATTATGCTAAGGCCAAGTCTACGGCCTCATTGGGAACAAAAATGTTTGTTACGTCTAGGGGTGCTTCGAGTTCGTGACAAACTTGGTATTAGAGCATGATATTGAGTAACCTTAGGATTGATGTCTTACTAAACCATGTTTACGTAGAGTCTTATTCGTTATGGTGAACTGTGTCCCACTTATGAATGAGAGAATATGTTATTCTTAGTAAATTCTCACCTCTTTAGATTTCTTGAAGTTGTGCCTCAAGAATGTTAAGTATATGTGTCCTTTTTCTTCTAACCCTTTTATTGTTGTTGTAGGCTTTGACTACTAGCAGGGAAGTTGCAAGAAGATTCGAAGAAGATATTGCTAATGTTGGAAATCCTCTCCAAGGAAACCAAGCTACTCAACAAGGAAATCAAGCTCCTTCTCAAGTGCAAGATTCTCAAGGTGACCAAGATCTGGTCAATCCTCTAGCTATTATAGATGGAGATATAAGGCCGACTTTTCTAAGTTTTGCTCAAGCTATGAATACTCAAGCTCAAGTTGTAGCTACTCAAGATCAAGAGATAACGGCTCAATCAAACCAGGAAGTTGGACCCGAAGTGTCACATCCGTGGTTACCCCCTAGACATAATTGGCTTCTTCGTCCTCTTTGAGGACTAGGACTAGCCTGCTAGTCTTACATCATCACATTCATCAATCAAAAATATGGAAAAATTAAAACTTTTCAATTAACATTTACTTGGGGGTTTATATAGACCTCTACATACACATAATATAGTCGTATCGAGTATTCATAGACCCTTTGTATAGTATCGTTACATAGCCTTCTACTTTTATTGCACATTTATATATAAAATATAGAATCAAGTCTCAATGATTGTCTAATCTCATACCATCTTATCGATTATCACAATTCAAGAAACAACATATAAACGTATACAAGTCCTACTCAATAGAAATAGAATGAACATAAAGGAGTCTTATGCTCATAAAAAAGAAACTTCATAGGCAAGATATTGGCATCGGCCTCAGAAGTGAGGACCTATCCACTTGGATGAAAGGAGATATCCAAGTCTTAAACAATGTCGCCTTCCGAACCCTATAGTGACTGGAACAGAAAATGTTGGGGAAAAGGGACAAAAATGGGATTCGTACTCCTTTTAGAAGAGGTCTGGGTGGTGTCCTTATGTAACATGGTAATGTTATAGTTATGCTTCTAGACAAATCAAGGTTCCTAAGAAGAACTATCCAACTCACGACCTTGAATTAGTCGTCATATTGTTTTCTTTGAAAACATGGAGGCATTATCTATATGGCGTCCATGTGGATGTATTTAACGACCACAAGAGTCTTCAATACGTGTTTACTCAAAAGGATATATATCTTATACAAAGAAGGTGGTTAGAACTCTTAAAACATTACAACATGAGTATTCTCTACCACCACAGCAAGATCAATATGGTAAAGGATGTTCTAAGTCGAATGTCAATGGGTAGTATCGCCCATATTGTCAATGATAAAAAAAAGTTAGTGAAAAAGGTACATTGATTGGCTCGGTTGGGTGTTCGGTTGGAAGATTCTCCAAAATGAGGATATATGGTTCGTCATAATTATTAATCATCTTTAGTGGTGGAGGTGAAGTCTAAGCAAAACCTCGATCCTGTATTGATGGGATTGAAGGAATCGGTTCTTAGAAAGTTCAATGAAGCATTCTCCGAAAGTGGGATAGGGTAATTAGGTACCAAGGTAGACTGTGTGTATGATATGTTGATGACCTAAGACGACAAATTTTGGAAAAAGCTCATGGTTCCCGATGTTCCATTTATCGGGGTACCACAAAAATGTATTGTGATATTCAATAGGTCTATTGGTGGGACGATTTGAAGAGGTATATAGCGGATATTGTGGTTAAGTGTCCTAATTATCAACAAGTCAAGGACGATCATAAAATATGGGAAAGTTTGAATCAAGTAATGGATGTCCCTAGTTGGAAGTGGGAAGATATTAATATGAATTTCGTAGTGGGTTAGGCTCGTCCTGGAGGAAAAATTACTCATTATCAATGATTGTTGATAGATTGAGGAAATCTGCCCCTTTATCCCTATCAAATCTACTTATTCGGCGGAGGAATATGCTTGATTGTATCTAAATGAGATTGCGAGTTTGCATGGGATCCCTTTCTCCATAATATCACATAGAGGTGCCCAATTCACTTCAATTTTAGGAGGACATTCCAAAAGGGGCTAGGTACTCAAGTGAAACTTAGCACTGCTTTTCATCCTAAAACGGATGGTCAAGCGGAGTGTAGTATGTAAACCCTAGAATATATGTTAACATCTTGTGTCATTGATTTCAATGGTAATTGGGACTATCATCTACCATTGATAGTGTTCTCCTACAATAATAGCTACCATTCGAGTATTTCTATGAGACCATTTGAAGAACTCTATGGTAGGAGATGTAGGTCACCTGTTTGGTGGTTTGAAGTAGGAGAGTCTTCATTCCTTGGTACCGAGATTATCTGAGTCTATAAAGAACGTTCGAATAATAAGGTATAGGTTGAAGACATCCTATTCTCAGAAAAAATCTAATGCCGACAATAAAAGAAGAGACCTTCAGTTTGAAATAGGTGATTGGGTCCACTTGAAGATTTCACCCATTAAAGCGGTAATGAAATTCGGAAAAAAAGGGAACTTAGTCCCCGGTATGTCGGCACTTATGAGATTGTGAAACTAGTTGGGAAAGTTGCTTATGAGTTGAAATGACTCAGTGAATTAACCCTGTTTCACCCGGTAATTCATGTCTCCATGCTCAAGAAACGTGTAGGTCACCCGGTGTTTACTCTCCTAATTTAAGGGTTAGGGGTTAATGAGAACCTTTCTTATGTAGAGGTTCCGATTGAAATCCCAGATTTTAATGTCAAAAAGTTGACAAAATAAAAAGTATTGACTCCGTAAAAGTCCTATGGAGAAACCATCTAGTTGAGGGTGCAACATGGGAGGCCTAGGCCCACGTGAAGTCCCGCTACCCTCACCTATTTCCTCTTAATCCTAGTGAAATTTGAGGTTAGTAGTTAGTCTAAAATAAAATTATGGATAATGTTAACTTGGCCTATTTGTTCTAAGTATGTGCATATCCTTGTAAAGGTTCATGCTTTAAAAATGAGTTATAGAAAAATGCTCTCATGTTTGACTTGCACGTATATGTTTTATGTATAGTTGTCTTCATGAGAATTTTAGTGAGTATGTTTAGAGTTTCTTGTAATAAAAAATTCATGGTAACTCTTCATGTTCATGTTGAGCTCATGTTCATTTTGAGAATGTAGTTCCTCATTATGTGCTATGAAATATTTAGCTATTATATGTGGTAAATTGTGAATGGAGTTGCTATATGTAATGTCATGCTTATGTGTTGAATGAAGTTGAGTATTCCTCCTAAGATCTGTGATTCATAATGATTATGTTTATATTGTTGTTGTTTTTGGTTATGCTTCTAGTAATGAGTCTTTGTCTCTCCCTATAAAAAGATTTAGGTGTCACTCAGGGACGAATGTCCTAAGAAGGGATAATGTGACACTCCAGCAATCCTATGAACTAGACTAGAGCCTCGACTATAAAATAATGGATAAAATGATGTTTTCAAACCTAAACTAACATCATAAACTTGATTTAGAAGTATTACCTCCTAAATTTCAAAAAAAAGTCATGACGTTCGGAAACTAAAGAAATTGAACTAGTAAACGTACTTAGGTTTCGGAGTATCGTATGAAGTCGAAAACATGTAAAATGAGTTTAAATAGATAAAATAATTATTATATGGTCAAAACATCAAGTTACGACTCCCCAACGACCAATCAAAGAGTCCTTGAGAAGGACCCCAACATTGGCAAAGAAGCTGCCAAAACATCCTGCGAATAGACAAAATTTTGAGGTAATGGTGTGTCACGCCCTCCAAACATCATAGGCCAAAATTTCCTCGCAACACTAGGTCTTCACGAGGCTTACTGCCTCAAGCTGGATTCAAAGAAAAAGATTCGGAAGTGCCCCCGCGATGGGCAGCCATGTCCCATATTTGGTTGTGTCATTCGTAAGTCAATTTGACTTCATAAATAGACCCAATCAAGTGATGAGCATTTTAGCTAATTTAGAAGATGAATATATATTAATTTAGGGTCAGTTTTGAGTGATTTTTTACTCAGCCAAACAATTTCCCCAAATCACTCACACTTCTCTCTAAATTCTCTCTCTACTCCACCTCCATTGAAGAGCATTGGATGTTTGGAGAAGAAGAACAAGTTCTCAATTTTACTTCTCAATTTCGTGGATAAAATCTTCATCAAAGTATGGATTATTCACTCTTTATATTCCTTTCCCCAAGAGGTCTATGCAATGTCGATATCTAAATATCCCAAAAATAATGGATTTTCTCAATATATGGGTTTCTTTCTATACTTGAAATTGGTGTTCAATTATTATGAATTAGCGTTACTTTGGATTCTCTATGAGTATAATTATGGTTAATTGTTTTTGTTTGATCCAAATTCCATTAAATTCATGTACTTCCCTAAATTCTCTTAATCTTAGATATTGGTTGATAAATTACTTGAAGATGATGAGGTTATGATTTGATATATGGGTGTTGATGGTATTGTTTCTTCATGGACTCTCATATAACATGTTTTGATGGGTTTTTGATATAGTTCTTGAAGATCCCATTAATGACCCCTTTTCCCTAACCCTAACTATGAATTAAGGTAATAGATGATTAGGGATGTGGGAATTGAATGTCATTGTGTCATTTACTATTATATGATGATGGTGATTGGATTATTGGACGAATTTGGTGAAATTTTGGGTGAGATCTTGAAGGATATTCTTGGAACCCATTAGTAAGACTTTTATGATCTTCAGTAATCTACTTCAATTATGTTGGTCTATTCTTGATGATGATATACAATTGAAGTATGATTATATGAATAGAATAGGAAGATGATGATAATATTAATATGATGGTATGTTATGAATATGTTTAAGTTGAGATCTTTGTAGGGGTATGATCATGCAAGGTTGAAAGTGATTCTGTTGTGTGCCTTATTATGATATTACTATGATGTGATGATCTCATTAAATAATGGGTTGTGACGAAAGGATCTTTTCATTCAAAACCTATTGAGCTAATGACATGATTATAGAAGGGATTAGTATCAAATGCAGTACATTTTTATTTGATGATTAAGAAAGTCTTAAAGACATTTCAAAAAAGGAATGCAACTTAGCACCGAGCGAACTAGATAGAAGAGGTGATCCCTTCCAAATAAGGGAAGATAGGTTCACAATGATTCTCATAAGATGGAGACTACCATGCAATGTGCACATATGATTTTATTGTATATCTCATCGTCTCTTAACTATGTTTTCCCAATATGAAAACTAGCTAGTGCATCCACTTAGAATGCTAGGTTCAGGTTGTGGTTCAATATTGGCAAGTAGAGCACCTTCTTTCAGTGTAGGTTTTCATGAAACCGTATTCCTTGTTTATCTCATATGGTATAATGCATGTTAATGAGATTGTTACAAAAAGTAAAATGAATACATGAAGTAATAAATATGAACACTAACTAGAGTGACTTAAGGGTTCTAATAAGTGTAGGCAAGGGTATGCGACTTTACCTATGCATTGTACAAGTTGACCTTGCAGAGAGTCCTAGGAGGATGTTCTTATATACTTATGTTATGAACGAAATGCATAGTGTTGACTTACATGATGTTGATCTTATATGCGTTGACTTCATTTGATAAACATGATATTGGTCCAAATGGCTATGTGTTATGATGACTACACATGATATTATGTTATCTGAAGTATGGGCATTGCTTACAGTCTCTTTACTATATGACTTAGTTTATGTGGGGTTATGGGGCTTCACATGAGCATTGCACAAGTTGTCTTGGATTGGGATTGTAGGTAAGGGTCTTGTATGCTTTTATTTTATGAACTATAAGATATGAAATATTTATATGGCATTATGATAATGTTGTTCATGTATATGGATATGAACATGTATTATTGATGATGTGAATATTGATATGTATATGCTATTGTGTGCATAAAAGGGGTTCAAAGTGATTTAGCATGGTTTTGAACAAAATGTACCTTTGTGCATGATTTCAATGGTTTTATTTGCATATATCCTTACTTAGTACACGTGGTTTGTACCACCCATATTTTTATACTTCTATGAATACGTATGTTGTGTCCATTGAAGAGTATAAGACCATTTCAAGAAAAATGTATATCTTTTCAAGTGATTGGTGATTCTTCAATTTTGGGGATGATGCCACATTTCTATCTTCATTAGTATTGCCTATGTCTAAAGACACTTGTTCTTTCCTTTTATTGAGACTTTTTTGTAAGTCTATATGTGGCATATTGTACTAGTGTAAGGGATATTCCCAAACTTTGTAAATCTCTATTAGATGGCTGGTATGTGAGACAAATTATTAGACTACGTAAATGGCTATGTTGTTAAATGAGAAGACTATGTAAACTTCATAAATGTGTAGTGTATGTAAACTCCATATAAGATAAGTGAGTAGTCTAAGTATACTTCACTATGTAAAAGTTTTATATTTTCTATGTTTTCTCTACCCATTATATGTGATGAATTATGCTAAGGGCTAGTGAATATGTTTGTCAAGTCTAAGTGGTGCTGCTGGTCGTGATAGTAAAATTTTTTTTCCTTAAACAAAGAATAGTCAAACCAATACCATTTTCCAAATATTGACAAGTAAAAATAGTCCTAATTTTATTAAGGTGAAATAATTCAAATAAGGACCCACTACATTGATTAAAATATAAAGAAGAGCAGGAATATATTTGAAAAAAATAATCAATGATAAACATTCCAAAGTTATATCCATGTGTAAAATCACAGGGATATGCACTAATTGTAATAAGCTGTCCAATTTTCCACAATCACAATAACACAATTATGTATGAATTTACCATAAGTAAAAATATTAACCCTTTAAATCAAGTTAGGGGGAACGACAAGTCATGATTTATATCCATTTAAGTATGGGTGTATCATCAAAGTTCCATAGTAATTATTAAACAAATACTACTGAAAATCAAGATATTGAAAATGGATTGACATATTGGTGGTTCATTAGCAAATTTACTGTAAGTAAGAAGGCTGCAAAGGCTTATATTTGTTGGGGCCGTTATAATTGATTCCAAAACATAATCAAGCATACCATGAATGAGACGGGCTATCAGAATCTATTCAATAAATGAAATTTGCAGCAACCAAACATCAAAAATGAGTATACATTAGTAGATAATTTAAGGCTATTCTTAGCTAGTCCAAAACGATCAAGCATCATAAGCCCATGTAAATACGAAGGTATTCAAAAACTAAATCATAAAAATTTGAAAATTTTTATTTTATGCATGAGTAAAAACAATCTGTATACAAATCATGGAGTAATCATTAAAGCAACATATGTGGCGAATTTCCTATCTTGAATTTAAAAAGTTTACCAGAGCTTTGAGGAGAGAGAGACATTTTCGTAAGCATTACAATGGTGTTCACTCCCTCACCGGAGATTCGCCGGTTGGAGTTGTATTTCGGACCTCCTCTAGTTGTTATTCTCACTGGAGCTCGTTGTTGGCGCTGCTCTTGCTACTGCTTCTCAGCATTCTCTGCAGAAGAGAAGAATCAAGAAATAAGAGATGGGTACAAAGAGAGGAGTAGGAAGGAGAGAAGGGAGAACAGGCAAGCCTCTGCCGGTCGACGCTGCTAATCCTCGTAGGGCTGCTGCTATTTGGAGTTCTTGCCGGTCATAGTTCTTCCTCCTAGTCGAGTGCTGCTTGCTGGCTGTTTTGTTCACCTGATGTAGCAGCAATAAAAAGGGAGAGAGAGCTAATAGAAACGAGGAACACGTGGAACACTCGCCAAAACCAAACGGCGCTCACCGGCAACATTTGCCGAAGGAAGAAGTCTGAGAGGAGAGAGAGAGAGGGAGGCCACTATTTTGGAGAAGAGAGGGAGATAATGGTAGACTTTTAGGGATTTTGGTCCATCTAGGTTAAAGAGGAAGTTAATGAGGATTAAATATCATCAATTGATTTCGAAATAGATGAAAGGCTCGGATACGATCTAGAAATTAACATAAAGGTTGCACGACTAAGATTAAATGATTAAATATTAAAATCAGATTGAATTGAGGATCGGAATGGCAAAAAATGCAACAAAATTTGTTGGAATTGAATCTAAAGGATGGATATAATCAAATTATAATTGGAATCGGATCGTCTAGAATTCAAATAAATTTGAATAAATTGGCTACAATTTAAAAGATTAAGAGGAAATTTAATGAAATGTCATCCAATTGAAATACTACCAATATAATAATATATTTATATATTTAAAGTTACTTACCTTTTAAAACATTTGAATAAAAAAATTATTTATTGAGAAATTTCAAAATATTTTAATAATATTTACATTAATTTTATAAAGTAAACATACTAAAATATATAATTTTATGCAAAATCGACTAAAATTTTTAACATAAAATAAAATCTATTTACGTATTTAATCAAATAACATTCCTAAAAATGGTTAAAGGTAGGTCAAAATTGGGTGTCAACAGCTTCCCCTTTGTTGCTTGAGAATGAAGAATGAATTGTCCGTCAACCAATGTTGACTTAGTAGACAATTTTGTCCGACCAACAAAAGATGTCGGTGGTATCAATTGATGCGATGTATAGTTGAAACAGGGTACGACTAAGACATTTGTATCAAGCCGCCTACATATAGCTAGTTTTAGAAAAATCAGGCCGTGTCTAGTTCTAGATTAAGGAACACACGAGGTCCCTAAATATTGAAAGAATAGTAAGATATTCGAAAAGAGACGATATCGGTTTAAACAGATAAGATTAGAATAGAGAGAAGAGCATGATAGAGCGAGAAGAGCATAATAGAGAAGTGATAAGAGAAATCGACCACGCCTGCAAATTCTAAAATGACTAAGAGTCCTATTATAAGGCGGACAAGACTAAACGTCTTTTTTCAAGGTAGACAAGCCTAGATTTCATTATAAGACGGACAAGCCTAATTTTTCTAGTATCATAAGGTCGACGAACCTAGTGTCCTATTACAAGGCGGACGAGCCTAAATATTTCAATGTAAGTGGAATGAGCCTAAGCATCCTATCATAAGGCGAAAAGGCCTAAATGTCGAATTATAAGGCGTACGAGACTAAACAACCTATTGTAAGACCGAATGGCCTAAATGTCGTATTGTAAGGCAGACGAGCTTGGTGTCCTATCATAAGGCGGATTAACCTGATGTTCTATTATAATGTGAACGAGCCTAATGTCGTATTGTAAGTCTTACAAACCTTACCAAATAATCAATACGACACAATAGCGAGTTGATAATAACATCTTCAATATAGTCTTAAGAGTAGCCTGATTAGACAAACACTTGTAGCCAAGAATATGTAGAGCCTTTTTTCGCAAAGACATGTGAGCTTGGAAATATCAGTTCAGGGGCCGATCAATTTTGTCTGTAATGTGCACATCTAAAACTTGTAAAATAAAGTGAATACAACATATATATCAAATAGACGGTAGATGTAAACATGATGAAATTTCCCATATTGACCATTAATGTTTGCCTTAAAACTATGAAAATAATGTCTAAGTCTATGACGTTTAGGGTTATCATAAACAAAAAAATATATCCTCCGATCATGAAAATGTTTTATGTGGGCCATGAAAAAATGATGTCCTTAGAGTATGACACCTTCGGATAATGATAGAAAGTAATTAAGTCCTTAGGCCATGATATTATGTCCGTGTGCCATGAATGACGATTATTTTAGACCATGACGCCTTAGGAATATAAATTATGAGCAAAGAAAGTTTATATGTAATTCGGGCATCTGTTGGTACATGTGACTTGATTTGGATTTTTTTGGGTAAATGCAATTTTTGGGAATAATGCAATTTGGGGCACATGCCATCCGGCAAATACAATTTCGGCACAATTCACTCTGGGGAACATGCCATTTGGGCAAATGTAATATTACAATTGTTCAGAAACAATTCAATCTCAAGAACAATGCAACCTCGGGCACATGCAATCTTTTGGCACAATGCAATCTCAGGTATAATGCATTGTTCGAGCACATGCAATATCGAGCAAAATGTAGTTCTCAAGAACAATGCAATTGTCGAGCACAATGCAAACTCGCGCACATGAAATATAAACCTTGTTGGGAGGGTCAAGTTCCATTGATTAGAAATTTGATCGGCTCAATAGTTTGGTCATTTCCCTTCTTAGAAGGACAATGTGCCTTTGAGTGGTAGCTTGTCGTACTCAATGTGATGTTTAATGTTTTCTTTTGTATCAGTATCTTGCTTTACTATGTTAAAAGAAAAGTTCATGAGTTTAAAAATGGGGGTAGGTTGATCTGCTCCGACCGGTGTACTCCCTTTGACTTGCCATTCACACCTCTCCTGGAATTTGCTCTGAACAAATATTTACAATAGAAGGGGCGAAATTTTAAAGATTTTCAAAAATATTTTCTTTTTTGAAAAAATTAATGGTAAATCCTTAACTATGGCATAGTTTTAGACTTTACAACATGTGACTCAGTAGTAAATCTGTTATTCTTGTCTTTGTTTAAGATTTGTAGTTTGATTGCCTATGAATTTTTCGGAACTTCTAAAAAATTGTTCCCCAATTGCTAGTTTGTGAGAAGAAATGCTTTGGATGGAATTTTTAATTTTCCCTAAAAAATTTGACCCAATATCGAGATTTGCAAGGAGAAAGCTTTGATAGAATTTTTGAGACACTCTCAAAATTCTATTGCAGTTGCATAATGAAAGGAGGGGAAAATGTATACTTTATTACGATAAAACTTAACTTCATATGAGTGCCTATGTATCTTCTCTTCAACAGGAATTAGCTCTGACGTAGTTAAAAATTACAGAGAGCATGAAACAGACCTAAGATGTAATATTACTTCATAATTCATTTCTGTAAGTATGAGGGCTCTGATTATCAGTACCTGAGATATTATGTGTTGTCGTTGCCTGTTTGGCTATAATTACCCTTTGCTTCATCTTGATTTGGAATTCTGTTTCAAAAATAGTTTCCCGGGTGAGAAATGTTTGTTACTAACCTTTTTATTTAAAGCTCTGCGCATTTTAATTTTGTAGAGTTTATCATGACAAATGGCATGCATTTTTATTCTTTCTATTGATTCTAGATTCTCTGCCCGAAGTTGTATGCATTGAGTGTTACTCGTCTCTGCTTTACGAATAATTTTTTTAAATGGTATATCTACTTCAACAGGTATCTAAGCTTCATTACCATATACAAGAAAGTAAGGCTTAGACCCAGTAGAAGCCTTATTCCTGTACGATACCCCAAAACGTGAAGGGTAGCTTTTCATACAATGTTTATGATTATTGATCATCTTGATCAGTATACTCTTAATGTTCTTGTTTGCAACCTCAATTACTCCATTCATCTGTGGTCTATATGTTATAGAATTTCGATGAGTGATCTTGAACTTCTCACACAGTGACCTCCTTAGATCACTATTTAGGTTGGTTCGGTTGTAAGTGATGGTTTACTCAAGAATCCCGAACATACAATTAATGTTATTTTTGACAAAGTCATCCATAACCTTCTTTGCCATCGATTTGTTGGAGGTGGCTCTGACCCACTTGGTGAAGTAGCCAATTGCAACAAGAATGAATTGGTGTCCATTAGATGTTGCTGGCTCAATGGGACTAATGACATCCATGTCGCATGCTGCAAATAGCTAAGGTGAACTATTGACATGGATTTCGTTGGGAGGAACTCGAATTATATCTGCATGAGTCTGACATTGGTGGCATTTCTTGACATAGCGAATACAGTCTGTCTCCATAGTTAGCCAAAAATATTCCAAGTTTAGAATCTTCTTTGCTATTGTAAACCATTCATGTGAGGGCCACATTTTCCTACATGTATCTCTTCGACCAGCCTGCTAGTGTCTCCATCTTCGACGCATCTTAGCAGCCCCAAGTCAGGAGTAATTCTATAAAGGAGTTCTCCACTTAAAATAGAATTGGGTCGATAACCTCCGAATTATATGCTTTTGTACATTTTATGCATCTTTTGTCTACTCACATCTCTTCAAATATTGTCCAATGTCATTGTACCAAGGCGCTCCATCATGCTCTTCCTTAACATAGAAACTATAGGATGATTACTCATTTATGTGTATTTAAATATGATCAATATAATTATGGTCAGGATGTTGAATCATGGAAGACAGAGTGGCTAAGACCTCTGCTAATTTATTTTTGATCCTTGGTAGATTTTGAATTCAGTTTTGACAAACCCTTTGCGCAAAATATGTACAGACTTCTCATATGGTAATAGCTTCTGATTTTTCATTGCCCAATTGCCTCGAACTTCATGAATCAATAGGTTTGAATCCCCCATTATTAGTATTTCTTGGACATAAAATTCAATTGCCCATCAAAGCTCAAATATGATAGATTCATATTCAGCTATATTATTTGAACAAAGGAATCCGAGTTTTGTAACGTTGCCTGGTTGGTTTGATCAAAACAGCTACGATACTAGACTCGTTCAATTTTTTTGCACCATCAAAGAACATCCTCCATCAATAATATTCTTCAGAAATGTCTTCCCCACATAATTTGTTTCCTCATCCGAAAAGTAAGTCTTCTCGGGTCTATAATCAACGTCCACAGGATTTTCTTCCATATGGTCTATTAATGATTGTGTTTTCAAGGCCTTTTGCGTAATATACTCTATTTCAAACTCACTCAATAATATCTGTCATTTAGCCTGCTTACATGTCATCATGGGGTTTTGAAAGATATTCTTCACAGGCTCAATCCTTGAAATCAGATAAGTAGCGTGCGAGGACACATAATGTCGCAGCTTCTTGGAAACCCAAATTAGAGCATAACAAGATTGCTCTAATATAGAGTATCGTGCTTCGTATGATGTGAACTTCTTGGTCATTTAATATATCGCCTACTCCTTATTTCACCACAACACCATTCTTTCATAGCTTGAAGATAGGATCACAAATGAAAGTATATTGGGTATGAAGCGACTAATGTAGTTAAGTCGTCCCAGGAAACACATTACCTCCTTTTTACACTTTGGAGGGGGGGAGGTAACGTATGGCTTTGATATTCTATGGATCTAATTCTATACCTCGACGAGTTGCAATGAAACCCAAAATCTTTCCATGAGGAACACCAAAGACACATTTTGCTGGATTAAACTTAAGATGATACTTGCGTAGCGTGGAAAAGAACATTGGCAAGTCATCCAAATGATTTGAATTTTCCTTTGCCTTGACGATGCCATCATCCACATAAACTTCAATTTCATTGTGGATCATGTCATGAAACAAAGTAGGCATTTCCCTCATGTATTTTACTTTGTAATTATAGACACACCACGATGTGAGGACGGCATTCTTCTCAGTATCGTCCTTGTGCATCTCGATTTCAAGATAGCCGGCAAAGCAATCCTTAAATGATTGTGTTTCATGCTTAGCACAGTTGTCAATCAGGATGTGTATATTGGGAAATTAAAAGTTATCCTTAGGAATAGTCTTGTTGATATCCCGATAACCACATAAACTCAAATATTTCCGTCTTTCATTGGCACAAGAATGATATTTGCAAGCCAGTTGGATACTCGATCACTTGAAGAATTCCAGCATATCATAGTTTTGATACTTCTTCTTTGATTTTCAAACTCAAATCAAGCTTTTATTTTCTCAGTTTCTACTTCACAATAAGGCAGGCTGAATCAGTGGGCAGTCGATGGGCTATGATATAAGTACTTAGCCTCGTTATATCTGCATACGACTATGCAAAAATATTCTTATTTTCCATTAGAAAGTCGGTATACGCTTTCTTGTCATCTTCTGTCATATGGATGCTTACTTGGGTCCCTTGTGTCATCTCCGATTTTAAGATTTACCATTTCTATGTCCATTATGTTTGGATTGGGTTTCTCCTTGATTTCCTCAACCTTTCTGATTAACTCCTCAGGGACCTCACTTTCTTCAAATTATTCTATGTCATTAATTTTAAGTTGTGCGGTCTCGTTATATGCCATAGTCTCAGATTAAAAAATTTTATTAAAGATTTTGGTTGGAGAAAGAATAACACACAAATAGATATGACATATTAAGCTAAAGGGAAAAAAACATTATTGATTAAGAACTGAATATTTAAATAAAATTAGCATTTGAAATCAATAGAGGAAAATAGCAATTTAAAAATATTTATTGAAAACCCTTTAGAAAAAATTAGATAGAGAACATCTTCCAAAGCTACCTAGATGCTCGATGAGGTATGGGTGGACTTGACGTCCAAGTGCTGATGTGGATATTTTCCTTCTTGCTTCCATTAGGGTCCCCTTTCTCCTCCCCTTTGATCACGATATTGCAAATCTTCCCTTTATCTTTGGTCAATGACATTCCCTACATGCCTCCTAAAAGCTCATCAATGATGTCACCCATAAAATCTGCTGATCGAAATGATTGATGCAACCTTGGTATGTTTTCTTCAATGGATAATAGTATCCCTCTCTAGATGGTTTCAAATCGAGCCACTCCTAGTAGTGTATTTATATCCCAGGCCAAAAGCGGTCGAACAAGAAGCATATTGCATACGCTCGACTATTCCTTGTAATTTAGCGCGCAAACCTTGCCCAATCTCAAAACCAAACAAGGATATCATATCTATGATCTTCTGGCTAAACCAAGGTTGAACTTTAATTTTGCCTACAAGCTCCACTGTATGATACATCTCACCATCCATATGCTATCTTGATTCGATCATGTATACAAGATGTTTTTTTTCTCCTTTGGCTTTAACTTCTTCATAATCTCATTTAAAATTAAAGTATTGGTAAAGACGAGAGGGAACCACTCCGACTATATGAATTCAAGGGCGACCCAACAATAAATTAAATGACGATGTAATGTCTAAGACCTGGAAAACTATTAGGAAAGTTTCAAGACCAATGAGCATGTCAAAGGTTATTTCCCTAATAGTACCCCTCAGAGATCCATCAAATACTCTCAGATTCATTTTCCAGGTTTGAATTTTCTCACTATCCATGCCAAACCTTGTCAACGTGCTCATAGGGAAAATATTCAAACCCAAGCCTCAATCACCAAATGTTTTGGTGATCACCTTGTATCGATACTAAACTGAAATGTAGAAAGCCTTATTGTGGGTTGTTCCTTCAAGTGGAAACTCATCTTTGTGAAAGATATTTTGTAAGCCTCAAAAAACTTCCCGACCATTTGGTTAACTCTCCATTAGTGATGCCAGAGGGGACATAGTCTTCACCCAAGACCTTCAAAAGGGCGTTCCGATGAGTTTCAGATGACTGTAAAAATGCAAGGATTGATATTTGGGATGGGGTTTACTCAATTGATCAATGATAGAATACTCTTTATCGTGAACCTTCTACCAGATACCCTAATATCAAGTTGTACGATAAGTGCCTTGGATTTTCTAGAACTTCACTGATAGGCTTTTTTTTTTCTCAAGGGCCCAGATAGATTCTTCCCTAATCCTAGACATCACAAACTTCTACCATGTTGACCTTGTGGTTAGGTAGAGGACTATTTGCAACATTTTCTGTAGGATCATTAATCGTGATGACCCTTGTATCAATCAGCATTTGAACCTTACCCTTCAAGACTCTTCAAACTTCAATAGTGTGACCCTTTATCCAATAATTATGGCACAAAATTTGTTAGGGTCTTACAATTTTGCATGGACATCCACAGGTAATACAGTAATTGGGGTGACATAGCCATCATGCTTCAACATCTCATAAATCTGGACTTTTGCTTCAACCAAAGGGGTATAATTTTTTACAGGTCTTTTTTCATATAGACATCTGTTTCGGTGGATTCGCGTTAATGTCGGTGGCAAAGTTTGGAAGTATGTTTGCTGGGCATTATAGACACGATATGAAGCTATCTTATACTAAGAAAGAGTATTTCGGTAATATACTGACATGGGTTGGGGAGATATAGTTTGTGAGCTCAGGGTTGTTGAGAGTTTTCAGTGTGAGGATATGGGGATGGAGGTGGGTGTGTTGCTCACTACCTCATAAGGGTCTTGGTTGCATGAGCCATCATTACTGAACTTGTTTTCTTCTGATTTTCTGCTATTCTGCCGGATTGCAACGCTTTGTTGGTGGCTTGCAAAGCCTCCGGGTTGATGATACTCCTAGTTTTTATGACTTCCTCAATCATTCGCCTAATTTAATGATTTTAGCCACAAACATCTTCCAACCATAATATTCTGGCTCTTGGGCACGTATGAAGTACTCTTTCTTATGAGATTCCTCCATAGGAGGTCTGTCCCTAGACGCCTCCGACCTCCATCTTATGTCGTAATATCTGAAGAATTCATTGGGTTTGTTCTTTAGGTTTTGAATTTAAAACTAGTCAGGTGATTTTCTACATTAAATCAAAACATGTTCATAAATTTTCCATGTCCATCCACTCAACCCATTTCAAGGGCCTTGCTAATTATACCATGATAGAGAATCCCCAATAAAACTCTTAGTAAATAACTTGATAAGTATATTCTCATCTTTCCCCACCCCAACAACTTTATTACAATACGTTCGTAGGTGGGCTTTGAGATCCCCAATGCCATTAAATATTTCAATTTTTTGAAGCTTGTATCCTTAAGGTTGTTCTACATCAGAATGCATACACAAATCCTTATAGATCAATCCTCCGAACCTCTTGCTTCTTTCCACATATTTCACCATCTTGGACAAGCTATCTAATATGTTGATCATAGTTTTTACAAAAGTATCCTTTTGGTGGGACTTTGATTCATGGAGGTCATGGGTCACAGGAGTGGTTTCCAAATATATTGAATTGAGGTTGTTATTTCCAAGAGTATGTGTATGGTTTGCTTTTGGATTTGTTTCTGGAAGGGTTGCCTTGGTTTTTTTAAGGTAATGGTAAAAGGAATTGGCTATTTTGGGCATGAAGTTTTGGGAAGATATTTGGATGAGTGGGTTCGAGTTAGGATATATATATTGGAGGTTTTTTTGACAGGGTTGTTTTGTTAGTGTGATGAGGATTTTCTATACCTTTTCCAAAATGGGATCCGAGAGATAGACAACTTGGCAAAATCGCGCATATGCGCAACCTTTCTTCCAACTCTATAATTTTTGCGTTCAAGTCTTAGGACAAGATCACTTTGAAGTTTTCCTCCTTAAGAAATTTCTAACCTTTTGTTGGTGAAGTTGTTGTCAACCATTTTACCCTTACCTATGTAGTTTAATCATTGAGGAGGAGGAGAAGGCGGAAAGGTCACTTTTGATTGTGTATGTGCAAGAATGAAGGACAGATCATCCATAGGAGTGGAGAAAACAATAGAATCAATAGAAAATGATGTTAGGGGATTAGGGCAATATAATAATAACAACACGTTGTTTGAAATAAACGCCATAAATGCAGGGGACCTTGTTGAGCTAGAGGTAGGCCTAAGACGACATATAAATGATGCGTAATAATTAATTCAAGCGCTATTTTCAAATTATAGTTTAGAGTTAGAGAAACAAAAACAATTTCAATTCATTACATCAAACAAAAGAAAAACTTGAAATAAGCTAAAGGGCTAGGGATAATATATGGGAATAAAAACTAAGTAAAAGTTCAATTATGTTGGTCTCCAATGTTAGGCACAATATTATGCCTCGTTTCTAGGGTGATATCATAATTGTTGTTGAGAAGGTTGCGAGCCTATCTTCATTCCCTTTTATCGCAAAAACCTAGAAGTCTATCTTCACTGAAATTTGCAAGCTTTGCATCCTCTAGAAGCCACACGTAATATTCAGGTGTGGAGAAGGGTGTAATCTCTTGAACAGCGATAGTTACCACCCTTTCCAATCTTCGTGGCATGATGTTCACTTGCAATATTTCTGGCGTAAAGTCATACCCATTGTGTTCCATGTGGGATCGTAGAAGTATCATATGGATTTTTCTAAATTGTCGAAGGACCTAGAGTGGTGCGTGTGGTTGCACAGTGTTCATACTAATAAGCTCGATAAAGTAGAGCTCATTACCCCATAATGGCACACTAAGGCTTCGACCTGTAATACTTCCATAGGATTTTAATGGCTGAGTGCTCTCTCAAGTACGTGAACCAGTCCTCAGTTCCAACAGGGGAGAAAAAATATGTCATCCTTGAAGGATGATTGATAACTTTATTCCCGCTGCTTCCTCTATAAATGTCTACCTTATTGGCCCTTTGATGGAAGTGTTCAATATTACACCGCTCGATGTACTTTTTGCCTTTGTGCATGCAGTCAATGCTCTTAGAATTTCCACAAGTATCATGGGGAGTACGGTCTTCCCACCTCAAGCCAACATATGGACCAAATAACACAAGCTAGTGTGGATTATTTCCCTTTCCTTAGGAAAAACCAATGAGTCTAATAATTCGAGAGCGAATGCCTTAAGACGGTATCTTTCCCATTTTACATGAGAGCAAGTGAATTCTCTGGGAAAGTTTTTATGGCCTTCCTCCTATTCAAAACATGAGTATAGGAACACTAAAAAATCGACCCTCTTTAAGACAAAGTAAACTCAGATCATGACGCATGCCTATTTTCTTCAAAAAGGACCTTGGCGTTGGCTTGTATGGCATAATCATTTGACGTTCTTTGTATGGGAGACCCACAAGCACACCATTATCTTAAATTGTAGGGTTTATCTCAAAGTCCTTGAATTTGAAAACTAACTTCTCACGAGCCCAGAATTTCAACAAGGCTATGATCAAGTAGTGATCTGACTCGACGGAGATCAGAGTGGTAAGGCCACCTAGCTGTTCATTTGGCTATAACTCTCGATTTAGCTGAACATCTTTCCACCAAACCTTAAGGGTAGGATCAATTGACCACTCTTTCTGTGTTAAGGAAATGAGGGTAGGTCATGACTTTGCAAACAAAACTGCAAACGATTTCTGAACTCCATTTTGAGAAAATTGGCTTGATATTATTATTATGAACACATAAACACATAAATATGCAATTCGGCTAGAGGGTGTCTGTGGCTCTTTAGATGATAGGGTGGCTAATAATTGTGTGTATTAACACCATTGGTCAAACCACATCGGGTTTATGCAACATCAATGACCATACTAGGACTTCTAAGAGTTGGATTAGCACAGACTTTAAAGAGATTCTATGAGAGAGGATCGTACTATTTGTCCCGTTCACACATATGTCGACTCTCTACAATAGGTATTTGATGAGAATTGGAGTAGCTATAAGAGGTGCAAAGGCACAAGATCATAGTAAAAAGAAAAAACAGTGTCCCAGTTGGGGGAAATATGAGCAGAATGTCAGTTTATCAAAAAAGTAAACATTTATCATTTAGAGGGAAAGCAGTTACACATAGGAAGTTTATAAAAGCGAAAAATGAATAAATAAATACATGCATAAATAGAGGAAGGTAAACATATTAATAACCATGCAAATAAGGAAAGATGATAAACCATGCAAGCAAACAAATAAAGGGAAAGGAAAAGAGTGAAACATGACAGTAAAAAAATAAGGAAGAAGGAAAGGGTGGAACATGAAAAGTAAACAATAAATAAGTAAATAAAATAATAATTAAACATGGTAATCACCAAACAAATAATAAGATAACCAAATAAAGTAAGCCCCACATAAATCAAATGAAACATGTAATGCTAAGAACTTAATATCTCCAAACGAGTCGTCATTCTATCGCACCCCATGTTTCATCAAAAACGAGTTTTGATGCACAACCTAAAAACACTTTTAAGATTTGGTAATTGAAGAGTCGACACTTAACGAATTAAGACACGTTAGGGAACCTATCTAACTTAACTAAGTCTAACTAAGGTCATCGAGTTAGAGATCTGGGTAAGGGTTCAAATAACCTTGAGGGGAAGGTGATAGGCATCCCTCGAGGTCCAAATGTGGGTCAACAATATCAAATGAAATTTATGTGGGGTTAGAAGAAGCAAATAACGTCACTTCGTTATTTAGTTATTTAATTAATCATGCTTACTAGGTGATACAAATATTAAATTATTAAGATCATTTTATTGAATTAATCATGCAATTAGTTCATGTTATTATTTTAATTAATTATAAGAATGCGAGACTAGGTAATAAGAATATTAAACAATTATGATTAAGAAATTAGGTCACATTATTATTTTAATTAATGATAAGCATGCGAGCTAGGTGATAAGAATATTAAACAGTTAGAGTTAATTTATTATTTTATTTAGTGAGTTAAAAATGCAAGGCTACGTGATAACATAGTACTAAACAAGTAAGATCATATTATTATTTGAATTAATTATCTAAGAATGTGATACTAGCGGTAACATGATATAAAGAACACATTACTATTTTAATCAACTATTTAAACATGCGAGACTAGGTGATAATAATATTAAACATAACAAATTTAGACATAATCATGAATATAGAAAATAGACAAGTACACAAGCAAAATATTTCATATTTTATTTAAGCTACCCCAAAATAATTATAATTAAAATAAGTAAGAGACAAAAGGGAAGGAATACTCTAAGAGACTCTTTGGATCAGTACTCGACATTTCTTTTTATTCTTCCAACACGCTTCAACGTCGCGACAAACAAATCGAAGCTTTTTATTTTCAAGGCTAAGTCGATGTCATCATCTCTGTAGGGCCAACTACCCCTGCCCCACCACCGTATTCATCTCATTCTAAAAGGTGCCTAGCGTCCCCACCTAAAATCCAAGAGGCATTGGACTACTAGTACGTTGATTTAGGCTAAAATAAAATATAAGACCCTCCTAGACACAGAAAAAAAAATTATTGGACAACATTTGGAAAATAAAATCTCATGTTGGCCTCTAAGTTTTAATTAGACGTTCTGGAAAACAGAAGTAATTTGATAAAGGTCTCATATTAAGTGTATGAATAGGAAACATTTAAACAAGAAACACACCAATAATTATAATAATTAGAGTAGGGCATAATATTATGAACAAACAACGTTGATTTTAAGTGGCAAAAATTACGTACTACGCAAATAATATGTTTATTTATTTATTTCGCAATGATTAATCAAGATGAATCAGTTTAACTAAGTGCAAACATGGTAGAAATATAATAAACGCAATAGTGTGTTTATATTATTGATTAATTTCAACAGGGTTGATTTTAAATTTAACAAAGCATCGACTAATTTATTTTAAGTCGTGAAAAGCAGCGGCAGTGCCAATGCCAGAATGCAGAAAATTATCATTCACACAAAACATAAACCGGGAAGATTTTAGAAAGAGATTCAGTTTAAGTTTAAGAAGTATTAACATGCTGATTTTTTTTCACTTAGCTATGAAGAAAATAGTCACATAAGTTGCTTTATTTAACTATAACATGGTGGTATTTATTAGAATTCCTAGGAACATGATTTGCAAACCAACTTCCAACTCTATCTGTTCAAAATCCAATAAGCATTATTTTTAAATGAAAAAGTCAAAATTATATTTGAGTCTTAATGCATAAACACTACACCCAAAAATTTATTATAAATTATATAACCCCTATAGGCATAACATCTAAGTGAGCATGCTGAAAAATCGTATTAAAACCTATAGGAATGAATTCTACACTCAAATGATATATATAGTAAAACTAATTCTTATGACATTAACATCAAAATACATAGACATGATTTCTACCTTATAGTCATGAATTCTAGATTGAAGAAAAACGACATTTAAAACTAATTAATGACATGATATTGATTTTATTTGTTAGTACTACAACAAAAGGTGACATGAAAAATGACAATTACATAGCATTTAAACAAGGTTTAGTTTCAAATACTAATTAGACAAGATTAAACAAGGGATCAATCAATGATAATAATCATTATTTTTCATTCTAGTTGGATTTAAAAGTGGTTTATCAAAAACGGACTACCAAACAAATCATATCCTATAGTTATGCTTTATAACCCAAATAATTCATTCTAATAAATAAACAAATAGCGCATAAACCCCTACCCCTAGACGATCCCCCTAATTTATTTCATATATATAGAGAGAGTTAGAGTTATGCAGCTATTACAAAATCAAAATAAAATAGGTAACGGCATAATACAATTAAAATAAACTATTAAGATAGATTCATTCGAAATCCTCTCCCTAGGCGACTCTTCAATGTGTTGAACTTTATGTTCAAACCTGCTAAACCAAAATAATGAAGACAAGATCATAACTACATAGATAGAAACACAGAATTATTCACAGCCAACACAAGAGTTTCAATATATAAGACCACACATTGACACAAATGATAAGAATATTAACACGGATGCTTCCTATATCACCATACACACACATAAATATAAAGGTAAGAATAATATGAATGCTAAAGAAGAATACTAACCAGTAAAGCTAAAAATATTAGCAAGAAGGGTGACAACATAATCCAGCTTTTGACTCGAACACAGCAAAATAGCGAAGAAAACACTTCAATGTTTACTGGAATCTTAATTATTTAAAAATTAGAGAGCAATATATTATTTTTCTTATTCAAGTGTTAGCCGAAGTGAGAGATGAGAGGAGAATATAATGAAGGAAGGGGGTCCTATTTATATAGCATAGAGGGGGAACACATATGTGAAATTAATATTTTAAGGAATCAATTAATATAATATTTTCCTTATTTTAAAGAACATCCAAATCAAAAGATCATTAGTTTTTAACAAATATAAGCAAGTAAGAAATCTAATAGGACAAGAACACAAAAAAATAAAAATAAGGAAGATTAATATTATTAAAGACTCACTACATTGATTAAAAATATACATAAGAGCAGGAATATATTGGGAAAAAGGTCAATTATATACTTTCCAAAGTTATATGCATGTATAAATCACAGGGATATGCACTAATTGTAATAAGGTTTCCTAGTTTCCACAGTCATAGTGACTCAATTATAGAAGAATTTTGCCATACTATAAATATTAAGTCGTTTGAAATCAAATTAAAGGGAACAACAACTCATGAGTGATATCCATTAAGTATGAGAGTATCATCAAGTTTCCATAGTAATTTTAATAAAAAAATTACCACCGCAAATCAAGAGATTGAAAATGGATTGACATATTTCAGGTTCATTAGCAAATTTACCATAAGCAAGAAGGCTACAAATGCTAGTATTGGCTAGGGACATTATAATTAATTCCAAAATAAAATCAACATACCATGAATGAGACGGGTAATTATAATCAATTCCATATGTGAAATTTGCAGCAATCAAATATCAAAAATCAGTATATATTAGTAGATAATTTAAGGTTATTCATAGCTAGTTCAGAATGATCAAACGTTATAAAAGATAATTCATTTTCAAAATATTGAAAGTAATTTTTAGATGTATTTTCTAACCCAATATTTTAATTAAGCTACATATGCTTCAATGGATAGTCCTTGACTGACAGAGTCAATAGTACGCCAGAAGCGTGATAGACCAATCGATTCCAAATGTAAAAATCCTTGAGGAATGAGAGGAGCAAATTATCAAAATCATCATTGCTAATGAGGTAAGTTCCATTAAACAACACTATGACATAACATTTCATAAAACCTTGACAAAGGTTTAGGTACCCGAAAATGATGAAAAATGAAAAGATCTCGATAAGTTATTGTTTATTGGAATAGATATCAAATGGTCGTAAACAATATATTTGATATGAAGTAGCACACAATGCAATAAATGTCTACGAGGATCCTCAATTCAAATATGTCAAATAGTGTAGATATAAAATTATTGGTACTATTAAAATATATTTTGTTTCACTTAGAAAAATTATTTTTTATTTTATAGTTTATAAATGAAAAGATAATGTCAATGTGGTACAAATTATTCATTGTGCGAAAGTATAACCTTAAAATCTAATGTGCGGTTTGTACCTCTAGCATAAAGGATTTTCGGAAAAATCCTGATATTATTAAATGGAGATATATTTTCTAGTGGTTGATGCAATGAGACTTGTTTCAGTCTGGAAAATAGATGAAAGACATGAATATATATGATGAATTGTTATTATGTCCATTTGAGCAATTAAGGTTTATATGATAATCCTTGAAGGATTTAAAAGGTCTTAAAGAAATTTCTTTGAGTACCCAATGATTTTGACACTGCTAAACACAAAGAAAGAATATTTTAATCCTCATGAAAATGGTTAAAAATATCATGTATTAGTGTGATTGGTGCACTTAATGTTTGATGGTTATGTAAATGCTAGAACATTATTCGATATACATAACGAAAGTTATGTGAAAGAATTATCATATTATCATTCTGGTTATGACAACAAACTAACAAAGCAAGTAACTCAACACATAAAAGATGTGTGATTTTCTTTGAGAAGAAAATATGAGCTTCAATAAAATTGAAAGGATCAATCATTGAGTCAGAAATGATTTGATTATGTAGATGTAGAATTTTATTTCATCTACATAAAGCTTGATCGCAAATGGACTATATATTTACATATGAAGGCGCAACAATATCTCGGAGTTCAAAGAATTAAATATTGGTAACCACTTCTTTAACTCATGTAGATATAAAGTTGGCTTATGGAGTAAGTCGGAAGTGTGTTTGGATGGAATCATGATCTAATATTGAGAAATAATGTGATTTTTCTTTGCCAAAGAATATTCCAGCCAACATATACAAAAATAATATTAAAGAAAAGAAACAATTAAAGGAGAAAAGACAAAAGATATTTCTCCAAAAGTCTTTTTCACACATGATCTTCAATAAAATGGTGAGTTAGACGTTTAAAATCAATTCAAGTGATTATCTTGTAAAATTATTCACTAAGATTGCCGACATCAATATTTGAGAAGTTGTGATACAAGATTAGAATGTATTTTTTTCCAAGATATCAAGTAAATTTCTTATCCGGGGAAAAATATCAGTTGTACTATTTTTCTTAACCATGGTTTTATGAAAATTAGGTTTTCTTGGTAAGGTTTTTAGCAATTCAACATCCAAAGTGTATTAAAAGATATGTGTACTCTTTTTCCTTCACTATGGTTTTTTCCTAATAAGGCATATAATATATGGACATCCAAGGGGGAGTGTAATAAAATATTATGGTGTTGATTTCCATTACAACAAGAAGTTACTGTTACCCATTATCTCCATTACTTACCTCCATTATGAAGATAACCATAACTCCAGCTTTATAACCATTATTCTTGTAACCTTTCACTTCCATAACCTCCGCATTATATTGATGTTAATGTCATGTTTATGACTGACATTTTGGATGTTTGTATGTTACACAATAAATAGAGGCATAAGGGTTCATAGTGCATACTAAAAGGTTTGGTGAATACTTGAATAAGAAAACTCTCTTCCGTTGTCTCCCTATTTCTATTGCTATCATCTTTTATATTTTTTGTCTTGTTTTACTTTAGATTTACAAAATTAGAAAATTTCAGAGCTACAATATACTTTGTATGCATGCACACTATCATTTTAATGGACTTTAATTGGTTAATAAGTAATTGATTTACAGGTCTAAATGTATGATCATGGTCTTCGACCTATAACCACCTACTATAATTGTCAGTCTAACTACCTTGTTGAGAGGGGATAGACCAAACAACTTACTGAGCATTATGTTTTCATCTAGTCTATAAACCAAGCAAGGTCTCAAGGTATATATCTATTCTAGATACAAATCAATCCTGATGCTCCTTTTCTCGCACTTCTATCCTCATATTCCTCTTCTAAATTCAATTCGAAAAACAAGTTTATTTCAATAGTGGTCAATCATAAAATATTAAATCAAGGACAAAAGAGAAATTTATGCAATAACCAATTTCACTTCATCAAATTCAATAATATAAAATAATCTTGTAGCCACAATCCCGAAATAAAAAAATTTAACCACTCATAATAATGTGATTTTCAATCTTAATGTATTTAATAATAATAAGAGAAATCGATAAAGTAAAGAGTAGAAATGAACCTTAAAATTAGAGAAAATATGTCTGGAAGTTGTCGTTCTCCAAAATCTTGAAAAAGAACGGTTCAAATAATAAAAGTCAAATGTATTTAAAGATTGAGAATAGTTGGTAGAAAACTAGGCCCCAAGTCCGAGATGCACACGTGCTTGCGTATTCAGATTTTCTTGAAATCTTCCTCTCAGCGACCCGGAGAGGATAGATACACAATTCTCTGTCTGTATATCGTTGATGTATGAATAAATAATTCTGCAGAAAGGATACATACCATTAGGTTTTTCTCACATTTTTTATGACAAGGTAAACCCACCATTACTATCCTTTAGGTGTTCACAAGGTAAAACCTCCGCTCCTATGCTATAGCTCACAAATCACATATGAGAGGTTACACGCAATAGGTAAGACCGGTATGGTGATCTTGACCCAGAAGGCAAACCCCTTGCTTTTGCTGACAATGGGTACCGAACTTGAGAACTCCAATACGGAAGTCACAAGTTCAAAATGATGGGCCACCCCGAAGGGTGGGTTTTTCTCACTTTGAACTTCCTTTTATTATTTCACACTTGATCGTTTGTTATTTTGCGCTTGGACCAATTTTCACTTAACGTAATGCCAACCCACGATTAATAATCACATTGGTTACTCATAATACAATAACATGACGTAAGTACACTATCAATAACACAAGAATTTTTCCTGAGTGTTATTTGGTTCATAGGCATATAAATATAACCAACATCAGCTATGTTCGTCCTCGAACAATTCTGATATTTGCATGCTAGACCTAGAATCACCACAAATAGCATTTGTGCTTGAGTTACTTTCAGGAATATTTTTATCAATTCATAATAAAATTGTTTAAATTCACATTTGGCCTTGGCCATTATGTAGACACCACATGACTTCTAGTATTGACTCAACAACATTGACTAACTTAAACATTTATGCTACATGCGAGCAATCATATGTAACCCATCAACAAGACTGTCCTCACAACAAAAAAAATAGTTCAAATACTCAACTTAAAAGACTTAGTATAAAGTATTGACTTCATAAAAAAAACAACTCTAACACTCACAAAGAACAATTTACATTTGTGCATCCAAAATCATAGGCTTTCCCTTTATGTATATCTCCACTAATTAAACATATTTTGAAAAGATTAAATATGACTTTCAAAAACGTTGTAATTTAGGCTAGGAAACTGATAGAAAGATTATATATAAGTGATATAATTCTCCCAAAGCATTGTAGACATTTTAAACTTCATCACCTCTTTATTTCCTTCTCTTTATTTTCAACCCTCTTCTTAACACTCATGTCAGAAGTAACTTGCATCATTTAAAGATTGCCCTAAACATCATTATTATGTTTGCTTTGTTTTTCTCTCTCTCTCTTATTTATTTTTTATGAATATATGTGGGTTTTTCTCTCAATAAGGGATTTTTCATCACTTAACAACCATCATTGGTAACTTTTTTGTCACCACATCATTTATTGACTTTTAGTTCTACCAATTCAAATCAATTTATGCTATAGTGCCTTGGAAGTTGGGTGTAAACAACTAGGAATTAATTAAAAGAGTCAAGGTGAAAATAAGGCTATCAAAAAAAGGCTATAGGCTCAAATAGGCTACTAGCGATAGTATATTTTATAAGGATAAAACTTTTAAACTTACCGAAGAAGACCGATTATCATCTCTTAAGGATAAAAATACTTTTGGGTTTGCTTAAACAATATGCAGGACAAGTTCTAGACTAAGATGCAAAGTATGTAACACATAATGTCTCACCACACCTGACACAAGTCCAATTCAGGTAAGCTTTCTCATAAAACACAACAATAAGCTAATGCAAAAATTTCAAATTAAGGGATACTTTCTTTGAATTTGATGTTTGTTTGGAGGGACACAATTAGAGCAGCTCTCACTTTGTTTTTGGCCGTCTTGGCTAAAATTGTTTGGATCAAATTCACGCACACACTAGATGAATGAAGAAAACAAGAACTTTCAAGAGAAAAAGATGAGAGATCTAGAGAGAGAAAGAGAAAACCTAATATTTCGTGGTAACACCCCGTGAGTAAACTTCCACGGTGGTGATGTATATTTATATTAATAAATCAGAGTATTTTGGTTACAGAGAATAAATAGGAAAGCCTAAAAATACATTCTCAAAAAATAACAATTCTCCCACTTGGAGACTGACTCAGTCATCCAAAAAATACATTCTCAAAAAAAAATCTCTTCATCATCAACATCTTTACCGCACCGCAACATCTGTAGCAACAAGTACAGAAGACCAACCAAGGTTTTACATAACCTCACTTTCCCAACATCAACACATTTTGTCAACATGTCTGTCGGGTTCTTTGCACCCTCTATCTTTTCCAAGCACATATTATCATCCTCCACTGCACTGCGAGTGAAATGGTATCGCCTTCTGATGTGCTTTGTCTTCGAATGATAGACTTGATTTTTCACTACCTGTATGGCACTCTGGCTATCTGAGTAAAGAATCTTCTCGTTCTGTTTTTTTCCCGATTCCTCAAGATAATCTGTCAGCCATATCATCTCTTTCCCAGCTTCAGCTATTGCCACATACTAAGCTTCAGTAGTTGAAAGAGAAACCCACTACATGTGCTATATCAGGTCTAGGGCAAACCATAGCATACATCAAACTTCCAACTGCTGAAGCATATGGAACAAGTGCCATGTGATCACGCTCCTCCGCAGTCTTGGGTGACTGCTCTTTTGACAATTTAAAGTTATTTGCCAATGGAGTAGTCCTGGGTTTAGAATCATTAACCCTGAATTTGCTCAGCACCTTCTCAATGTACAACTCCTAAGATAGATTTAAAGTTCCAGCAGATCTATCTCGAGAAATCTTCATCACCAAAATCTGCTTCGCTGGACCCAAATCTTTCATCTCAAACGTTGTAGACAACCTTGTCTTCAGATTGTTAATCTCCCCCATACTAGATCCTGCAATAAACATATCATCCACACACAAGAGTAGAAAGACATATGAATCAGCGTGTTTCTTGAAGTAACAACAAGGATCCTATTTAGCTTTGCAAAATCCACTCTTGATCATGAAGGAGTCAAATTTCTTGTACCACTGCCTTGGTGCTTGCTTTAGTCCATACAAGTTCCTGGTGAGCTTGCACACCATGTGTTCCTTGCCTGGAACAACAAATCCTTCCGGTTGCTGCATATAGATCTCTTTGTCCAGATCTCCATGTAAAAACGCTATTTTTACATCCATTTGCTCTAGATGCAAATTCTCCGATGGAACAATACTCAACAGAATTCGAATAGAGGTTAACTTCACAACATAAGAGAATATTTCAGCATAATCAATACCTTTCCTTTGTGAATATCCTTTAACCACTAAACGAGCCTTGAACCTTCTTTTGCCATCTGGTTCAGTCTTGATTCTGAATACACACTTGTTCAGCAAAGCTCTCTTCCCTGCAGGTAACTCAGTCAACACCCATGTGTCATTCTTCTCATGTGACCTTATGTCATCATCCATGGCTTGCTCCCACTTGATCGAATCCTCCACCTGTAGGGCCTCGTCAAAAGACTCTGGTTCCCCGTCATCAGTCAGTAATAGATAGTGTCATGAAGGTGAATACCTATCTGGTGCCCTGATGGATCTGGATGATCTCCTTAACACCTTCTCAGGTGTAACTTGTGGTACTTCAGATTCATTAGTAGGATTTGGTTGAGTATCTGCTTCGACATCTCTGGGGTTACTCTTCTCCAACGAAACCTCAACTCCCACTTTCTTTGTAATCTCTAGAACATTCTGCTCTCTGTCCTTGTACAGGATAGACTCATTAAATGTCACGTCACAATGTCTCAGGATCTTTCTGTTCTTGTCATCCCAAAACCTGTAACCAAACAAATAGCACTTCACAGCCTAGGCGTCAAGCTTGTCTCTCTTTTTTGGATCAACACGAACATAAGCAGTGCAACCAAAAGTCCTCAAGTGTGAGACTTGAGTTCTTTTCCTGTACAGACCTCCTCTGGAATCTTGAACCCTAAAGGAACTTATGGTCCCCTGTTGATCAAGTATGTAGTTGTGCTCACAGCATCCACCAAAAGTGTTTTGGGCAGCCCAAAGTGTATCCTTATACTCCTTGCACGCTCATTCAATGTTCTGTTCATCCTCTAAGCAATTTCATTCTGCCTTGCCTTACCAGGAACTGTTCTCATCAATCTGATTCCCTCAGCTGCACAGAATGCCTTGAACTCTGATTTGTCATACTCTCCTCCATTATCAAACCTTAGGCATTTGACTTTCAAAGCGGTCTGATTCTCAACTTCAACTTTCAACTTCTTGAAAGTTGCGAACACATCTGACTTATGCTTCAAGATGTAAACCCATACCTTCCTTCTGAAATCATCAATGAAGGTAACATAGAATCTGGATCCTCCAAGTGATGATACTAGAGATGGTCCCCAAACATCTGTATGGACCATTTCCAACCGCACTTTCTTTTGCTCTCTAGGAAGTTTTTGTGAAGCTTACTCTTTTATGTTTGCCCATAACACAGCTCTTGCAAAGACCCATATCACAGACTTCAGACCCTCTAATGCTCCTTTTGCAACCAACATCTTCATTCCTTTAGTACTCATGTGTCTAAGTCTGTTGTGTCACATACATGAACCGGAAGCACCTTCAGCAACAGTGGCCATGTTTATACACCCTGCAGTAGTGTACAAGGTTCCAGATTTGGTACCTCGAGCCACTACCATAGCACCTTTCACAATCTTCCACGAACCTTTCCCAAACTCTGGTGCATATCCCGTGCTATCCAACAGACAAACAGAGATCAGATTTTTCTTGATCCCAGGAATATATCTGACATCTTCCAATGTCGTTGGTTTCCCGAGGTGGTCTTTATGCAAACATCTCCCTTTCCTTCAATCTCTAAGGCTTTATTGTCAGCAAGATATACTTTTCCTAAATTTCCAGATTTGAAATTTTGGAACAACTCCTTGCTTGGAGACGAATGGAAAGATGCACCAGAATCCAAAATCCATGATTCAACCGGTCTATTCACACTAAGAATTAGAGCATCCCCAATGTCCTCTGCTGAATTTACAGAATCATTGTCATCTCCAAATTTTTGATTCTGTTTCTACTTTGGCTTTATACAGTTCGTCCGAAAGTGCCCTTTTTCTCCACAGTTCCAACAAGTCACGTTTGATTTGTTCAGGGATTTTCCTTGATTCTTTGATTTTGATCGACCATGTTGATTTTGGACTTTCGTCTTACTTCTCCCCCTTCGGTCAATGCTGAGAGCACTGCCCGAAAAATCTCCCACTTCTCGTTTGCGAATATTTTCGCTAAGAACAACATCACGGATTTCATCAAACTTCAGTTTCTCAGATCCATGGGAACTGCTAATCGCAGCAACAACAGTATCCCAAGACTCGGGCAGAGATGACATCAAAATCAACGCCTTAATTTCATATTCGAAATTAATATCCACAAAATTGAGTTGACTCACAATCATATTGAACTCGTTTATATGATCAGAAACGAATCCATTCTCAGACATCTGTAAATTGAACAATCTACGCATCAAATATACCTTGTTCATAGCCGATAGTTTTTCATACATTTTTGAGAGTGACTTCAACAGACCAGACGTAGTCTTCTCCTTCACGATGTTGAACGCCACGTTTCTTGACAAAGTCAACCGGACTAACCCTAGAGCCTGGCGATCCTTGAGTTTCAACTTCTCCTCCGTCGTGGATTCCGGCTTCACCCCAGTTAACGATTCGTGAAAATCTTTCTGGTACAGATAATCTTCGATCTGCATCTTCCAGAAACTGAAATTGGATCCATCAAACTTCTCGATTCCAAGCTTCGAACTATCCATCTTCAGTGATCGTGTTGAATCTCCTTAGCACGGATACCAGTTGTTAGGATCGAATTCACGCAGACACACTAGATTAATGAAGAACACAAGAACTTTCAAGGGAAAGAGATGTGAGATCTAGAGAGAGGAAGAGAAAACCCAATATTTCGTGGTAACACCCCGTGAGTAAACTTCTACGGCGGTGAGGTATATTTATATTAATAAATCAGAGTATTTTTTTTACAGAGAAGAAATTGAGAATAAATAGGAAAGCCAAAAATTTATATATTAATCAGGCTCAACTACCTAAAAAAAATCCCTTTGTCGAGAAAAATTTTGAGAAGAGAGTAAACAACAATTGCAGAAGGCGAAAACCTCATGTTTTCCACCAAAAATCAAGAAAATTTAATTATCTACATGGTACGTTATGTGAAACTCTTGGTTTGTTTCATAACATTAGTTTCTTTAAACACAAAGTTCAACTTGATCATGACATCCTTCCAAGCGGTCAGCTTGTTAGTCCAAATATAAGAATGGTTCTACCATTCTACACAATGGGGAGAATGGAAACTTTATATGGGGGAAATATTGTCGAGTAAGAGCTAGCCAGAGAAAAAGATTTATGGATGTGTAGGGATCAAACATGAGCAATCTTTTAAATTTCCATCATTATATCTATATGCCTTATGTATGTAAATCTTTAGCACTTTTAAGAAAAAAATTCAAACAAAATCGTCCAGTTTCTAATTTCAATGTTTGATTACATGATACAAGACCCTTTACTTATTACTTCCTTTTAGTCAATTTGGTTCAAATTTTTGTCTTGATTTTAGTCATCTAATTTTGGTAGATATGAGACACCAAATTGCTAAATTTGTGATTGAATTTCTTTGACACAGACAAAGCATGTGTTTACTCGCTGGCCTATTTAGTCCAAAGCACTCTTTATTTGCTTTGAGATTATCGAAATTCGGAAATACTAAAAATAGTTCGTCCAACTTAGTTATTATTTTTAAAAAAAATTAAGATATAATTAATTGTTTATTTTCATCTTTACCCTTATTAAATAAATGTGAAGAGAGACTAATATGATTAAAAAAAGTGGTATTAAATTAATATCAAAGAGTACATAAAAATAATTTGGTCAAATTATTTTTTAATTAATATTTTCTTTTAAAATGTGCATAAAAACATGAAAAGTAAAATAGATTGAACAAATTATCTTATTAGAAATGAAGGTAATGCTAATAAAATGAATAAATCCTTCCAATTAAAAATAGATTGGATAATAAATTTATTTAAGGCGAATAGAATATATAGTGATTTCTCTCTATATATATATATTATGAGCTTTCATATTATTAAATGAGATCCATATAACACCTCACTATAATAGTTATGAAACATTTGTACAAATATTGTCAGCCTGTTATCATATTAAAGTTTGACTATATAAAGGTTAGCAGGGACAGAGTAAAAAGTCCATATACATATTCAATTGAATTCAATTGCTTATATTCAAATGTTGAATTTGTAAAAAATTTATTCAATATATATTTGAAATTTAATTATTAAGACTTAAATTTTTCTTCCTAAGATTGTAACAGTTACGAAATATTCATACAAAGTTATCAGTTTTCTAACATAAAGAAGTGTTTCTATATAGCTAAAGGGTAGCAGGAATGGATTAAGATGTGTTTATACATATTCGATTGAATTCCATTGCTTATATTCAAATCATGTATTTGTAAAAAAAATCTTAAATATATATTTGAAATTTAATTATTCACACTAAAAATTTTCTTTTCTAAGATTCTAAGCATCTATATATTAAAGTGACATGTAATCTAATAAATTAGATGGAAGTTGGACAGATGGCTATAAGCCTATAACTTATTCAAGTGCCCGCATTATCCATCCAACTTTAATTGGTAATTCAATTAAATATAGGCAGATATGATATTTTATTTATTTTTGTTTAGATCATTTTTAATCGTTCAAATCATCTATTTGCCATCATTCTAACAAATTATTGGGCTTTTTATACTTTTATTGGTTCTCTAGCTAATTGTGTAACATTAAATACTTTAATAACATAATATTAGGAACTTAAAAACTATAATCATACATAAAGATTCTTAAGGGCACATACCTAATGAGCAAGACATCATCACAGTTAAAAGCGGAAGCGTTAGTCTTAAATTCGCTTCTATCACCTTGCCCTAACTTTATGTTACACAACCGTCAGCGATGAAACTATTGTAGAGAATATGTGGTTAACCCTAATGGGTGGAAGGAAGACCAATTTAAAGAGGTTATGATTTAATCTTGTTTGTCCATCAAGTAAGTAATGTACGTACGAGATCTATTCCTTATTAAATAGTATTTATGGTATTACTTGGATTATAAGTAAACTTGGTCAAATAAGTAAGAAATAATTAATTGTAATTATTTATAATTCTTACATTCTCCCAGTTGGCCCAATGACCATATAACATTATTATTTAATAAGTATTAGTTGTGTATGACTGAGTGTGATACCTATTTCTATGATTTATGCAGGCACACCATGACTATTGTTTCCGAATAGGCGGAAAGAGACTCTAGGCTTGTCAGAGGGTTGATTTTCTCCATAAAGTCTTATATGTTTAGAGCATCCACAAAGAGGGATTTATACCAGTCCACTGTGTGAACAAATAATAAGGCAATATTAGTATTTATGGAGGTGTTTGGGGATCCTAAGAGGGCCCGATCGTCTCATTATTTTTTGGCGCCACATATGGAGGTAGAGGTTCGAATTAAGCTATATAGTAGCTCTTTTCAATATTGTTGGATTGTTCATGAATGTATGCGAAGAACTAAGTGGCATAACATCCTGAGGAACCTAAGGTTCTAGCCGAGGTGGTCATAGTAGCTTATCTGGATAAAAATAATAGTCTTCCACACCGACGTCTTGTTATGGGTATGGGGATCTAGGTCATATGATTGAACATGTCCTCTACTGACTCACTCAGGACCCAATATACTTATTTAGTTTTTCCGGCTAGAGATGAAGTGCCTCCAACAAGGGGTTGAGGCATAGGTCAGTTTGACAAATGCGATAGGACTTTGGTAGAGGTTCTACTACTCTACAAAGTGAGGTGAATCTACTACTTAGACTTGTGAAGGTCGATAGTAATAGTCTTACGCTTTCGAGGGTGGCATGAGGCCAAGAATTTTAATTTCGTGATTAGATGTATCATCCTGTTTTCCATTGAGTTGAGTCAATATTATTTTATCTAAGGTCTACTATTTTATATATGTCTTCCTATTATACTAGTAGATTTGATATGATTTCTCACAATATGTCTATTCCTATTTATGTTTCTACACTAGTGTGTGGGTCTTTAATGGTGGATCGAGTTTATAGTTCATGTCTTATATATTTTACCTGGTCTGATACGTGCCTAGACTTGATAATTTTAGGTATAGTAGACTTCGATATTATCTTAGGTATAGATTGACTCTCCCTACATCATGTTATTCTTGATTGTTTTTCTAAGACTGTGACCTTAGCAATGTCGAGTGTCATGAGAGTTGAGTGGATGGGTGCTAGTGGTTCTTACACTAACATAGTTATCTTAATCATTAGATTTTAGATATTGGTTGATAGTGTGTTTGTCTTATTTGGAAATTATTCGGAATATTAATTTTGAGTTACCTTTCATGGATTCTATGCCCATGGTTTGAGAGTTTTAAAATGCTTTTCAACTAATCTTCCAACTATTCTTTCCGATAAGGATATTGATTTTTCTATGGACATGGAGTTGGGCAACAAGACCATATCAATTCCTCTTTATCGCATGGCTCCACTAGAGTTGAAAGATCAGTTGCAAGAATTATTGTAACAGGTTCATTTGTTCTATTATTTCTCTGTGGGGGTACTCCAATGTTGTTTGTGATGAAAAATGATAGAACCATGAGAATGTGTATTTATTATCAATATATGAACAAAATGATAGTGAAGAACAATTATCCTCTTTTTTGTATTGGTGATTTGTTTTATCAGCTCTAGGGGGAATCTTTATTTTCTATGATTGATTTGAGATTCTTCTATGATCAGCTAAATATATATCCTCAAGATAGCTTTCTAGAATAACTATGAGCATTATGAGTTCTTGTGATGTCTTTTGATATGACTAATGCCTCTATAATGTTCATGGAGTTAATGAAGGGGTTGTTATAACCTTTTTTTTGGGTGATACTCTTCAATGATGAAATATTGGTGTATCCTAATACTAATGAGGACCATTATCGACACTTGAGATTGTTCTCCATAGAATGAGAGAAGAGATGTTTTATGTGAGGTTCTCAAAATGTGAAATTTGGCTTGATTTTGTTGTATTTTTGCGACATGTGGTGTCCAAGGATGGTATTTGGGTGGATCCAACAAAGACTGAGGTAGTTAGAGGTTGGAATAGTCCCACTTAAGTTATGGACATTCAGAGTTTTGTGGGACTTATACGCTATTGAAGGTCTCTTGAATAGGTTGAATGGATAGAGTGGGGGCTTTAGATGGTTTAATGTGTATGAAGATATTTTTCAATTGATTAATACCTTTTTGACTTTGACTCCTATTTTCACCTTTCTCAGGATGGTGTAGACTTCACCACTTACTATGATGCTTCTAGAGTCGGTTTGGGTGGTGTTTTGCTGCATAGTGAGAAGCTAATGACTTATGCATCTAGAAAATTGAAGACACGTGAGAAGATACCCTACTCATGATTTACAGTTTGAAGCTGTAGTAGTTTCGCTTCAGCTATGGCGCATTATGTGTATGGGTACATTGTGAGGTCCCCACTAACCATCGATTTTTCAATGCCTAAAGAAATATGACCTTGAGGTAGCGAAAATGGCTTGAGTTACTGAATGTATGTGATATCACCATCTTTTATCATAAGGGGAAGGACAATGTGGTGGCCCATGCTTTTACTAGGAAGACTTCTCGTATGGAGAGTCTTCTTGCTATCACTGTTGAGAAGAGACCATTGTTCGGATATGTTCAAATGTTAGCGGTAACAGATTCTTAAGGATGTGATTGCTTTAATAGAGTCATGCTCTTCCTTAGTTGAGAATATCCGTGAGTGCTAGTTTCATGATGATAAGTTGTATCTTGTTTGAGAAAAAAATTGTTTAGAGGGGAAGCCAAGGATAACATCCTTGACTTTGCTTCTGTCTTGAGGATCGAATGTAAAATTTGTGTGGTCAACGTGGGTGATTTGATTAGACTAGTTCTTCCAAAAATTGACTATTCTTGATATTCCATTCCTCCAATATCGATGAAGATGTAACATGATGTGATTCAACATTACTAGTGGTGTGGCATTAAGAAGAATATTTTAGATCTTGTTTCTAGGTGATTAACTTGCCAACAGGTCAAGTGTGAGGACCAACGGCCAGTAGGTATATCTTAGAGGCTGCTTATTCCTACTTGTATGTAGGAACAAATAACTATAGATTTTGTTATATGTATACCTACAATACTTGTTGTTTACGATTATATTTGGGTGGTTGTTGATAGGATGTCTATGTCTGGCCATTTCATCCCAGTTCCGGTGAATTATATGGTGGGAGAAGATAGAAAAAATTTATATCAGTTAGATTGTGTGAGTGCATAGAGTTCTAATTGTATTGTCTCTGATCGAGGTTCCTTTTTCACCTTCTACTTCTGAAAGGTCTTATTACGTGGTTTGGGTACTTGGTTAGATATATGTGCAATCTTCCACCCTCAAGCTTATGGTTAGTCCGAGCGGAAGATTCAAGTATTCTACAATATGATTTAAACTATTGTAATTGAATTTGGTACATGATGAGATCAGTTTTACCTTAGTAGAGTTTGTTTGCAACAACAAATATCAGTCTAACATTTAGATGGCCGCATTTGAGGCGTTATACGATAGACGATGTAAATCTTTAATTGGTTGGGTTGATTAGGCTAATGGACTCTTTATATACAAAATTTCTTAGAGATGCTATTGAATAGTTCTGTATGATTCAGGATAGACTGTGATAGCCTAGAGTCATCAGAAGAGTTATGTAAACCAGATTGTTCAAGCCCTAGTTTTAATGGAAGGTGATTGTGTTTGGCTCAAAATTTCACCCATGATAATTGTGATGCGGTTTAGAAAAAAGGCTAAGATTAGCGTTAGGTATATTAAACCTGTTGAGATTTATAGCCAAGTGGGACAGTTGTCCTATAAGTTGGCGTTGACACATAAATTGTAAGTTGTGCATCTTGTGTTTCATGTATCAATGCTTTAAAAGTACTTGTCGAATGAATTCCATGTACTTTCCATTGATTAAGCTGAGTTGGGTCGAAAATTTTCATTTGGAGAGGAGCCTATAACCCTCTTTGATAGGAAGGTCCAAAAACTAAGGACCAAAGATATTACTTCAATGAAGGTGCATTAGAGGCACCGTTCAGTTTGTTAGGTGACTTTGGATACAAATTCAGATATCCTCATCTTCGTGTTGGAAGATGAATATGGTTTTTAGTGATGGGTAATAGAACTACCGAGTTGGATTTTTTTGAAATTTTAATGAAATTACCATTTTCCTAATCAATATTGGTCCAATTTCTTTTTTATTGATATTGAGATGTTATTAAAAAGTGGTTTTTGGGTCTTTTAGAGTTTTGAGTTTCGGAATAAAATTTCTCAATTCAATTAGTGTTAGAATGTGAAATTTGGTTTAAAAGATCTATCAGTTTCAGGTTTGAAGTATTTTTTTCAGGATTTCAAGTCCTAAGTTAAAAAATTGTAAAAATTTAGCCTTTTAATTGACTTTGTTTAATTTTTTTGCATTTGGATGCTATGATACGAATTTCGAAAGTTCATTTTAAATTGGAGGATTATTTTAGGCCTAAGTGACGTCTCAGTTGAATTTTCAGAGTCTCGAAATTTATTTTGTCTTCTTAGGCATTATGTTCCTTTTTGAAAACATTCACAAATGTCGGGTGAAGAAGACCTTGGGTATGTGTTTTAAGGGTTCCATTGAGTCTAGAATATCGATCTTAATTGATTAGCATTTATGGATTGTGTGTACGGGGTTTTGAATTAATTCTAAAGGTCCTTTTGATGATTTTTGTGTTATATAGTTTTTTTGATATATGGTATGCCTCACAAATTTGAAGGTTATCGCTTTTGCTAACCTACTTTCACGACGAACATGTAACTTTTACAGAAGTCCAGTTGGCCTGAACTTCAAGATCTTGAAATTCTTGAACACGAACGCGACCTTTATTAAAACTAAGGACCGTTCCCAAAAGCGAAGGCCAAGTTTTTAGCTTGACCTCAGAGGAGGTTTTTGACATTAAATTTTTTGTAAATAATTTGGGTTAGCTTTTGTGATTCTAAAATTTCATTTCCTGTAAATTATTTATGGATTTTAATATAAAAACATCAGATTTTGATAGGAAAATGACTAAGTTCTTCAAGTACACGAGTTCTTAAATGAAATGGTGATTGTGAACTAATTTTAACACTTTTTTCGATATGATTTTTACCAATGATTTCCAAAATGTAATGTTTTTTCATTTAAAGATTTTCAAATTCAAATCAATTTTCAAAATTTGGTTTTTGAGTTGATTGATCCATTTTACAAATTCAATAAATTTTGAGTTGATATTTTCGGAATCTTATTATGATTACTTGACTGAAATAGTTTGTGGGGAGTTGGATATTTTTTGAAGGGAAAAACTCAAGTCTTGGATTGACACTAATCTAATTAAGGCTAGCAATTTCCTTAACCTTGTAAATCTAGCTGATTCGTGTATTTTCCCTTAGTTGTCTGTTCTAAGAAGTAATGGGAACAAGGTGTTGGGCATATTTGTTCCACTTGATTAATCTTAATGAATAAAATGAGGTTAAACAAAAAGCAACATGTTTATCATAATGCTATGTGTATTGCCTTTTTGTGAACCCTATTTAATTGATTACTAAAATGTGTTGATGACACTAACATGGACCTTAATTGTTGTTTCTTCCTTAAGGTGTACTTATTTGAATTGACATTGTTGTGTAATATGATAAGACATGAGATATATACACGAAGGCAAATAGTTTTGGCTAGTGACGTGATATAAATTTAATGGAATTTGATTATGGCTTTAATGTGTAATATTGGGATTTCAAAAAGAAGGAAAACATAGTTTTTGGGCTAATTATTGTAACTGTGGGTCCCACCCATATAAGTTTATATGGTCCATAGACGGAAACCGTAGGAAGTGGGAAATATTCTTTTTGAAACAAGTCCCTTTACCTTTTTACTGTTCACTAGGATAGTCCATCATTCCATGTACGAGTTGTAGATAGGTCTTGTAAGTCATCAAAAACATAGTGAAATTTAAAAGCTTAAATTTAGTTTTAGGGTTGGCATGCATAGGCTTGATAAGCTCATTCATGTGGATCAGACCATGACCTAAACTCACTATGCATCAAAACCTCGACTCTTTTGCTTCTTACAAAGGTACCAACTTTCCGATATTGCAACTAGTGCCCTCACTTTAAAATATCCTCCTTTTTTGAATAGTGATTTTAACTTTGAGTATGAGGATCATTATTCAATACTCACTCTCAAATAAAATTTACACCTAGTTAGTACTTGTCACAATAGTATTGCCCTTATTTTGACTACTTAAGTCCACAACATTAGACTCTTAGGATGACGACAATACTTTTTTTGAAATGTAATGTAGGTTCAAGGTCAGATATGGTACATATGGATACATGTTAGTTACTTTTTTCCCTCCTTGACATTATGGCTAAGCGTCCTATCTCTTTCGTTATCTATTATGCCCTACTTTTCTATTCTTGTCATCTTTGCCTTGGTTTCTCCTATGTTCTTTTTGGAAGTAACTCTTTTTCTTTCTTTTCTCTATTTTTATTAACCTTTTGTTTCATTAAATTGAAATTTTTTACTGAGTCACTTCGCTTGATCAGTTTTTGTTTCCTTTTCAACACTACTCGTTTCATAATCATTTTTTGGGACCATCCCTCATAATAGCTACCCTCAACTTATGGCTTTTCCTTGAGTCAAAGTACACATTACCGAAGATTCGGTCAGGGTAGAGATGAGGTCAGTTTCTGCATTAGTCACCCTCAACTTATGCTTTTGGCCTAAGTGAGGTGCACATATCCAAGGAGGGACAAGGGACAACACATTATATCAAGGGAAGGTTAGTTGGTGATGAAAAGAAAGGTCTATTATGGGCTCAACATATAGGGTCAGTATGATGTTTAATTTAAATGTCTTTATTATGGTTTGTGAAGTGTTGTCTAAGATTTAAATGTTATAAGGATGGTGAATGATTTACCAATGTACTTTATTATGAAGTGATATGTAAATGTACTAACCTCACTTATATGAATTGTAATGAAAGGATTATACTCATGAAATTCTTATTTATCTACGAAGATGATGTTTATACAAATATTAGACCTAATGAAATACATTGAGTGATGATGATTAACAAAGATATTAAAGATATTTCAAAAGGAACATATCTTACCACCGAATGAACTTGACAATGATAGGTGATAACTTTCCATAGAGGGAGATTCACCCTATAGTTCAACATGAGGTGTTGAATCCCCTATGAGGGATAGTAATCCATTAGATTCCCATTAGAGGAGGCCCCAATTGCCAAGTGGTTTGAAGATGCATTATACCTATATCTTAGTTCTTGAGCTATGTTGCCCTCATAGGAAAACTAGCTAGTGGATCCACCTAGAAAGCTACGTTTTTGTTTGGCTTTACTTTGATAGGTAGACCACCTTCCATCGGTGTAAGGTTTAATAAAACTTGATTCCAAACTTGTGGTCTATGTTAGTTAAGGAAAATGTTCCCCAAACTAAAATTAAGTAATGAAGTACAAACCAACATGGGTGACTTCAGAGGTTGACTTAACTTAGGAAGGGGTATGGGACTCTACCTATGCCTTGCACTACAAAGGGAACTTTTTATTATGTATGTATATGCTTATAATGAAACATTATATGTATATGACGAACTTGCACATTGTTGACATTATAAGTTGATTAGTTTCACTTATCAATATGTGTTTGTCTACATTGTTAAAGTATGATAATATGTACTCTTAAAAGCATGTTATGTGAAGTGGGATTTTGTTCATGAATCTTGTTGCGGTACTTGATTGATTAAGGTTATGGGGATTTGCTTGGTCATTGCTCTTGTTGACTTGATAGCGGTTCATGGGTAATTGTCCTTCTTTTATTCTGTTGTAATGAACTCTTATTCATGCTCATTGTTTTTATGACTTGATTTTAGAGTTACTTGACTATGTGTTCAGTTACATGATATGCATGTTGACTTAACTAGATTTGATGTTGTTGGTCTTGTGATGTACCTGCCTATTACATAATCAATATGTCTTATTGATTGGTATGATTTTATTGAATGTGAATAAATGTTTTCTAAATAAATTTTATATTTAAGGAAATGTCCCTTTTTAGCATGTTTACATGATATGTGTGCATATGGTCTCATACTTAGTACAAGTGATGTACTAACCCCATTTCTTCCTTTACCCCAACATTTTAGGTTCCGGTCGTTGAAGGGATTTTGGAGACGATATTGAAGAATACTAGGAATTCTTGATCATCCAAGTTTGGTAGGTTCTCACTCTCTAAGGGCAATGTCACAATCAAGCCTATGATGTTGCTTTCATTTTTAAAACTCTTATGTTCTTTCCTTTTTATTTGGATATTAAACATTGTATGACCTATATTTGGTCTTATTTCATTGACATATGGTCTTGAAATTTTTTTCTAAACTCTCGTTAGATTGTTATGCGGTGAGACATACTTTTGAGACTATGTTATATTCTATATATCTATTTGTAATAAAATTAGAATATTAAGTAATCATTCTATACGAAGGGTCTATATGTAATAAATATAAACCTATCATGTGTATGTAGAGGTCTATCTAAACCTTACTGTAGAAATAGTAAAAAGTTTGAAATTTTCTCTAATTTTAATGTATGAACGTAATGATATAACAAGTTAAGAGGTTAGTCTTCGTCCTGAAAGAGGATGCCGCTGCCGATTATGTCTAGGGGGTATTCCCGGATGTTAAAAACATGGTATCAAAGCATGAGGTTTTAATATCGTTGAGTCGATGTCTCTCTCAACCACGTCTATGTAGATTCGTACACATATGTGAAGCGTGCCACACTTATGGATAGGAATCCATATGATGATTAGAAAAATCTCAATTTCTTGGAAGTCCAATATCATGCCTCTAGAGTGTTAGTTCTATGTGCTTTAGCATCTAATCCTCTTATTGTGATTATATAAAATGAATACTTGTACTAATGAGACACGAAAACTTGATGAAGAGATGGCCAATGTGGGAGTTCCTCTCGAGGTGATCATGTTCGTCTACTTTACGAAGAGGTTAATCTTGACCAATTTCCGGTGATCCTCCTTTGACGGATGGTCCCATAAGCGGTGATCTTTTCCAAATATCAAAGCCATTACTACCCTACTAAAGCTCAAGCCATGACAGCCTAAGCTAATCGGTATGTTGTACCCTTAGCAAACCAAAAAGTTTCTACCATATCTTCTCGTCTAAGGGATTTCAATAGGATACCCTACTTTCTATGGGTCCAAGGTTGAAGAGGACCCCCATGATTTATTTCATAAATCAATAAGATCCTCTACGATATGGGTTTGGCTACTAGTGAGAAGGACAAGTTATCCACTAACCAACTTAAAGGTGTGGCCAAAACATGGTATGTCCAATGAAGGGACAATAGGTCGTTAAGAGGTGAACAGATGACTTGGGAAGTGTTGAAGAAGGCTTTTCTTGATAGATTCCTTCCTAGGGTGAAGCGAGAAGCTAAATTGGTGGACTTCATCAACCTTTGTCAAGGAGGGATGAGTGTTCTTGAATTCACCTTAAAATTTACTCATTTGTCAACGTATACTACTTCTTTGGTTTCTGACCCTAGAGATGAAATGAACAACGACAATGCGAGTGTCGGATGACTTGCAAGATAAATTCCATTCCGTAATGCTACAACAAAGTAACAACATTTCTCGTCTCATAGTTCATTCTCAACAAGTGGAATATGCAAGGACTAATAAGAAGAGTAGAGATGACAAGTGGGCAAGATCTTTTGATAGAGGTTATTCCAATGGTATTCTTAAGATTTAAGACAAGCCTAGGTTCAAGAATAGGGTGTCCAATCAATTTCCTTTCAAGTTCCCTATGCTTCGTGATTATAGGGTGTCTAAACCTAGGCCTAATAAGGGATAGGATAATAATTAACCGAACAAGAATCCTACGTATGCCAAGTGTAGAAAGGGCCATCTTGGTGAATGTCTAGTTGGAAAGGGAAATTGCTTTAGTTGTGACATGATTTGCCACAAGGTTAGGGATTTCCCTAATGTGAAGGGTCAAGACAAGAGTAGTGGCAAGAAAATCGTTCTAATGATGCTCCGAAGAAGAATTGCTTTCATGCTCTCCAATCAAGGGGTGTAAAAGAGAATTCTCCCGACATGGTAACCGGTATGTTGAAAGCCTTTTCCATTGATGAATATGATTTACTTGATCTGATATCTACATTATGTTTTATTACTCCCTTGGTAGCTAAGAAATTTGATACCTTACTCGACATTCAGTATGAACATTTTATTGTGTCTAGCCTGGTGGGTGAGTCGGTTGTTGCAAAAAGGGTTTGTAGAAATTGTCCTATAATGTTGCCCAATAGAATTACTCAAGTGAAATAGTAGAACTAGATGTGTTTTATTTTGATGTCATATTGGGTATGTATTGGTTGCGTGCTTGCTTTACCTCTATAGATTGTAGAACGAGGGTAATGAAGTTTAACTTTGCAAATTACCTATTTTAGAGTTGAAGGGGTGAAATTCTATTAGTAGAGGTCGTATCATATCTCGTTTGAAATCTTGTACAATGATCTCTAAAAGGTGTTTATACCATATAGTAAGAGTCCACGATATAAAGTCCGAAATTCCTCCCATAGAGTCAGTCCCCATAGTGAGGGAATTTCTGAAGGTCTTTCCTAATGATATTCCCGGAGTTCCTTTCAAACGGGAAATTTATTTTGGTATCGACTTATTATCGGATACAAATCCCATTTCAATGCCTCCTTATCAGATGATTTGTCCAAATTGAAAGAGTTGAAGGCTCAACTCAAAGATTTACTAGATAAACGCCTAAATAGACCTATTATTTCTCCATGGGGTGCTCTTGTATTGTTTGTGAAGAAGAAGGATGGGTCCCTTAGAATGTGAATTCATTATCACAAACTCAATAAAGTCACTATTAAGAACAAGTATTCTCTTCCTTGGATTGACGACTTGTTTGATCATATCCAAGGGACAAGTTACTTATCTAAGATTGACTTGAGATCGGGATATCACCAACTTATAGTGAGAGCTGAGGGTATACAAAAAATAACATTTGCACTAAATATTGTCACTGTGAGTTTTTAATAATATCATATGGTCTCACTAATTCCCTGACGACATTTATGGACCTCATGAATGAGGTGTTTAGATGTTACCTAGATTCATTGTTCATTGTCTTCATTGATGACATTTTGGTATATTTGAAAAACAAGGGTGATCATATGAACCATTTGAGGGTGGTTTTACAAGTTCATAAGGAGAACCAATTATTTACCCAATAATAAAAATGTGAATTTTTATTGAGGTCGATGTCGTTTCTTTGTCATATCTCTAGTGAGAGAGTTGAAGTTGATCAAAGGTAAATCGAGGCGGTCAAGAATTGGCCTAGACCATTGACTATAATTGACATTAGATGTTTTGTGGGTCTAGAGGGTCATTATTAGAGGTGTGTTGATGGTTTTGCATCTATTTCATCTCCCTTGACTACTTTGGCCTAAAGAGTAAGAAATTTGAGTAGTCGGAGGCATGTGAGAGAAGCTTCCAGATCATGGAAGATAGGCTTACTTCCGATATGGTGTTGACTTAACCGGAGGGTACAAAGGTCTTCTTTGTATATTTTGATGCATCCCGAGTGGGTTTTGGGTATGTGCTTATGCAACATTGGATAGTCTTAGTCTATGCTTCTAGACAACTTAAGGTGCATGAAAGAAACTATCCAACTAATGATCTTGAATTAGCGGCCGTAGTATTGGCTTTAAATATGGAGGCATTACTTGAATGATGATCATGTTGATTTGTATACAAACCACAAGAGTCTCCAATATGTATTTACTCAAAATGATTTGAAACTCCAAAAAAGAAGGTGGTTGGAAAAGTTGAAACATTACGACATGAGCGTTCTCTGTCACCCCAGAAATTTCAATGTGGTTGGGGATGATCTAAGTCGTATTACCATGGGTAGTATGTCTCTTGTAGAGGAATCCAAGTAAGAGGTATTGAAAGATATTCATAGGTTGTCTATATTTGGTGTGAGGTTGCAAGATTCTCCTAATGGTGCTTTTAAGGTCAATCATAACCCCGAGTAATCTTTGGTAGTTGAGGTGAAGTCCAAATAACAACTTGATCAACCATTGATGGAGTTGAAGGAATCGGTTCTTTGTAAGCTTAATGAGTCATTATTTTTAGGGGAGGATGTTTTCTTGAGGTTTCGAGGAAGGTTGTTTGTTCCTAATGTAGATGCGTTGAGGAACCAGATCCTTTAGGAATTTCATGGGTCACGTTACTCCATTCATTCGGGCTCGAAAAATATATACCATTACCTTAGGGAAGTGTTTTGGTGGGAAGGTTTGAAAAAGGACATAACATAAAGAGGGTTTCCATATGTTCCTCCAAGTTCCATACACTATGTTAGCCCCATAGGATCTAGCAAGTGATATTACCTATTATGCTAGCATGATCTTAAAGTTCTACTTTAGAAAAGTAGAGCACCTCTTCTTGATGTAAGCTTCTACAACAACGGATTCCATGCTTAGCACCCATGGTCTTAGTGTCGTTTAGTGCTATAGTTTCACTAATGTTAAAATGGACAAGGAAGTAAAGTAATGTAAGAAGCGCTATCTAGGATAACCTAAGGGATGTTACTTAGGATAGGTGAGAGTAATGAACTTACCTATGCATTGCACAAGTAGCTTTTGAAGGGAGTTCTAGAAAGGTGTTCTATATGTATATGTATATGTTTATGTCCTTATGCATGAAATTGTTGTATTGTCTACTTGTTATGATAATATGCATGGTATGAGTCCTAATATGTCTAAAGGATGAGGTATTACCTTGTATACATAATGTTGGTCTTATTGACAATATGATGAAGGTCTTACTTAGCATATATGAAGTTTTATTTACTTGGCTTATTCATGTATTACGTAAAAGATTTACTTTTGGTCTCTTTATGAGTTTATTTAATCTTTTTGAGGTTATGGGGATTCGCATGTACATTGCACTTGAAGGCTTAGGTTGGGATTATGAGTAAATTTTTATGATATCTTATGAAGTGAAGTCCAAAAATGTAATGTTGACTAATGTCTCTTATGTTGTTGGTAGAATTGACTTACATGATGTCTTGGAAAAAGTCTTATATGAGGGTTATGCATTATGTGGACCTATATGTGAAGTCATACTATCATGATATGTTATAACTCTATGTATATATATGTATGTGTAATATTAATGAAGTTTATGTCAATGTTCACCTAAGTGAACATAAGAGCATTCTTGATTGTTAATAGTGTAATGGGACATTATCTATACATTGCACAAAGTATCACTAGAGGGTTACTTTCGAAGTTAAGGAGGTATGGAGAAAAAGAGGTTTCTGTAAATGAAAAGAAGCTTAATGTAAAGGAAGTGAGTTTACTGTAAATAAATTGTAAATATGGCTTATATGGAATATATGGATAACATGATGCTATGACTATTGTATATGTCTGTATGAAATATGTAAATGGTATGATGGTTATTTTATCAACAAAAGGTATGATGAATGGTTTCAAAGTTCAATGTCCTCTTTAAATGCATCTTTTTGCATGGTTGTCATACTTAGTGCATTCTTGTACTAACACCATTCTTCTTCACCATTTTTACACAAAGTGTAGGTTGTGTATTCTTAAAGGATGTTTCCAAAGTTAAGGTCTTTATACTTATTTCCCTAATTCAAGGAAAAGGGTCCTTAAGTTCAAGGATTTCCTATGTCATGTTTTGTCTGAAGTTATGTAATAGTTTAGTTAATGTTTTATATTGTAAGGGTCGTGTCCCTAATGTGCTCTAATTATGTTTAGTGTATTATGGAAATAAGACTTAGAGTCTAACTATGTACTCATGTTATTTTATATATATAATGGAAGGGATGTACTAGCATATGATGTGCTATGAATGTTTCAATTTTTCCGCTAGATTACCTATTACAATGCGATGAATGATAACTATGGCTTGTATAAGACGTTACAGAGGTCAAGTAAACTTTGTTACTTCTAGGGGGTGATCCCCGGTGGTAACATAAAGGTTATCCTAAGACCCAACAAAATTAGATATGAAACTGTCGCCCATGTAACCCTTTCCTAGACACATAGATGATCCTCAAGACTGCCTAAAGTAAAGTTATTCCATTTAATCACATATTATAGAACTCCATATTCAATAAGGTAAGGCTTTACATCAATTAGACTCTCTAACAAATGTTACTCTAAGACTCACCTAAGTAAAACATGAAGAGACCGCACATACACCCTCTTCAAGACTACTTAAGAAATCCTAAATCCTACCCTAGATAAGAATCTTTCTATTCATCATATATTAGATAAGTCAATAATATTACTTTAGACATATAAGAGACATTCATCAATTAGATGACTTCACATACTCATCTTGGAAGACCTTGGGAACCTAATCCAAGAATGTTAAAACCCTACTCGCGCAATGTATGTATAGCGTCCCAGTCCACTAACTACATGTTGTAGAACTTCTCCCATACTAGAATGTATACCATATAATGAGAATAGGAATTAAATGACATAGAACATACAAGATAGGTGCGGAATCCAAAGTCTACCCTACTCCGTGGAGGGTGTTCTACTTTCAAAGGTTAGAACTAGGACACATCCCATGTTGGCACATGGTTAAGGAATATCAAAGGTTTCTTTTAACTCTAGTCTAAACATAACATGAGCCACTCTCCAAGCATATTCACTCGGTACGTAGCCTTGTACTCATAGAGTATGTTCATTCAGAAAAATGTATATGACAAGTTTCCATTTGTTAATCTTACCAAATTATAATACCCCTACTAGGTGTGGCTGCACTAGGGATTCCACTCAATGGTTATAAGGATAGATCTGATGACTTCCTTAGATATGGTTTCATGTCGTTCCATCATTCACTCAAGAAGGATACCACTACGTCTTTGAATGTTAAAGTTTCTATAAAATTTCTTTTCATATTCAAGGTATCACATTACTCATCTTTAGAAGGCCACAATTTTATATATACCGATGCAAGACATTCATTCACATACATGTTAAGGGGGCCTAAACCTACCAAATCAAGATATAACATATTCACATAAGTTTCATGTATCAAGAAGAAGCACTTAGGTCTACAAAATATTAACACAACAATCATCATATCATTTATTCAATATCATTCATGTACGAAGTAGAGACTCTAAGTCTACCTAACATGATACTCTATCAACAAATAGATAAACTCATCATAGTCTACCAAAGTCACATATAATCATATAAAAGAAATTATACTTTAACCTCACGCATACATATATAATATTATCATATACCATCACTTATAGAAGAATCATAACATTGACCCTCATATAAAATCACAAAATTACTTTACATCATACCTTAACATTATACAAAATAAAACATATATCACATCATACCTCACCTTACATAGTCCTATAAGCCATAACATCTTATACATGATCACATTACTTCACATAGACATCTTCAAATTATACCTTCATACAAGCTCGAAAATGATACTACTACAATTTACATAATAATGTCGACATTGCCATGATCATCACATATTCAACACATAAACACCGCCACCATAAGTGGACCATACTTATCAATGGCAATTTTATATCATTTCATAAGTAACTGATGGAATTAGGTCAACTTACCTTTTTCAAATAGAAAAAATAACCATTCCTTAAAATCTCCAACAATTCACAATATAATAGCATATTTCATAATATAAAAAATATTATAACATAACCTAAACGCAATTCTATCATCATTAGGTCACATGTAATTAACCCACATTGTAGCCAAATTTAGAGATTTGAGAAGATCAAGGGTTCATAGAGATTTCAGAGGAAAACCTCAATGATTCATAAATAACATCATATTTTAACATTTGAAAACAATTTATGCATAAACCCATGATTTATAGGATAAATTGGACTTTTTCATAAGCATTAAAATCATTGAAATCATGTTAAAATCGCTTTTAACAAGATAGATAGCCTTATATAAAGAACTCACATACCTTATAAGAAGAATCCTCAAGAGAATTAACGAATCACTCCATTTAAATCCATCATCCTAGCTCTATCTTGACCTTGAGATTTCATGGAGGTTTTTGGTGAGAATTGGGAGGGAAAGGTTTTTTATTTAGGTGTTAGGGTCTAAATGATAGTTAAATCACTTTAATACTCTTAAAATACCCAAATACAACTAAAACAATCTTCCATTCTATTTCAAAGACAAGGGGATAATTTCCCAAAGTACCCCAATATTGGCCAAGTTGCAAGCCATTTATAGGTGCCAAAACCCCGCCCACAAACGACAGAAAATCATTTGGACGACGGACCATTGATGAGGGCTCATGATGTGAACACCTAAAGGCTCAATAAACGCCTCAAGTCGACGATCGGTCGTTTTGGTCGATGTTTTATACTTCAAAAATGTTTCTTGCAGCTTTTAGCCGTTGAGTTGGAATCCTTCCCTAGGGCCACCCATGGGTCTTAGGTGGATTCGTACCCGGAAGTTATACCCCTTAACATGATAAATAGGTTATAGGGTCCTTGCCTACAAATTTATACACCAAAAAACTCATGAAACATGCAAAGATACACTAGAACACATGGAAGAACATAGGTGACTAGTCATCGAACGTCTTGATCGTTCCTTGACATTTGACTTCAAAACTCATATACAAATTTATTAACCAAGTCAAAAGCCCTTAAATCACAAGTTAAGCTATAGATAAACATATTTCATTTTTAGGGTTGTGACATTCTCCCCTACTTGGGAACATTCGTCCTCGAATGACACTACACACTAAAAGCGATAACAAACAAAGCAACCATCTCACACTCATGCATACAATATCATAAACCATACACATATCTTGGAGGAAAATCACTCCACATAAAAAGAAAACATCAAACCACTTTATGGAATTCTAGCAAATAGAATTAAATCTACTAACTCCTTATGCATAATTCTTTACTATTTCTCATGCTATTCGACGAACTTCCTTCTCCAAGTTACATCATGCTAATTTAAAAATCTATAAGAACTTCATACAATTTCCTCAGTAAAGCACAATTATGCAATCTTTCAATAAGGCACATTCAAAGAAACTTCTTCATAAAGGCACAACATGCAAGTTTCTCAAAAACATATTAGGCATGCTCAACAACTCCATCTCATATAACAATTTAGGCATGCTCAGTATTTTACCTCATGAAGCAATTAGGCAATATACACCCAAATGCACATGAACATGAGGAAATACCATGCATGAAAACTCATGTTCACATATAACAAGAATTCGACTAAAACATTAATCATAATGAGAATATTTTGAAACTCATTTTCGAACAAAATAATCCAACATAAAACAAGTTCCTAGGAACTTTTAGTTTTAGGCTTGAATAAGCACATAAGGAAACAATAAGGATATCTAACTCCGAACAGTCTCTTACTATTCACCATACTCCCCCACTTACGAGAAACCAATCTAAGGTCAACATGAACATACTACAAGGATTTGCCTCAATGAACCTTCAACCTTACAAATACCAATCTCACCCTCTCTTCGATTCACTAAAACTCTTGAAACAAAAATATCATGTTTATCTCATGAACATCTTAGAGACTCTAAAGTCTAATAATCTATCCATAAAATGCCCTACTAGGAGAATTTACCTTTACACATCCAAACATCACCTCCGTCCTTTCTAGAATCGGATCTAAAAAATTTCAAATCATCTCAACCATCACTACTCCACATTTCTAACATCATATTTAATCATCTCTTTAAACAATGGTCCCCTTCATAAGGTAACTCATCAAACCTAAAGACATCAACACAACTTTCCATATCCCCTCTAATAAGTGACACATAATCTTTTTCTCTCCCTCAACCCAAACTTCTCAAAAGCCACACTCTAAGGACCATCGTGGAAGGAATAATGGAAAGACATTAAAAACAAAGTTCTTAGGCACGATTAGAAGAATAAAGAAGTAAAACTTTCCTAGCACCTAATAGCATCCTATCCCTAATGTGGCGCGTTTCACATTATTAACAAGACTCTAGGAGATATTGTTTTTTGAGACAAATAAAACTCTCTTAACCAGTATGCTCTAATACAATCTTTTTAACGACCCAAAGGTACCCCCCCCTAGAGAATACCAGCGTATGAGACTCGGAGATGTCCTACACAATTCTCTCGTATCAATCATTGCATAATATACTCTAAAAATAAGTAAAATTTTAAAATTTTCTCATACGCGAAAAAACCTTCATTAATACGTAAGCGAAAGACTTCTATGAGAAAAAGTGGGTCTTGTCCTCGAATCTATGAGGACTCACCAATATTGCATCTTCAACCCTTAGAAATCTATCCATCATCCATGGCATATAAAGACTTCAAATCCCTATAATTTAGTCAAAATGGAAATGACGAGCCTAGTACATTGAATGTACTATGTATGAAAGTCATGCAATAACCATGAAAAGGGGACATTTGTATAATAACATGTTGTGATGATATTTTGATAAAACCTTCATTAATTGATTTTAAGAGAATAATACATAACAATAATCAAATATAAGACAAGTTGAAGTAACATCAATTGCATAACCATATTCACTTAGACCCCCTACTAAAGGTTATCCGAAGATCTACAATGATACAACCCCTTCACACACACCTAGATGATCCTCAAAAAGTACCTAAAATAAAGTTATTACATTCCAGCACATCTAACATAGTTCCATATTCAATAAGATAAGACTTTACATCATTTAGAGACTCTAGCTAAGGATACTCTAAGACTCGCCTAAGTAAAGCATTAAGAGACCGCCCATACACCCTCTTCAAGGATACTTATGATTTCCTCAAAGCTAACCTAGATATATACCTTTTGATTAATCATACATTAGATAAATCAATAATATTCCTTTAGATATTTAAGAGACGTTCATCAATTAGAGGACTTAACAAAATTGTCTTGGAATACATAGGGAACCTCATCCTAGCATCTTCAAAGCCTACTCGTGTCATGTATAGATAGCATCATATTTTACTACCTAGAAGTTTTAGAACTACTACAATACTAGAATGCATTCCATATGATGAGAATAGACATTAACCAACATAGACCATACTAGCTAGATACGGAATCTGAAGTCTACCCTACAACGTGAAAGGTGTTCTACTTGCCAAGAATAGAACTAGGACACATCCCATGTTTGCACATGGTTAAGGAATATCATGTAATTAGTTGTACTCTATTATCAACTTAAATAAAACCACTCTCAAAGAATATTCAATCGGTGCTTAGCCTTGTTTTCATAGATTAAGTTCATTCATAATAAGGTATGTGAGAAGGTATTATTTCTTAAACTTATGAAGACATAATAGCCCTACAAAGGATTGGTCCATTATGGCATCCAATCAATGGTTATAAGGATAGCTCTTATTACTTACTTAGATATGGTATCATGTCATTCAAAGAAACATATCCCTAAGTTCATCATTCACTCAAGATTGATACCTTTATGGCTTTCATTTTCAAGGTTTACATAAAACTTATTTTCATATTCAAGGTTTCACATTATTTATCCTTAGAAGAGGACCATCCTAGGTATACTGATCCTACACTTTCATTACTCAATCATTCATTCAAATACATGAGAAGGATGTCTAAGCCGACAAAGTCAAGAGATCACATATTCACGTTACTTTCATGTATCAAGTAAAGGAACTTAGGTCTACCAATTCAAGAAAAAACATTAATAATATCATTCAATTACCAATTAGGGACACTAAATGTACCTAAGAATATACCCTATAAACACGGATAAACTCATCAAGTCTACCATTGTAACATATAATTATTGAAAGGAAATCATACTTTTACCTCACACATGCATACATAACATTATCATATACCATCATTTAGAGAAGAATCATAAAATTGAAACTCATACTTGATCATATAACATCACATAAGTACTTTACTTCATACCTTCACAGTATACGAAATAACACATATATCACATCATACTTCACCTTACATAGTCATATAAGCCATAAAATCTTCTACGTGATTACACTGCTTCACATAAACATCTGCACATTATACCTTCATACAAACTCTAACATTATGCTACTATAATTTGCATAATAATGCCGACAAGTCCATAATCATCTCATAATCAACACATAATCCCCGCCACCATAAGCGCACCTTACCAATAAATAACAATTCAATATAAATTCGATATTAACTAAGGGAATTAGGTCAACTTATATACATGCATACATACATATATATATATATATATATGTATGTATCTTTTCATTGGAAAACATCAATTATTCATTAATAACATCATATCTTAATATATGAAAACGTTTCATGCAAGAACCCATGACTTAGAGTAGAAATTGGATTTTTTCATAAACTTTTAAATCTTTGAAATCACAGCGAAATTGAATCATAGGTAATATGTAGCGTTATATAAAGAATAGTCATACAATATTAGAAAATACTCCATGAGAGTGGAAGAAAAACTCCACTGAATTCCATTATCCTAGCTCCATCTTGACCTTGAGCTGTCATGGAGGTTATTGGAGAAAACTTATGATGGAAAGGGTTTTGATTTTGGTGTTAGGGTCGATATGAGAGTTAAGTAACTACTATTAAAATACAAAAAACACCTAAAACAACCGTCCATTCTACTTAAAAGACATGGGTGAATTTCCCAAACACCCCAAGCATGGCGCGTTGCATGCAGTTTGCAGTTGCACAAACCACGACCACAGATAGACCATCGTTATGAAAATGTTTTGTTGATGATGGCTCGTAATTTTGTTCATAGGCTCAAGGATGGTAAGACCTGAAGACTCAATCAACACCCAAAGTCGATGAGCTATTTTTTGAAACACTCATCATCGTTTTATAATACAAAACTACTGCCTAACAGCTTCTAGCCTTATAGTTGGTGTCCTCCTCTAGGGACCCTCGTGTGTCCTACGTGGAGTATTACCTGGATGTTAAACCCCTAAACATTCTCATCTATGTCTAAGGGTCCTCTCCTACATATTTAGGTACCGAAAAACTCACGAGACATGCAAAGGCATCCTAGAACACATGCAAGCACATAAGTGACTAGTCATCGAACGTCTTGGTCATTCTATGACTTTTCACTTCAAACTCGACATGACTGACATCAAAACACATATGCAGATTAACTTATCTAGTCAACCCTTTAAGAGAGTGTGAAACTCTCGATAAACCTATATAATTATTAGGGTTGTTACGTAACATATACTTGAGAAGAATCTCATAGTTATCTAAAGTATAATTGAACTAAGACTTACTCAACAGAGTACCTCATAGTGTTCTAAAAGCTAAGGGAGGAAATATGTTCCAACTCAAGAAGAGTTAACATGAGAACCTAAAGCTAGTACTTAGCATGCATACTATTATGGAGTGATATACATGCATTACACAAGTGACGCTATTGTTTTTCTATCATGATCAATGACACTATCCCACAGTTTAAGTGTCTACGAATCGCAGCGAGCATAGTAACCCAACAAAGAGTTAAGGTTGCAGCCGTGTCCTAAGAGAATGGTAGTGAAAACATTAAAATTTCCATTCTAATTAGGAATAGTGTTGCAAATTATTGAATAAAATCAAAGTAAATTTATTTTCTGGCACTAAAGTGTCAAATATAAAAAGATTTTGTAACGAGTTTGTTTATAACATTAAAAACAAAGGGGAATCAATTATAAACAACAGTTCTTGGGGTGTGACCACAATATATGTTGATGTAAATTGTTCGGTACATGCTTTAGATAGGAAATTAGCAAGATAATGATTACTATGCAATGTTTAAGGTGAAATTAAATTCTCTCTCGTGCAACTTACCCTATCTAGTACGGGTTCCTCTCCGACACCCATTCATCTAATGAAGCCCAAGCTATGCCTTAACTTCACCCGCTCATTAGATGATGAGTGATAGGATATGGAACCAGGGTTCACCATCTCAGGCGGAACCTCATGTCTTCTCATTCGTTAGGCCATTAGTCTAGCGGTCTTTGTTTCACGACCTCTCTCTCGAACAAGCCTAAAAAACATAGGTGTTTTGTGTATGAAAATGCAAACTTATTAAATCACTAGATGAAATCACCAATAAAATTCATCTTACATATCAGCAAGCAAGACTGAACAATAATATCAACACATATCTTCTAAATCACACCCCAAGAATGGGGTTTTTTAGCCACACGTCAAGTAATAACAAAAATGACCTAAAAATATATAAAAGAAATCAAAAGGTTTAAGAAATTAAACCTTAATTTGAGCAATGGAAATTGAATTGGGAAGAATCACCAAACCCTCTCCGAACTTGCCAGAAAACACATAAACTTAAGGGGTAAGTCTCAAAATTACCATATATTTATCTCCTTTCTCCTTTTATTTTTTCTAAAATTTATAATAAGTTTAGTATTTATGGACTTTAAAAATTTTTCTTATGACCATTCAGAGTGGTTAGTTGAGAAGGCCGAGTGATTCAGTGATTTGTCCTTCTTCCAAATCATCTTCGTTTGTGCTTTTCCTCAGTGTCTATCCATTCTAGATTATTTGGCGTAATAGTGATGCTTCACAGTAGTACTCGAGAATAGTCGACTACTCTTTTTCATCGCCTATTTGATCCACTTCCTTGAAGGATACGCTTGCTGGAAAAAGGGGTGGAATTCATTCTTTTGCATAATCACCAAATATACTTGGAGATGCTCAGGCTTCAACTTAACCTCTTCTCATCCTTTTTGTTCCCATTTTTCGCGTAAGTGTCCAATCTTATAAAAGAAAATCAAATAACTAAAACATAACAGTTTTCATCCCATATTTATATACAATGAGCATTCAATGACACTATTTTTATTAAATTAAGGCCCAAAATGAGTGCAATCAAAGGACTCATCAACATATGTGACCTACGGCTACAAAATAAAAACCTTCAAATAGGATTGGATTTGAGTTGCCTGTCCTAGTTATAGTTGACTAGAGGTTAGTGATTTACTTAGTTACGAGGGTTAAAATTATATAAATAACAAAGTAGTGTGATTATAACTAGGATAACTTTAAGCATTGCATAATTGACTCTTGAGGTTACTTTGATGTAACACCTCTAAAACGACATAGGTGAAACTAAATCCTTGCACTTATATCTTGAGGTTTTAAATTCCGAAAATTGGTTATAAAACTTTTAAGAGGCAGTGGTTAAAGTTTCATGAGGTTTGGAGGCAATTCTCCCATTAACGTCATTGACGTTTCAACGGTCTGCCTTGGAACGTCCTTGTGTGCCTTAGTGTGTTTCGTTGAGTTTTACATGTTCATTTTGGATGATATTTATGTGACAGTCCCTATACTCGTGTACGATCATATTCAGGTTTGAAATGTCCGGGAATAATTCACCAAGGACCAACCAAGGGTCCTTGAGGAAGGATCCATCGTGTGAGACAAAAATGCCAAAAAAGCAGTCCCACCAACGAGGAACAACCTACGCCACGTAGGTGGGAGGCATATGTCAGGACATAGCCTCGGGATCATAAGCTCCCAAAGGAAAATCTTTGATCCCATAAACGGTTAGACAAGACAGCCCGTCAAGGGACCAATGCCCGGTCGATGGTCAACCATCGATGGTAGCCTGCAACTGCGTCGGTTCACTATAAAGTGTAGAGATGGATTGATAAATTCACCCCACGTCCAAATAAATGTTTTGGAGGTTTCCTAGGGAGGTTTTGGGTAAGTGGGTTTATATGTTTTAAACACCTAGATAAATTCATTATTCAAAATCTAAACTAAAAATCTTTAAGAAACTCTTTAAAACTCCATTGGATCAAAAGCTCAAGATGTAACTTGGATTGAATATTCTTTGGTGATTCTTCATTAATTTTTCATAAAATTCATGGTCTAGCATAAATTGAGGTTTGGTTCTTCATCCTGGAATCTCTTTTCTTCACAGAGCAAAACATCAAATTGATTTCTAGTCTTTTAAAGATTAACTTATACTATTATTTAATCTAGCAAGGGTTCTTGCATAAAACGTTTTGAATTAACATATATTGATTGAATTGATGATAATAAGATTATTTTAAATTAAAAAATGTATGAACCCATGCAATTCAGGCAACACTAGATTGGACTAGTTTGTGGGTGATTTAGATTATGTCTTAATGTTATTAAATTCTTTTGTAGTCTGATTAGGTCTATTAAATTATGATAGAATCATGTTAAAATTGCCAGTAATCTGCCTTAAATCCAAAAATTCATGTTTTATTATCTTTGATTCATTATGTATTGTAATTATTGGGTTGAATTGTAAATTTTTGCTATTGGTAAGGGCCTTTGAGTATTGTGTTGGATGAATTGGCTATAGATTGACGTTGTGAGGTTGGATCAATGGTATGTGGACCTAAATTCATCTATAATATTTAGTATAGTTTGTATATAGTAATGATGTTTTTTATTGTCAACTTATGGTGCCGGTACTTATGTGCTATACATGTGACCAATGTGGCCTTGTCGGCATTACTTTATTAATTGTGAATCAATGTGCCTTGTCGGCATTACTTTATGTATTCTATATTTATCATGCTATAACTTGATTATGTGAATACTATGAATGTCATGATTACTTATATGTTTATGTGGAGTCAAAACTAGAGTTGTTCTAGTTGATGATGTGTGTCTCTAGTAGACCATAGTGTAGTCATTATGTGTATTACTTGTTGTTGAAGTATGATGTTTCTTGATAAATTATACGATACCTGTGATAGGTAGATTTCTAATTTTGTAGTTGTGAATAGGGTGATCTATGGATGACCTTAGTTGTACTTATGTTCTTCTAGAATGATATGCTATAGGTGAAGTATGTGTGTGTCTTTCTTTGGTATACATTTGTTCCGCACTTGATACATGTAGAATGTGAATATAAATTCTTCACTAAGTATGCTAAAGCGTCTTAGTCTTATATGTGTTCTCTACATGCGACCCTGATCATTGTTAAGAAGGTCCTTTATGTGGAACCTTTAACCCAGTTGGAAGTTTATGATATGCTTGAAGTTGAAAGTTGTAATGGTATCCTTCTTATCTGAATGGTGGACTTAGGGTTGGTTGTCGGAATTACATAAAATCATATTAAGGAATGTCATTGGGTTATCCTCTTAACCATTCTAGGTAGGCTTAGTTGATCCTCTTTCATAAGGTGTAATGTGATTGGGTTATGAACTAGATATGGAACAACTTCATATACTTATTTATCTCAATTACTCTATGAGAGCAATGTCTAGCACCTAGCGAGTATTACAAGGAGAGTTGCTCTAAAATAATATCGAATTAGAGAACAAAGAAACCCTTAATATTCCTTAACCTGGTGCTTACATCAGATATGTCTTACATCTACCATAGGCAAGTAGAACACCCTCCATCGTAGTAGGTTCAAGACTCCAGATTCCATGCATAGCTAGTATGCTCTATGTCTGTTATTTCCTGTTCTCATCATACGTATACACACTAGTGTTGGACAAGTTTTATGATGTTTGGTGGTGATATGGAAAGATATCTAGACATTGCACGATTAGGCGTTGAAGATGTTGGTGAGTGAGTCCCTAGGTCTTCTCTAAGACTATTACTTGAATGTCCTTATATGTTGAATGTCTCTTTAGTGAACTAATGAAGATAAATAGATTAAGTTAGAGTGCATGTTAAATGAATAAGTACTTACCTAGAGTAGTTTAAGGGTTTGTTTAATTAAAAGTGAAGGGGGAATAATAATGGTCTCCTCATGTCTTACCTAGGGAAGTCTTAAGAATAACTCTAGATTGGAAAGTAAATTTATAAAGTAGACATGAGTTAAACTTAGGTAGTCATAAAGATTATTTAGGTAATATTTAAGAGGGGGTTGGGCATTATTTTTTCTTGAATTACTTAAGTAAGACTTTTGATAACCTTTAGGTGGAGAATGTCATATTAAATATATGATATTGTCTGTAATAAGAATAATCTTATCCTAGGTACTATAAAGGATCTCGTAAGTGTGTGTGAAGGGATTGTATGGGCAGTTGCTTCATTACCCACTCAATTGAGCCTTAGAATCACCTTTGGTACGAGAATATCATGTATATGTGCCTTGTAGGTGTTATTGATTCTATATTATGATATGTGAGTTTTATTGGTAATTACAGTGAAGTGCACTGTAAGCTCACTGTAAGGTTCTATAAGTTCGTATAAATTGTATATGACTTCTAATATATTGTTAATGTGATGATTGGTGTATAAATGTTGTTCCTATACTTTTAATGTTATGTCTTAATGATAAAGAATATTTTTATCATAAATGTCTATTTTTCTTTTGATTTTATGCATTAAGACATACTTAGTACATGTGTTTGTACTAATTCCATACTTTTTGTCTATTTCTAAAGGTGTGATAAACATGTGAGAGGTTTCTTAGAGCAATATTGGAATCTGGTAACCATTCAAGAAAGTCGAAGTAAGTTATAACTATACTTGAGGATATAACTATCTTTAGACTTCTTTTATTCACATTATAACAATAGACTAAATAATTCAATATTCGTATTGTATGGGTCGTGTCCCAAGTATTCTTGAGTCTAAGATTGAAATATGTTGAAACTTAGTGTTTTCTATGATTTTAATATCAAAAATGTTTTAAAGATATTTCTTGTCAATTTTTTTTTATTAAGCACTACTTTTGATACATGTATACAATTAATGATGTCAAAGAACTTGAACAAGACCTCTGAGAGGTCAAGTACGCCATGTTGCACCCCGAGAGTTAATATCTTCTAGGGTATGCTCTCGGGATGTGACATTAGAAGTATGATACCCGCATGGCAAAGAGAAGCTTAAGAATTGAGAATATACATAGATTGTAATTGAAATGACATTAAGACGTACGTCTTGAAGGTCAAAGTGGTCTATGACCAAGAATGACCAAAGGGAGGTACATAGATTGGTTGTAGTATGGCATGCCATCTTTTTATTACATAAGTATACTTGGAGGTTACTTCATATTAGTCCTATTGTAATATGAAAACTTAAGGTTGAAGTATATAACCATGGAAATTAAGTTAAAGTTATGATACGAACTTATTATATCTCCTATACTTATTAACTATGTCTTATGTTGACTTATGTTCATATGATGATTATGCTTGAGATTATAGTATAGTTATGATTTTTAGGTTATGATTATGTATTATCTCTTATGCTTATGTCTTATGGTGACTAACCATTTGAGATGTTTTTATAATTTCGTGTTACATTTCATACTTAGTACTTTGCACTAAGTACATTCTAACCAAATGTACGGTTGGAGGCTTGAGTTTTCTTTCGAGGTTATAGTTTACAGGATACTAGAAGAAGTGAAGAATCCGTTGTCCTCATAGGTTCAAGGACAAACCCTTTATGATCCTTTATGTAATTTCCGATGTTTTTAGACTTTGCATGGTCTGCTTCATAGTGAATTTTATTCTATAGTTATTAGATGGTTTTAGACAAATATTGTAGAAAAGACTTCCGCTTTGATAAAGTATTTTTGATATTAAGATTTAAAGAATGTTTCCCATATTTTCTATTAGCTTATGTTATAAATGTGATAAGTATAACAACCAGGGAGCACCCCCTAGCCATAACCGGCATCTTCATCCTCAAAGAGGACTTAAACAAGCCTTAAGCATTCATTATAGCATATTTCAAAGAATAAAAAAGCGGAAAATACCAATGCATAAAAATCACTAATGCATGTACAAAATGACATTTTAGTAAAAACATACTTTTACAAAGTTAATTCAATATATATATATATATATATATATATATATATCCCTAATGAAAAAGTAAATGAATAGAGTGAATGTATGGACGCTCATTAGGGATTCTTTAAGGGGTTTTCTACAAAGAGTTATGGGACTTCTCTTATGCATTGCATTTATGGGATCCTAAGGGATGATTCTAGAAGTGTTATTTTGTGATTATGTTGAATAAATCTCATATATGTTAAGGTGTGTATGATTTTTATAAACGTATAATTATAATGAAATATGAAATTATGAATGTTTTTAATGTCATACTTAGATTTGAATATATATATATAAATTAAGAATCATAATCCAACCAAACATGACATTATTCTAAATATGTAGACAACCTACGAAATACTTGCGCAATGCAAAGAATAGAAAACTATAACCCCATCCAAATCTATGTATGACATTAAAAAGCCTACTTCATGGATACATTCATAATTTCGTATTTCATTATAACTTATTACGTTCATAAAAATCATACACACCTTAACATATATGAGTCATATTCAACATAATCACAAAATAACACTTCTAGAATCATCCCTTAGGATCCCATAAATGCAATGCGTAAGAGAAGTCCCATAACTCCTTGTAGAAAACCCCTTAAAAGAATCCCTAATGAGCGTCTATACATTCACTTTATTCATTTACTTTTTCATTAGGGAAATAGGTTGCAATAACCGATTTTAGACATTGTGAGCTACATGGAATCCATTGTTGAACTCCTACATCGAAAAAGGAGAGGGTTAATAGTTGCATAAGGAATAACCTTTCATACACAGTTATCTAGGTGGATCCACTAAGCTAGTGTGTTATATGGGCACATAATTAAGGGTCAAGGAGATTGTTACTAGAAAAAATAACTTCCTAAACGTGGGGGTTCAATATCATAATACAACACATATATTAGTGTATCCGGAATAACTAAATGTGAGAAAACCCATGTGGGGAGACGGACTTACTAAACAAGAGACACCCATGTAATTTACATACCCTTTTGGCGCTAAGTATCTATTTTATTTAGTTATCATCTTTAGTAATCAATTAAGTTCACATTTGCCTCTACTAGACACTTACGCATTCATCTCATCATAATAACTTATAAATGATCATAAGTTTGACCAATCAATTTCACTTAACAAATAATAGCAAGTGAGTAAACCTTTAAGTTTCACGAGTCATTATAATCATGAGAACTACCTTTCAATTATATAATCATCATATAATAACATACATTCATACTTCATTGCTAATTCAGGTATATATGGTTAAGGATGATAGGACCTTCTCATCATCACCACAACAACAAATTAGCTACACCATCAATACTATCTCAGTAACTCATCTTTAATAATTGAGTTAAAGAAAGAACCGAAATTAGTAACGTCTTTCACTTCATTGGAATTAATACTTTCATAACTCAAGAATGCATAATGAATACATAAAAAATGTATTACAAGAAGCAATAACATAATAAACATCAATGTAGTCAATTGTCATAATAATCATCTTAAAGAATTAACCATATCAATTCAAGGTTTTTTAAGGATATTGGGGAAGAACATGGGTCCAAAGGAATCTGAAGTGAATAACAGGAATTAACTATCATTATATACTTGAAAAACATTAAATGATCATAATTCATCACAATTTATTCATAATTTCGTTTTTCAAAGAAGACCCGTGTGTAAGAGAAAAAACCTTGATTTGGTGAAGTTTTAAAATATCTTTGAAGGCACCTCTTTGGGAAATGAATCCAAAGTGTGAAATAAACCATACCTTAATCATGACTTTAGCCACAAATTTTGATAGAAAACATGGGTGAATTATTTTTCAATGGAAATTAAGTAGATAGAGAATTTAAAGAGAAGTGGGAGTAATTTGGATTTCATCTTGGGGATTCTATTTGAGTGGGTAAATGTTCTATAAAACAGACATAAAATAAATATATAGCCCTCCCCTAAAATACACAAAAGATCCTTCACTTAATTTGACCTTTTGTAATGTCAAACTTGACTTAAAAATTTAGATTTTTTGTCAGGAAACAAATCCGCATCACGGAGATGTTCCAACACCATTTTAGGTCGAAGGTCACATTAAATCTTGACAACACTTTTAAAGTGTTTCCTAAAATATATCTGAGAACACTTCCAAAGTGTAGCCATAGTTTTTAGGTTTTGCCATGATGACATTAGCAACACTTTTAAAACATGCTCTTTAGTGGTATAGGATACACTATCAATGTTGTCATATCATAATATACTTGGCTATACATATTTATACATATGATTTCACTTTTAAAGTGTCCTATATTTATTATTCTGAAAACAACTCTTTACAAATGTAACATTTTTATCTAGAACTATCACTATTATATTGTATTCCCTTTCATATATTTAATACTCCCTCCATTTTTTAATTGGCCAAAAACAAATTCATAATTTATTTCAAAAAAATATCACGATACTTTTGGCTATTTCAACGTAGGAGATTCTCAATCAATTCAACTCAAAATCCTATTTCCCTCTCATTCACATATCCACCCACAAAACCCTATTTCAACAAAGGACCTGCTCAATCAATCTCACTGATCTTCTTGTTCTTCTTTCTACTTATATTTTTGATACTACATATATTTTGTTTTCTTTGATTCAGTAACTCAATTCTATATATCTACACATAAGCTCATTGTAGGTTACTGTACGTTTCTCTCTACTTTGTTGTTACTGTACGTTTCGACAAATCTTGTTGTTATATTTGCTAACAAAATTAGGGATTGTAAATTGCTAAACTTCTTCTACTCTTTCTTTTGGGAAACTGGAGAACAATTCAAACAATTACTACATCGTTTGGAGGAGTTTGGGAATCTACAGAAGCATTTATGGATTGTGGTTATATATGGCAGCCTTCTTCTCGTTCAACTGCCTTTCTGAGCTGAACGACACATGTGGATATGGGTTCTGTTTTCTCCTTGCTTGTCTCTTAGGTTTTTTCAGTTTGTTGATCTATTTATTATTGCAGGATTTGTTCAATCAATTTGCAGAATCACAAGGAAGGCATGAGTGTTTGAAAAATTGATGAGGTAGATTTTGCAAATTCCCTTTAATAAGACTATATCAAGCTTGCAAAGAAAAAAAATTTATGGCAGAATTTCAAAAACAATTTTTTTATTAGGTAGTGCTTATCGTCAAGTTTCTAACTACAATGCCTTTCATAAGTAATGCTGATAAATCTTTTCACCTTTTGAATCTCTAGAGTAGTTGAGTTGTAAAATTGTCATCTATTACTTGTATTTTTTCCTTTTTTATGGTATTAAAACTTAATGCTTGAAAATCAGCACTGAATTGCATCATAGATGTCATTAAACAATGCTAGATTGTGATTCAACATCATCCTCTTAGATTGTATTAGGAATTATTTGCATCAGATATTATTGGCATAACTTCATTAATCATTATCAAATTCTAATGAATTATGACATAGACAAACTATCTTAATTGGTTGTCAGTTCCGGAATCACGTTTGTAGTGAAATAATCTGTTGATTGGGGAAGAGTTGTTACAATTCTTTCACATTCATTTTCAGATTGTTGTATTTGAGCATGAATTTTGTTGTTAAGTGGAGATCATAATCATTTAATTGAGCAAGACCTACCCAATAATAAAATCCTACTTTCTTAGAATTATATAACTCATTTCCTTTATTTAGTTGTTGTTGGTATTACGAAATCTCAATTGATACATATTCATGGATTTTTAAGACAATAATTGTTTTTCGACAAAAGTTATTAGGTTTGGCAGAATCTGTAACCGATACTCTAGCTCAGCCTTTGCTCGTGATCTGTTGGGGGTGGGGGTGAGGTAAGTTTTAAGTCAACTCCTCTATGGTCAGTAATTTGTATTTGTATAAAAAGTTCACAATGTTACATAGTTTTGAATCTTTATTTTGACTTGTTTGGAAATATGTTTTGTAGGTTGCAACTCTTTGTCCTAGTGTATCGGCAATGCAAGAGATATACATTTTGAAGTACTGATAGTTGGAGCCGTTCTTTTTACATTAAATATGAACCATGATTCTCCAGCACTATTTATTTTAGGTGCTGAAGTTCTTTCTAGACAGCTTAGTCTTCTTTATCAAAATCAGTTGTATAGAGGGTTCCATATGGAAAGCAATGGTCCTAAAATTAATCATCTTAGTTTTGCAGATGATATTATTATATTTGCTTCTACTGATAACAATTCTCTTAATCTTATTATGAAGATTATTGAACAATATGAGGAAGTTTCTGATCAAAAAGTGAATAAAGATAAAAGCTTTTTTATGGTAACTTCTAATACTAGTCATGATATTATTGAGGAAATTATGAGAACTACTGGTTTTAGTAGAAAAAACAGTCCTATCAATTATTTGGGATGTCCTTTGTATGTTGGAGGGTAAATAATCATCTACTATTCTGAGGTTTTAGAGAAAGTGATCAAAAGAATTGCTGGCTGGCATTTAAAGATTTTAAACTTTGGGGGCAAGGTTACTCTTGTTAAACATGTTTTACAATCTATGCCTATTCATACTCTTAGTGCAATATCTCCTCCAAAGACTATTTTAAACAGTATTAAAAAAGTGATTGCTGATTTCTTTTGGGGTATAGAGAAGGATGGTAAGAAGTACCATTGGTCATCTTGGAATAATATGGCTTTTCCAACTAATGAAGGAGGCATTGGAGTATTGCTTATTAATACAACTCTTAGAGATCTTCTATTACAGTGGAGGAATCAGCAATATACAAATGAGGTACACAAATTACTTATACATATTTTACCTAATTTTATTTGTTGGAATCTTTGGAAAAATAGGTGTGTTGTCAAGTATGGTATGAAGAGTTCCAGTATATACAGAGTACAATATGGCATATTTAAGGACATTATGCAGGTGATCAAACTTGTGTTCCCTAGTATACCATGGCAAACTAGTTGGAGAAATCTTATTAATATAGTGGAACAATGTAAACAGCATTACAAGATACTCATAGTTAAGTGGAATAAACCAGACTTAGGCAAATATAAACTCAATACAGATGGGAGTGCTTTACAGAATTCAGGTAAGATTGGAGGAGGTGGAATTCTAAGGGACCATCAAGGTAAAATAGTCTATGCATTTTCTTTACCTTTTGGGTTTGGAACTAATAATTTTGCAGAAATCAAGGCTGCATTACATGGGCTGGATTGGTGTGAGCAACATGGTTACAAGAAGATTGAGCTGGAAGTTGATTCAGAATTGGTGTGCAGCTGGATCAATAGCAACATTAATATACCTTGGAGATATGAAGATCCAATCCAACAAATTCATCAAATAATTAGGAAAATGGACCAGTTTCAATGCCACCACATATAGAGAGAGGCAAACTGTACGGCTGATTTGTTATCAAAATTGAGTCACAATCTGGAAATTCTACAAAATTTTTATACAACAAGACAACTTAAAGGAGCAATTAGAGGAAGCTACTTATTGGAGAAAATGGGAGTACAAAATTTTAGAAGAAGGAAGCTCAAGAGAATAAAACATCCTCCTTAGATATTGTTCTCTTTGATGATTATCTAGCATTGCAAATGACATTAAATTTATTCATTAACTTTTGTAGTTAGTAGAATAGATTTACAATTTCATTATCCATGTAAGGGGAGAGTCTCCATCATTTATGCTTTTAGAAAATGTATTAAGAGAGGAGTCCTCTCTAGGTATTATTTTTCTAATTGTGCATCTTGTTGTATAAGGGTGAATTGACTATCTTAGTAGATGAGTCAATTACATACCTACCAAATATTTGAAGGTAAGGTGAATGCCCCCCTTCTTGTAATACTTTGTTTTAATATATGTTAAGGCCTGGGGGTGTTGCTAAGCCCCTGACCCACTCCAAGGGTCGATTCAATCAAAAAAAAAAAAAATACATTCAGAAACAAAGGTCATATTTGTGGATCAGAAATTTCTCAAGGAGCATTAGCTCTCCTTGATGGAAAGAAACACAATCTGTCATATTTGTGGATCAGAAATTTCAAATGTTCTCTGTTTTTCTCTGCTATCTATTTGCTATTTAAGATGTTGTCTTCGATGTTGCCGACGTAAATATAGCAATTCAACAGTTTCTTGATCATAAATCCGTACCGGTAGACGATTATAGATTTTCAAGTAGGAACATCAAGCATGGAGACATATTGGTAGGAACAAACAAAATTATTTTGTACTTATAGATGTCTATTTAAGTCCTTTCCTTGGTAGATATCTATTATTTGTATTTTTTTTGTTAAGAAGTGTGAGTACTTACTATGATCATGTATAACTGTATAGGGCTTTTTATCAACATATCTAGGAGTATAAAAATAATAATCATATTACAGTTGTATGTCTAGTAGAAAATGTGACACTAGTATGTAACAGTTCAGTGTTTCCATGTATATAAAGAGAAAAACTAAGTAATAGGTGGACACTTTGCTTCTAGTAGTGTGTAACATTAGCATGTGACCTTCCATAAATTCTAATTTACATATATCCATATTTATGAAGTCTTATCCTATTTTGGTGTCTTTTGACATGTCTTACTGCTGGGGTTTTGGTGATAGGGAAGCTGCGACTTTTTCTTGCAGTGGGTCTTTAAGGGATGTAAAGCTCGACAAATGCTTGGGTCATACTGATGGTTTGGCGAAAATAGCAATTGGGTGTCAATTCCTGGAGAAACTTAGCTTAAAATGGTGTATGGAAATTATCGATCTTGGGATTGATTTTTTGTCCAAGAAATTTACACATCTGATGCAACTTGATATTTCATATTTAAAGGTTAGTTTATTTTACTATCCTTCTTTTTTATGTACTTTGTTTTTGAAAATGTGGATTTGGTGTTGTTTCAGGTTACTTGTGTGTCACTGCATTATATAAGCAGTTTGGAGAAGTTGGAGCTTTTGACTATGGTTAGTGCATCATTGTGGACAATGAAGGACTACATTATCTTTGAAAAGGGTGTCCTTCACTTCAGGTGAAATTTTTTCCAACATTTCTTTTTCTTTTGAATGTGTAGGAAAATGCAGGAGATCAAATTTGATTAATGGCCTAGGACTACTCAGTATATCAGAGTAAACGATGTAGTTTATTTGAACTATTATTATATGTTTGAGTACTTTGTGAAATTTATTTGTAGTACACCTCTTTAAGATATTCCGTTCTAAGTATGTTGTAAAATACATTATTTTATATGTTTATTGTAAATATATATATTGAATTATTTATTAGATTATTAAATGATTCAAGATCAGTTCCTAAACCAAAAACTCAGCATCAAACACTCTGAGAACACAACGCTAAAACGAACAAAAGAAAGAGGCAGAAAGTTCATAGACGTTCTAGGAGAATTCAAGGTTTCTCCAAGTTTTCGTTCAAGGTGGTCTTCGTAGATTAAGTTATACTTAAGGTATTGGTTTCTCTCCTTGAATTATTTTTGCAAGAGTACTTTTATTCGAACGAATTCATGAGATCTCGAAAACTAGGGTTGTTTGTTTAGATTAGTCATGATCATGTTGTTTGTGTGTGGTGATGAATGATCTTAATGTTTAAGGTTCTTGATTGTTAAATGTCAAATGAAATATGAATTGAACTCGTATGATGCTAAGGGTTTCTTACATGAATTAAAGAACGATGTATTGTTATGTTATGTCCAAAAATGATTAAGTATTGATGTGTGACATCTTGATGCATACCTACTGTTAATGTGACTTTATGAAGATATTATATTCATCAAATATTAATATGATGTTGTCCAAGATGTGTAAAAACATTATGTTTAAAGTCATGAACTAAGATTGGCTTAAAAGATATCCATGATCCTATTTGAATGAATTCTATGCCAGTAAAATGACTAACAATTCTTTGTCTAAAACTGATGAATGAAATTGACTATAATGTTGTATTGAAATAACTGAAAGATAGTCTAATATCCAATGTATAAAAACTTGAGCATGATGAACATGAAAATTGGCTTATGTCAACAAAGATGGTTATGTTATCTTTTCCAAAAAATTTTAGGCCAATACTAATCATATGCTTATCTTGCTTAGCGAAAATAATAAAAAATGAAAACTTAAGCATTTCAAAACTAATTCAACGAATCCAGAACAAGGGCATGCCATTCTTGGGACGACTCACAACATGCTCTAAAATATTAAAATATGAACATATGCAATTCATTGAATGAAGTGCTCATCATCCATAAACAATGATATGGAGCTACTAAACGCAAGTAAGCAAGAAACATGAGTAATAACATAACTATAGATGTCTAAGATTACAAAGTGACCAAAATGAGGTATTAAATGGAGTGAGATAAGCCTCACTTACACCTATGTGAATGAAGGTGTTAGAACGTGTGAGACCAGTCTCATTAACACAAAAGATGTTATACAAGGACAATTCACATTTCATCAATGTAAAGAAAATGATGAGAAGTCATCAATAGAGTAATTAAATCTCAAAAAGAAGCAAGTTTTCAAAATGTTTGAGTCAACTCTAAAAGATAAGAAAATAATGAAAATCAGCAAAGCAGCGATAAACTAGTTATGAGCATGTGCTTGCACGTGTAAGTCTCATGATATGAGGCTACCACCGAGGTGGATAAGTAGTCTCCTTACGTCCTTAGTCTTCGAAATATATCTTTAAAACATAGGAACTAGCCTATGGTTTCCACCTAAGAGAGCTAGGTATTTTCCGATCTCACGTTGGCCAATGAGATCACCTCTTTTCGATGTGGGGTAGACACTTAATTTCATGTTTAGAACACATGATCTATGCCGGTTAATTCTCAAAAAGATGTTCTTGGTTCATTATAGCCGTGAGCCACTCTTTTTCGGTGTGGAGTAAACACTTGATCAAGATTTATTTTAACCGGTGAATCACCTCTTTTCGATGTGGGGAAGACACTGATTTCATATTAGCTCGCATGATCTTACTTCTAAAGATGTCTCGAAGAAAGCAAGAAAGAAATATGATGGAACGTATGTTCAAAGTGAGCTATGAAAGTAACAGGTTAAGAATGTCAATGGCCAATATGCTAACCAATGAAGTTTCAGCAACTAATGCGCAAAGCGAAATAAAATTGGCTTATAGTGACTTTTTATATGATGCCAACAAAGGGGAGTAGAGACATAATAACAACTCAAAACTTCATAACTTCCCTATCATGAAAATGATGAAATAAGTGGCATAGCCAATAAAGACTGGATTATGAAGTAAGAATGAAAACTTGATTTAATGAATGACTTATTTTAAGGATAGTCAAATCATGTCCAATGAAGTTTACAGTAAGAAAAAGGCATAGCTAAAAATTAATCCTCATCTTATGAAAATGGTAAAGCCAAATAAATTGGCTTATAATGACTTTATATAATTGTCAAAGGATCCTAGCCAAATAAGATTGACATATAATGACTTCTTATATTAGGCCAAGAATACAATAATCGGAACAGTCAATATAGATAGGTTTGTGAAGATTTCATGGCCCAAATTGTAGTTAATCATATCCTTAAGCACTTCAACTAATTACTTGATTCATTGTGTGTACTAGAATGAATCATTGCACTTGTAAGTAAAATATAGGACTAAAGGAATTATTGAACTACACAACAAGAAGAAGAAAAATACTGAAAAATAAACTAAAGTATACAAAGAGGAGCTCTTGGGTTTAGGAGGATCAAAATCTCAAATCTTTGCCCGAGTTGTTCTAAAATTATGTTGATGATACTAATATCTTGTAATCATATAGAAAATGAGTTGTGTGCTCATAAACTTTTGTTTACTTATTTTATATGAAACATATTCTACTTAACATCACAGGCGTTCAAAATCAACCATCTAATATTAAGATCATTTAATGAAAGAAATAGTTGATACTGCATTAAGTTTATACTTGCAAAAATGGCAACAATACAATGTCTAAATAAAATGAGAAAAGAAGCTCTAGTGGAATATATTTCACTAACTAAAACCTAAATCTAAGCTATATTATAATAGCAGACATACTCGAAAGCATGAAGGCCTAGCAAGTCTGGATGAATGCTCCACGACTGGATAGTTGCAGCGTCGTATCGTAAGTTCTAGCGTCCACCTAATCCAGCACCTAAAAGTATAGAGTTGTATGGGATTTGTACACACTTGTAGAAGTATAGGTATATGCAAGCATACACCAAGGACATGCATGAGTAAGAATGACTCTTTCTTCACAACATGATTTATGGAAAGTCAAGACAGTGGACTTGCCAAATTTGAATTGGGAAAGTCAGTGGACTTTAAAAAATTGGATTAGGAAAGTCATGTCATGAGTGTAAAATGCATCATCATACTTATCATATTGCACACAACACATAAAATCTTACACATATCACATAACATATTGCATATAACACATAATATCTTTCATATCATTCGTTCATATCCATGAGACCTTGGGAGCACGGACTTGACATTAAGACTTCCCAAAAATGAGGGCTCAACATATGGGACCTCAACTAGGGAGCCTTCTTTAGAAAACACAGAGTCTTCTTCATTCATTCATACAAACTTCACTTCATTTCGTTCATAGGCTAGTGTGGACACCAGTTATTCCTAGGATGTTGTTTAAGACTATCATCGGGTTCGCTGTGCAATTATCAAGAATGACAATCAGTCATTACATAGGTCTTTCTCACCTCTTGATTATCGTATCCTAACACCTTTGGCATCATTCATTTTATTATGTACATTATTTAGGGTTGACCTCATTCATTCATGGGGAACTTTAACTTTAACCGACATAGATCATGTGAGCATCATGAAATCAATTGTTTACCCCACATCGAAAAGAGGTGGAATCACCGGAAAAAGTGACCCAAAACATGCTAGTGTACATGGGAATTGAACCCCTCCAAATCCCTATATTGCCATTATAGATTCAAAGACTAGGAGATGTAAGGAGACCCATACCGGGCAATGCCGGACAATATCATCTCATGAGAGTTACTTGAACCTCCGCCCTTCCCGAAAGAAGGCATCACCGCTCATAGCTAGTCTATCGGTGCTCAGTATAAAGTTCAATTAAATTCAACTCATATGTAATAGAATTTGACTTCTAGTATGAGGACATCATAACTCAATAGATGATTTCTCATCTCATCATTAGTATTAAGTGTATATTAATCTCAATACTTTGATTAGAGTGTGCATGGAGATAGGTCTCTTTATTAACTTTACACTCTCATAGGTGAGTACGTTTTGGTAACATTTACTTAGGCTCATTTGAGATTGCTCTCATCGTTTACATTAGCCTCTTATAATGTTGTCACTACATTCATTAATTTTAGTACATTTTCTCTTCATAATTACTCACCCCTTATTAGGTGAATGTTCATTTCATCATATGCCAATGCACTTGGCAATTTAGTGTGTTTCACACTCTTTCTTAACCCTCCTAGGGTTTCATCATTTCATTGTTTATTTCATCATATGCCAATGTACATAGTTATTTATGGTATTTCACACTCTTACTTAACATTTCAAGGGTTTCGTCATTTCATTACATATATCTTAGGTTCACTAACTTTGAAACGTATGCTAGACTTAAAGGTATATGCATACAAGCCATGAGGCTTAATTCATAGTTCGTATAAGTTATTCAAAACTTCCTAAGATTATGTGGTACAAGACTTATGCATCTTGTAAGTATGCCAATATCTCAATTTTGATCTATGTAGGCAACATTATTTTTGAACATTTATGCACGTATTACATATGTATCAATACGGAATTTTGTTAAGGGAAGTCGATTTCGAATCCCTTGGACCAAAGTTACATTTTTATTTATTTTGTTTTGATCCACACGACTTGGTTACCCAAGATCGAGCCCTTAAGCCTTCATTTCATTTTCCCCATGATTTCGCCCTTTATTTTTTCGTTTATTCGGACTGAGAGGATGTGGGATCGAACCCCCACAACCTCATTATCTTTTATTTTCCTTTTTCTTTAAGCCAATTTTTGTTTTGACCAAGAGGGTATAAGACCAAACCCCTCATAGCCTAATTTTATGTTCTCCTTAATTTCCTTTATTCTGCCGTGTGGTTGTGGGTTCCATTCATATATGCCTCAATTTTTATTTTTCTTTTAATTCTCTCTAATTTTTGACAGAAAGGTTGTGGCTTCGAACACCACACACCTCATTCTTATTTTTTAATAATTTTTATTTTTATTTTCAATCAAGTCACACGGGATCGAATTCCACATGCCACATTCTTTTTAACTCACATTATTTCAATGATTTTTAGCATGGTGAGGTCAAGGGTTTCGATCCTCAGTGACCTCACTTATTTTTCTTCATTTTATATAGCTTATTAAACAACTTTACTTGGCTGAATTTAACCAGCAAGGGTCTGGAAATTTGAGTTACATTTTTCAGTTTCTTTTCATCAACATATTGAGTTAATTCTTAGGGCATTTCGTGAATCATTTGACTAATAGTTTCACTCAAATCAGCCACATTATACTTTATATGAACAACAAGATTTAAGAAAGTTTGTGAACGTGAAATATAACTATAAAACATGTCATTCCACGCTCCAATCCATGTCAAAGATCCGCGGCAACACACACGTTGCGTACATACTTATCACATAGTCTTGGAAAAACATACTTTTATAATCACATAAATCCGAATACACATACATGAACATGATCATCACAAAAACAAATTACATACCTAATTTCTACCAACAAACACATCCAAACTAGGAGAAACAACCCTAGTTTTCGGAATAGATTCATCTGAGTCCTAAGGGTCTCTTGAGAAAGGGATCAAGAGTAAGAAAACCCATACCTTATTTCACGTCATTCAACCGTATAACCTGCTTCCCACACACCTTCTCCAAACTCACGTTCCAGTCTCGAAACCTCAATACAAAACTCGAAGGAAAACCCTTTCTTTTGCCTTTAGTTTTTTGTTAACACTTTGTATATGTTTTTAACGTCAAATTTCTACAAGTGTGAAGAACTATTTGCTGCCTTTCAGTTCTTGTGTTTTGGTTAGGCAGAGAGATCGTGAAAAGAAAGACAAACGTATTGACGTGAGAGAGAGTTACATGTGAAAGAGAGTTGAAAGATGTGAAGTAGTTTCGACTTAGTCAACTTGGAATCTTAGGCAAGACTTAGTCATAAAAAATATATTAATAAATAAATAATACTTAATAATAAAAATCTGATTGTCCTTTTTCTTTAATCAGCTATTAAATATTAATTAATTAAATTAATTTACCAATTTAAATAAAACAAATTAAATCATTTCTCCCACCTATGTTCGAACTCGAGTGGATCATGATTTTGCTAAGAGGGCAATTTCGGCCCTCTCTCCCTAAAATACCCCTCCACCTTATTAATTAAATAATTAATTACATATTTAGGGTAATTATGATACTACCCTTAGCCTGGAAAAAGACCATTTTACCCCTAGACCATCCAAACTTATGATTTCCCCTTTTAAAATATGGTAAAGACTCATCCGAGTAAATCTTCATATTCGAGAGCCCTACATGGATGGACCCAACCTTTCCTCGATCAACTAACTCCCCAAATTGTTTAGGAAGAGATTTTCTTGATCATGCATAAACTTTTGTGTATGTGTGCATACACCCATACTTAGTAAGAGTGGTGTACTAACCCTATACAATTTACTATTTTTATAGGTGCAGGTCAGAGAGCAGATTGAAAATTCATTGTAGTGGTTTGTAGATTAACATTCTCGAGACCATTTGACAGGTCCTCTTATTTCGAGGATGCTACAATTTTAGTCTAGACTAGTAGTAGACATAGCTAGTGGAAGTTGCCCCTAGCGTTTCTTTCATATTATCATTTTGAAGCTTTGTAATAAGGTCATGTTTGCCAAACTTAATTATGATATATTAATCTTTTTTCTCGAATTGATTCTTTATGATAGATGGTTGTTCTTTACTTTGAACTAAGTAAATGATATAATTATGTAATAACTATATGATGTCTATATATATTTCATCAATTTTAAAAGTTTTATATTTTCCGCTAAAATTAACCATATGTATGTGATGAATGCATGAAGAGACTTGTCTGTGTCCTATGATAGGTCAACGATGTCGGTTGCGATTCGGATTCAAGAATCCGGGTCATGACACCTATGTAACTCATTATCTACGCTTTTTAAGCGTAGCTTCTATGGAAACACTTGAAAAGTGTAGCCTAAGGTCAAAGGTTACGCCGTTTTAGGCTACCCCTAGAAAAAGTGTTGCCTTTTATCAAATGCCAAATTTTTTGTTAGTTGAGGCCACACTTTACATGTGTGGCTAAAAGCCTAAAATTGTGTAGTGATTGTCTTCTTCCTTAGACAGCTTGTTGGCCAATAGTTAGGTCCTCCAAAAGGACCCCTAGGGTGGTCCTTTAGTAGTCGAACCTTGATTTTTTGACACAATAAACATTATTGTACCTTATAAAAGTATATTACAAGTTCAAGACTTCTTATTAAACTCCCAAAACTTCACAAGACTTAAGGAAGTTTATTAGTTAAATTTCACTAGTTTCCGGAAGTCATGGTCCTCTTGACGTTTAGGCTCTAATACTGCTTAAATCAAGTTTATAAAATTAGTCTAGGTGTGGAAACTTAAACATTATTCAATTTGTGAGGCTCTAGTCTAGGTCATATAATTTTCGGGGTGTTACATTACTCCCTCATAAGAACATTTGTCCCGAATGACAATTTAAACCTCTTATAAGGACAAGGATGAGACTCTATACATGCGGCCCAACAACAACATTATCCTAATGAGTCAATCTCATTGGAGGTTCTGAAATCCATTCAACACATAATGATATCATTAAAACATAGGAACATAATCCAAAATTCATCACATATAAAATCTCACCATTTCACATCACATAATGGGGAGCTACCTTATCCATTTATATATGAGCTCAATATGAACATCAAAAAGTTCACATGCAATTTTATTCTCACAATAACACTAAGAATTCTCAATACAACTCTCATGAAGACAATATATTTTACAATATATAATTGCAAGTTAACCATTACAACATATATCATGAAAACTCAATTTAAGCATAAATTTCTACAAGGATATGCACATATAATGAATTCACGTCATGGTCATCAACACATATGACTCTCAGTTTATATTAAATTAAGAGGATTTACTAACCTCAACCTTGTCTTGGAGTGAGATGAAAGAGATAAGGATAGCAAGACTTCATGTCGACCATGGCCTCACATGTTGCACCCTTAACTAGATGGTTTCTTCATAAAACTATTACAAAGGCAACCTCTTTGTTCCTCAATTTTTTACTTGATAGTTTAAGATATCAACCGGAACCTCTTCATAAGAAAGGTTTTATTCACCTCTAAACCTTCCAACATGAGAATAGACATCAGGTAACCTATAAATTTCTTGAGCATAGAAACATGGAACACCGGGTGAACCGGGGTCAATTCATTTGGTAATTTCAACTCATAGAAACTTTCCCGATTCACTTCAAAATTTCGGAAGGGGTCACATACCGGGGATTAAGTTTCACCTTCTTACCGAACCTCATCACCCCTTTAATGGATGAAATATTTAAGTAGACCTAATGCTACTTCAAACTAAGTTCTCTTCTTCTATTGTCGACATATGACTTTTGCCTACTATAGGTTGTTCTATCTCTTAGCATTAAAACTTTTTGGTGGCCTCATAGTTTACCTTGGGACAAAGAAGTGCGAATTCTCCAACCTCGAACAGCCTAACCAGAGACCGACACCTCCTACCGTAAATCTCTTGAAATGTCACCATAGAAATACTCGAATGGTGTCTATTATTTAAGGAAAATTATATCAAAGGTACGTGGTGATCCTTATTACCTTTGAAGTCTATGTCACACGCTCTCACATGTCTTATAGGGTTTGGACGATGTATTCTTCTTGACAATCTGTTTTAGGATTAAATGCTCATACTAAATTACACTTGATCACCAAGCCCACTTTAAAAAATCATCAAAAGTGAGAAGTATATTGGACACCTTTATCGAAATTATCAAATAAAGGGGCCCAATGAAACGTTAATATCTCCTTAATCTACAATCAAGCATACTCTTCTACCAAATAAGAGACCTTGACGAGAATGAAATGGGTTGATTTAATCAACCTATCCACAACAACCCATTATAGAGTCATGTTACCTACGCGTGAGAGAAAACCTACCACGATGTCCACATTGACATCTACCCAATTCCAAGTAGGGATATGAATATCTTGTTTTAGACCTCCCGATACTTGATGCTCACCCATGACTTGATGGAAATTTTAGCATCTACGCAAAAACTTTGCTATGTCCTTTTTCATTCCGTTCAACCAATAAATTTCAGCAAAGTCACCGTACCTTTTTGTGACCCCAAGATAAATTTAATATTGATACATATGGTTCTCCTTTAAGATTATTTCCCTAAGGACAGCCACATCTGGTACACATAACCTTTCTTGGTGCCTGAGCAGCCTATTCTCTCGTTAGGAAAAAGTTTCTATAGATGTTTGAGAACTGACTTTTAATTCCATAAATAAATGGTCATGATTTTGTTTAGACTTCACATCAACAACAACAGATGACTCGGAATTATTACCAATCATGACAGCCCTTTTTTGACAAACTTCAAGTCGGATATCCAACCGGGATAGCCTATGCACATCATGGGCGAAATCCCTTTTCTCTTCTTCAACATGAGATACATTTCCTGTAGATACACGACTCAAGGCATCCGTAACCAAAATTTGCTTTCTAGGGGTTTATAGGACACTCATATCATAATCCTTTTAAAGCTCTAACAACCTTCTTTGACACAAACTCAAATCTTTTTGATTAAACACATATTGGAAAGTCTTGTGATCGGTGAAAACATCAACATGTACCTCAAAGAGATAGTGTCTCCATATTTTAAAAGTGAGCACTACTACCGCTAGATCATGGTCATGAGTTGAGTAGTTCTTCTCATGGACCTTGAGTTATCTTGAGGCATATGCTATCACCTTACTATATTGGATGCAAACATAACGAAAACCTATTTGAGAAGCATCAAGTAAACCAAAAAACCATTGGTACCCTCTGGTAAGGTCAACACTTGAGCAGAGGTGAGTTTATTCTTCACTAATTGGAATATCTTTTCACAGGATTTCTACCATTTGAACTTGGACTTATTTTGGGTCAAGGTTATCAATGGTGATATGTAAATGAAATCCCTCAAAAATCATCTTCTAGTATGTAGATAAACCCAAAAAGACTTTGATTTTTGCACGACTCGAAAGTCTAGGACAACTTTTGACCTCATATCTCTTTCTTGGATAAAACTTTACACCTTCAATAGACACCAGGTGATTAAAAAACTCAACCGACCTCAATAAAAATTAAGATTTACTAATTTTAGAAAGGAGTTGCTTATCTTTGAGGACTTGGAAAACTACCCTAAAATGGTTCATATGATCATTTGATCTCTTAGATTATATCAAGATGTCGTCAATATAGACAATCACAAACAAATCAAGATAGTTTCAAAAAATTCGATTCATAAGGTCCATGAAAACCATTGGGGAATTTCTAAGACCAAAGAACATCACTATGAATTCAAAATTACCATATCTAGTTTTGAATTTTTTTTCCGAATATCAACAGCCTCTCGCCCTAAAGTAATTTTTCGAGAAGTAACTAGATACATTGAGTTGGTCAAACAAATCATAAATCCTAGGGAGTGGATACTTATTCTTTATGGTGACCTTTTTCAATTGCCTATAGTAAATACACATACAAAAATACCCATCTTTCATTTCAAAAATAAAACCGGTGCACCCCTTGGAGATATTCATGGTTGAATAAACCCTTATCTAGAAAATCCATAAGTTGAGCCTTTAATTCCTTCAACTCGTCCAGGGCCATTTGGTTAGGAGGGATTGAGAATGGTTTTGAATCCATCAATAGGTCAAAATAAAAATAAATGGTTTTGAATCCATCAATAGGTCAAAATAAAAATATGTTTCCCGTTTGGGAGGAATTCCTTATTAGTTATCGGGAAACACATCCGCAAAAATCCTTCATTACGTGGATAGACTCTAATGGAAGATCCTCGGACTCAAGATCTTTCACATTCACAACATGATAGAGACATCCCTTAGAACTCAACTTGCAAGCTTTTAGACTTTTTTGAGCTATGTTTCCCGCCTTAAATTCCACCGTAGGTTCATTAGAAAATTGGAACTTTACTACGCGAGTACTACAATCAATACAAACAAAACAAGCATATAGAAAATCCATCCAAAAATATCTATAAAAAAACCATGTCATGTTCTAATTAATAAACCAATGTGACTCGGGCAATGAAATGGTACAACCCCTATAAACTCTTTTAGCAACTACGGAATTACCCATCAGGGTAGAATCCGAAAAGGGTTCATTTAAGACATCGGGAAGCATATAAAATTTCATTGACACTCAAGGTATTACAAAAGACACAGTGGCACCGGGATCTAACAAAGCATAAACATTAATTGAAATACTTTAAACATACCGATAAAAACATCCAGGGAGCTCTCTTCATCGCCTCTCGATTTGAGAGCATAGAAGTGATTAATCTTAGGATCATCCGAATTGGGAGCACTTGCTTGGGCTTGAGAATTTTCCCTTTCTTGAACTTTTCAACATAGGTCAATCCCTGCTTATGTTTCCACTCTTACCACAACTATAACAATTACTCGTGCTAACTAGAAACTTGCCTTCATGTTTTCCAACAGACTTTGCACAAATTGACTTCTCAACATAAGAACCAACACATTTTCCTTCTCAAGACTTTGGGGTAGTCACCTCACCTTTTTTGACCTTTGGAGTGTTGGGAGGACCTTTGTTTGAAACCAACCTTTTTAAACCTTGGATTATCTTGCACATCAAATCTTGTCTTGGAAGAATTTCACTCTTCGACCCTTGTCCTGTTCAATTCCATAAAAACTTGATTAAGCTTTTTCTTCTCAATGGAAGAGGAGAGACCCGTTAGAAGAGGTCTAATTAGTTGGACTCCATTCAAGAAAACTTTCCTTGATAATTTCTTTCCGTTGGAATTAAGGGAGAGGAAAATGCAAGAATTCATCATCCTTCGTCAAGGTAGTAGGATTGTGTAGGAGTATAGACCAACCCAAAATGATATTATTCCAAATTTGCAGGTAACCAAAGAAATAGTTTTTGATGCAAAGAATAGAATCCCATAATCCACTTCAAAGCTATGTATCACATTAACCAACCTACTTCATGCATACATTCATAATCTCATATTTGAGAATTACTTGTTATGTTCATAAAGATTACACAAAATATATGAGTAATCATCAATATAATCATGTGGGGGAGTTGGACTTACTAAGTGTAAGGGAACTCATGTGGGGAGTCGGACATACTAAACGCTAGAATCCCATCTAATTTTCATGCCCTTTCAGCGCTAAGCATTATTCCCTTTTGCAATCATCTTTAGTCATCAATTATGTTCACATAATCATATACTAGACCCTTATGCAAACTTGCAACCATAAAAGCTCATAGATGATCATAAGTAAAAACAGTCCTTTCACTTTAGAAACACTAGCAAGTGAGTTAACCTTTTACTTTAACAATTCATTATAATCACGAGAATTTAATTTCAATGATATAACCAAAATAACATAACATAGATTCAAACTTCCCTTCATATATGAAAATAGAATTAAATTCGTCACTTTTATACCATCTAAGCATAGGACTATATACATTTGGGACTTATCATTTTCATCAACAAGGAATATAGAATTACAAAAAACAATAATGTCTCCAATATAAGCAAAGAATTAAAAGCTAGATCATAAGGGTATTGTCCTCGAACATGAGCACTCATCGACTTTGAGAAGCAAGTTCCAAGTATCCTTGAAAAGCGACATTGATTCCTTAATTGATCGAACTTACATAGTTTGGGAACAAGGAAGAAATATTGGTTATTAAGTATGACTTCTATGCATAGAAATCCCTAATGCGTGTTTAAAAGGACATATAATGAAAAAATGCTTTGTGTCATGATAATCCAATAAACATATACAGTAAGCATCACATGCTAACCCAACATAATATTATTCCAAATTTGTAGGTAACCAAAGAAATAGTTGTGATCCAAAGAATAGAATCCCATAATCCAATTCAAAGCTACGTATCACATTAACCAACCTACTTCATGCATACATTTATAATCTCATATTTAAGCATAACTTATTATGTTCATAACGATTACACATAGCATAAAATATATGAGTAATCATCAACATAATCATGTGGGGGAGCCAGACTTACTAAAAGTAAGGTAACTCATGTGGGAGTTGGACATACTAAACGTTAGGCTCCCATCTAATTTGCATGCCCTTTCAGTGCTAAGCATTTATTCCTTTTTGCAATCATCTTTAGTCATCAATTAAGTACAGATTATCATATACTACACCCTTATTCAAATATGTCATCATAATAGCTCATAGACGATCATAAGTGAATACAATCCTTTCACTTTCGAAACACTAGCAAGTGAGTTAACCTTTTATTTTAACACTTCATTATAATCACGAGAATTTAATTTCAATCATATAACAAAAATACCATGACATACGTTCATACTTTATAGCTAATCATGTGTATAGGTTATGGATGATGGGAACTTTTCATCAACAGAAAAACAACACATTATCTACAACATCATTACTATCTAGGTAACTCATCTTTCATAATTGAGTTCAAGAAAGAACCAAACACTCATACCTTTTTACCCTTCATGGAACATCATACTTCAATCACAAATAATGAAAAATCAATACATAAAACAAGGTAATTATTAGAATCAATAACATAATTAACAGCAATGTAGTCAATTTCCATAGTCATAATCATTAACAATTTCCCATATCAATTAATGTTTTTTATGAAATTGGGGAAGAACACGGGTGTAACGGAATCTCAAGTGAATGACAAGAATTAACCTTTAAGATATACTTAATCAACATTAAATGATAAAAATTCATCACAATTGATTAATAATTTTATTTTTCAAAGAAGACCCTTTTGTAGATAAAAAGCCTAGAATTAGGGATGTTTGAAAACAACATTTAGTGGACCTCTTAAAGAAAGGAACAATAAATTAATCAAGAATTTAGACTTGAATTTTTATAGAAAACATGCGGTTATTTGGCTTCTTCTTCAATCTTCAATGGTCTTCAACAGAGGTTGAGTAGAGAGAGAATTTTGAGAGAAGTGGGCGTAATTTGGATTTCAGCTAGTGGATTTGATTTGGGCGGGTAAATGTTGTATAAAACTGACTTAAAATCAATCTATAACACCCCCATAAAGTACCCAAAATACCCCTAACTTTATTGTATCTTTTTGTGAAGTCAAACTTGACTTCAAAATTTAGAATTTTCGTTGGGGAAAAAGATTGTTTCGCGGAGCTGTTCCGATAAGATTTATGGAATTAAATTTTTATAGAGTAAAGAAAGAAACTTTTCCGCGAAGTATACTAAACTTTATATCCCCACGTGAACCAAGTCCGCGACACCTAGTAGTTTCAAGCATGTACAATTGTCTGCTAACTTTGTAAGCCTGTTTGCAAATAATTGGGTCCTACTCAAGCCCCCCTGGGGTGGTCCATGGATGTTAAGACATGGACTTTCTAATCCTATAAACATTATTTTACCTATTTAAAATATATTTAGATGTTTTATACTTCATACAAAACTCACAAACCTTCACAATACCAAATGATATTTACGAGTTTGATTTGACTAGTTTCTGGATGTCATGGTCATCCCTTGACGTTTCGTATCTTATATTTCTAAATAAATTTTATTACATTATTATAGGTCTGGAAACATCATTTTAAACATTATTCAATAGGTCACGCTCTAGTCTATGTCATTGAATTTCTAGGATGTTACAATAAGGGCTTGTGCGCGACCCCTTCGGGGTCAAGTATGCCATGTTACTACTAAGGGGTTGATCTTGGGCTTATAAATATTCTGTTATCTTGGAGACTATGCTTGTAATTACTATTAATTATTTTATGCTATGATTAATTGTATTCTAGCTGATTTTTGAGTTGCATACTCAAACTATTTAACAGATAATGTTAAAAAGTTGTATTAGCTCGGTTTCAAATAAAATGTCCCTTCTATGCATGTTTTAGGATTTTAATGCATATATTCCATACTTAGTATTTTTTGTGCTAATCCTATATTTATACATTTTATATAAGTGTAGAGTTTTGAGATATTGTGTAGATCTAAAAAATGACATACTTTAACTAGATACTAACGTGCTTGTCATGATGGTAGAAAGTCATAAAATATTCTATAATGTGGTATTCTGGCCGTGTCTAAGTGTTTAGGTGCATTGGAAGTCAAATGTAAAGGGATGATCAAAACATTCTACAACTAAGTCACCTATGTACCTAATATGTGTTTATGTGTGATTAGGTGTAATTTTATTAGATTATTAGGTCCTTATATTAGTAATTGTAGTGTTTATAGGATGTGTGTCAAGTTTGGTGATGTTTGGGTGTCAAACGTTCATGACGTTTGAAAGGTTTTCCTTGAAATGACCTTGTGAGTCTAAGCATGTTTCATCATGTTTTGGTGTTCGTTGTAGATGAAATTAATGTGAGAGGTTCTAAACTTCTATACCAGCAAGTATGGGTTTGAAATGTCCGGCGAAACATCTACAAAGACAAACGAATGGTCCTTGATCCAAGGTTGTCTTAGACCAGCTAATCACTGAGGCAATCAATAAAAGGTAGACTAGTCGACACCCCTTCGATTGAGGGCGTTTGTCAAGACATAGTCGTGGAATGAAGATAATATCAAGAAGAAGTCTCAATACCAAACCACGGACCAACTGAGTGGTCAATTAGTTGAGGGACGGTCAGTTTGTAGCCTACCGTCTGTGAGGTTGTCGTCTTGTGCATCTTTATTGTAATGTTAGGGGTGAAGTTGTAAATTTACCCCACATACAAATAAGATAAAGGGTGGTTACTTAGTGTTATTTTTGTATTTTAAACCTCTTTATAAGTCTTTAACACTAAGAAGAATTCATGCATAAAATCATCCCAAAATCCCTTAAAAATTCCCTAGAACTCCATTGAAGTCAAAACTCAATGAAGAGTCATGAAATTGGTGTATTAACATCATTGAGGCATGATTTTTGTTCCTTGAAATTCTATTCCTAAAGGAGCCAAAATTCAAAGAAGTTTTCTAATGTTTTCAAAGATGAACTTGTCCAATTTCATGATTTATCAATTTGTTCTTGCATTAAAGGCTTTGAATAATTATGTATTGATTATATTGTTTTTAATTAGATTATTTAAATCAATTAAAGTATGAACCCACATAATTTATGAAACATAGTATTTGACTACATTATGGGTTAAGTGATATTGACTTATTGCTTATGAATGATAGTGTAATTTTTTATGGGCTATTGAATGATGTAAGAATTGTATTCAATTGATATATATGTTGTATTAGATTGATAAAATATATATTAAATTGACCTAGTTTCATTGATTATTTTTATTTATGCATGAAATTGATGTTCATGGGAATGGGTGAGGGGCTTTTGGTATTGAATTGGATGATTTGGACATGGATTGAAGTGGAGAGAATGGATTGGTGGTAAGCTACCCAAATTCTCTTTATTTGAAGTATTATGGATGTTTAATTATGTAGTGATTGGTCTGACCCACTTATGGTGGCGGTGTTATGTGAATTATCTTGTTGGCGTTACTTTATGTATTATAATGATCATGGCCTGGGATTAATATGATGATTTGTGTAGTTGATTATGTGAAGTGTGATCATATATACCTACATTTGAAGTAATGCGAAAGTATGTTGTTTCTTCTATTGATGTTGTTAGGCGATCATGTTAGACTATGACTTCGTGTTCATGTGTGTAGTCTTTGAGTTGATGCATGGGTTTTCCTACTTGATATATGATTCTATAATGGTAATATTTATTATTTTATAGTAACAAAATGGATGACATAAAGATAAAAAGGGTCATTTATAAGTGCTTCAAAGAATGATATGCTATATGTAATAAAGTAAAGTATGTCGTGTCTTGTCTTCGTAGACGTGTCTCCCTTACTTGATGAATGTATAAATTTGAATTTGAGATATCAATATTTAGGATGCTAAAGACTTTTAGTCTTGCATGTAATAATGACATGAGACCTTTAATGATGTTAAGAGGGTCCTTTATGTGAAATCTTGAACCTAGTGGTAAGGTTATGAAAAATTAAGTCGAAAGCCGTAATGGTATCCTTCTTGTAATAATGATGGAATAAGGTCGGTTGGCTGGAAAAACATCATATCAATCCTTAGGAAAGTAATTATGATCTTCTTGTCGCCATTGTAAGGCGGCAGCCCTAGGGGACATCTTTGGTAGGGTAAATGTGATTGGGTTATGAACTGTATATGGATCCCCTTTATATGAACCTTTAATGTGAATTACTCTATGAGAAAAAACGCTAGCAACGAGTTAGTATGGTAAGCGTAGTAGTACTAGTTACAGGATGAGGCTAAAATACAAAGTAAGCCCTCCATATTCCTTAACCATGTGCCTACATGGAATGTTTCCATGTTCTACAATTGGAAAGTAGAACACGCTCATTGGAGTAGGTTAGATTTACGAAAACCATGTTTTTCAACCATGGTATATGTCGGTTATTGCCTATTCTCACAATATGTGATACTTATTAGCATTAGAGAAGTTCTATGAAGTTTAGGTGGTAGTATAGTACACTATCTAGACATTGCACAATAGGCTTTGAAGATGTTAGTGAGAGTCCCTAGGTCTTCTCCAAGACAATTACATGAATGTAGTTTATGTTGTGAATGTATCTTAATGAACTTATGAAGTAATTAAATATGATAGAAAAATGTAAATGAATGAGTACCTAATATAGAGTGACTTAAGGACTCCTTAACTAAATTGTGAAGACGACATAAGATATGATCTCTTCATGTCTTATCTAGGAAATTCTTGACAATTACTCTAGTTGAGGAAATATATGCTATATAATGCCTAAAGTGAAGATAAAGCACTTCACTGTACAATGAAGGAACTTCACCGTAACAGTGAATTGGTTCACTGTAAAGTGACCTTCAAAATGCACTAAATTGCTTAAATGTTATCTTATGTGTTTCTAAGGTTTTGATTGTGGTTCTTATGATTATATAGTGATATTTAAATCAAGAGATACATATTTCCAATAAATGTCCGTTTTCATGATTTTTCTGCATTATGCCGTACTTTGTACATGTGGTTATACTAATTCAATTCTTTTATCTATCTCTGTAGTGGTTTGTAGGTGAGGAGAATTTGGGAAGAAAGACTTGGATCGTAGCATCATTGAAGTGAAGTTGAAGTATGTCCTCATTTGAGTTGAGGGCATAGATATATTTTATTTCTCTTATTTAGGTATTGTAACAGACTTAGTAGTACTATATTTTTATTGTTTATGGGACGTGTCCCAAGTATTCTCGTGTCTACGAAATGAGACATGGTATTTCCTACGAGTTTTATATGAATGAGATTTTAAGGACTATATAATTATTTGTGAAAAGTTTTTATTCCGCATTACTTTTCACTATATGTAGGATACGAACGATATTAAAGGGTTTGTATAAGACTTTGGAGAGGTCGAGTACGCGTGTGGAACTCTGAGATTGCCATATCTTCTAGGGTGTGGTCTCGGGATGTGACAAGCTTTTATGATAGCATAGGTTATGAATGTAGTCTTAGGAATCCAAAAGTCTCATCAAGTCACGTCTAGTAGATTATCGATCATCGGTGTGAGTCGCGACACATCTATGAGCGAGAGACTATAGGATGATACAATTTTCCTTATTTACTACTCCAATGTCGTAGGTAAAAGTTATGAGTAGTGTTTTCGTATAGTTTTCCTTGTATTTTTAGGAAGATGATTATAATGAGGACGTCGACTAAGAGAGTTGAGGAGATACCTTATCAAGTTGAGAAAGTTGAGAGAGTTACTCAAGGTTCTCAAGGTGATCAAGGTTCTTAAGTGCCTCCCCAAGGTGATAAAGTTCCTATTCTTGAAGAAGGTGATGATGTTCTGGTTGATCCCCCAGAGTTATTTAATAGAGATATTAGAGTGGCTTTGCTTACTTTAGCATGAGCCATGAATATTCATGTGAATTTGTGTATGGTGGCTATGATGAATGTTGTTGATAGCACTATGACCTCTAAGTTGAGAGACTATGTGAGGTTGAATCCTCCTATCTTTCTTATCTATAAGGTGGGAGAGGATCCCCAAGAGTTTGTTAATAGTGTGCAAAAGGTGTTGAGTGCTATGGGAGTTATATCTATGTAAAAGGCGGAGTTAACTTCGTATAAATTAAGGGATGTTTTTTAGATATGGTACATTATATTGAAGGATAAGAGGCCGATAGAGTCGGGTCCTATTGAGTGGGATGAATATATGAAAGCTTTTCAAGAAAAATACTTTCCCCGTGAGAGGAGGGAGGTGAAGGTAGAGAAGTTTATCAATCTCAAGAAAGGAATTTTGAGTGTTGAGGAGTACTCTTTGATGATTTCTATGTTGTTTAGATATTCACCATCCTTAGTGTCTAATCCTAGGGATGAGATTAGTAGGTTTGTGACAGGGTTGACCGATTTATTGAGAGACAAATGTCGTACGAACATGCTACATGATGATATGACCATAGCTAGGCTCAAGGTGTATGCTCAATCTATTAAGTAGTCTAAACTGGGAAGGAATGCTAGAAACTTGAAGAGAAGTTGTTCAGGTGATCAAGGTCAACCTAGGTTAAACAAGAGGGCTAAAACTCAAGAAGGACCTAGTGCTCCTAAGTTGAAATTTGAGAAATGAGGTGGTTCTCAAAATGGCAAGCCTAAGTGTGTTACTTGTGGAAAGAGGCATTATGGAAAGTGTCTAAGGGGTACCAGGATTTGATTTTGATGTGGATAAGATTGACACAAAGTGAGGGATTGTCCTACTAAAGATGGTAAGAAAGTTACTCCTAATGTTCAAAAAGATTATGTTCCAACACAGATGTGTTTCTACGCACACCGAACTAGAGGAGAAAATATGGATGAAAGGCATGATTATGAGGGTAATTTCTTATATTTGTTTACTATTATGGGTTCCTTATTAGTGTGTGTGTGGGGGGGTTATTGTTATTAGATGGGCTAGAAATTCATAGAAGCTTGTTGCATGTGCATTGTGTTTAGGAGTCTCATTGAAATTGAATTTCATTGATTTATTGCATTGTTTATTTTATAAAGTTAGGATTATGCATGAGTTTATATGGCGCTACTTTGCATATTAGCTTGTTTCTATCATGAATTTCCTAAAATTTGCATTTTTTGAAAATTTGCATAATTCATTGTACCTCTACCTGCTAACTGAATGAATTTTCAAGAAATGATTGATCCATTCTTTCATCGGAAATTGTTTTAATGTGGTTATAAATGATATATATAATCATAATAATGAATGTAAAATTACTTTTGCTATTTGGAATGCAGGATCTGAATTTTATAGCACGATTAATTATAGAATTTATTCTTGTTTCTTGTTGTGTTGAGACTCTTAACTATGTGAAATTGATGTTTTCTCCTTGATTATGTGTTAAATGGTATGATTATGTGTTTCTAATTAAATATATATTCTTGGAAGTGTTCGGAGAGTTGCAAGTGTCATTCGAGTACGAATGTTGTCCAAGTGAGGGAGATTGTAAGATCCCGAAAATGACCTAGGTGAAATAGAGACTAACATGGTTTTCATGATGGTCAAAAGTCCTAAAATGGTATATAATTTTGTATTGTGGCACCGTCTAAAGGTTTAGGTGCAGTGGAAGTTAAACGTCAAGAGACGAATAAGACGTTTGACGACTAAGTCACCCATGTGCCTCTTATTTTTTATGTGTTTTTATCTGTGATTTATGATATAATGATGTCCTTATATTATTTATTATAGTATTTATAGGCAGTGTGTAAAGTTTCGTGAATTTTGGAGATAAAACGTCCATGACATTCGAAAGGTTTTCCTTGAAATGTCCTTGTGTTTCAAAGCATGTTTCATAGTGTTTTTCATGTTCATTTTGGACGAAATTAATGTGAGTGGTATTAAACTAGTATAAGAGAATATTTGGGTTGGAAACGTCCAGGCAAACATCACCAAGGACAAACCAAGGGTCCTTGAGGAAGGACCCTTGCCTAGAGCCAACGATGTTCTAAGATCATCCCAATTGACTGAGGCAATCGACGGCCAGTAGGCCGGTCGACGCACCATCGATTGAGGTAGTGGGTCATGAATTAGTCATGGAATGAAGAACATATTATGACTAGACTCTGTCCGATACCATTGACCAACAAAACTATCCGTTGGTTGAGGGACGGGCCGTTTGTTGCCAACCGTCTGTGAGGCTTTCTTCCTGCGCAGCTTCACTGTAATGTTATGGGTGAACATATAAATTAAACCCATGTCCAAATAAGAGAAAGGGCGGTTACTTAGATGTCTTTTGGGTACTTTATACATGCTAATAAGTCTTTAACAATTTGAAGAAATCATTCTTTACAATTAAAACCCTAAATCCCTTAGAAATTCCCTAGAACTCCATTGAAGCCTATACTCAAGTAAGAGCTTGGATTGGAGATTTGAGTAGTTATTATTCATAAAATTGGAGGATTAACATCATTGAGGTATGGTTTGTGATCCTTGAAACTATATTCATCAAGGAGCCCAAATTCAAAGAAGTTTTCTAATGTTTTCAATGATGAACTTGTCCAATTTCATAATCTATCCATGGGTTCTTACATTAAAGGTTTTGAATAATTATTTATTGATTATATTTTTGATAATTATATTATTTTAACTCACTTTAACTATGAACCCATGTAATTGAGAAATCCTAGTTTTTTACTACTTTATGGGTTAAGTGATAATGACTTAATGCTTATGAATTATAGTCTAGTTTTCTATGGGCTATTGAATGATGTAAAAATTGTATTCAATTTATGCAAAGGTTGTTTTATATTGATAAATATATATTTAATTTACCTAGTTTCATTGAGTATTATGATTTATGCAATGAATTGATGTTCATGGCAATGGTTAAGAGCCTATTGGTATTGAATTGGATTACTTAGACATGGATTGAAGTGGAGAAAATGGATTGGTGGTAAGATGACCAAACTCTATATATTTAAATTATTAGATCTTGAATTATGTAGTGATTGGTATGGCCCACTTATGGTGGCGGTGTTAAGTGAATGTAATGGCCTTATCGGCGTTATATTATTTATTATGATGATCATGGCCTTGTTAGAACAAATTGACATAATATGATGATTTTAGTAGTTGATTATCTGAATAGTGATAATATCTACCTACATATGAAGTAATGTGAAAGTATGTTATTTCTTCAATTGAAGTTGTTAGGTGATTATGTTAGACTATGACTATTTGTTCATGTGTATAGTCCTAGAATTGATGCACGCTTGTTTATACTTGACAATATGACTATATAATGGTTATATTGATGATTTTATAATAATGAATAGTATGACATAAAGATAAAAATGGTCATTCCTAAGTTCTTTAAAAATGATATGTTAGATATAACAAAGTAATGTATGTTGTGTCTTGTCTTGGTAGACTTGTGTACTTTATTTGATGCATGTATAAATGTGAATATGAGATGTCTTGACATAGGATTCTAAAGCCTCTTAGTATTTTATGTATGAATGAAATGAGACCTTGAATGATGTTAAGAGGTTCCTTTATGTGAAACCTTGAATCTAGTGGTAGGATTATGAAACTTAAAGTCGAAAGCTATAATAGTATCCTTCTTGTAATAGATGATGGACTCAAGGTGGGTTTGATGGAACGACATCAGATCAATCCTTAGCAAAGTCATTATGAGCTTCTTCTCTCCTTTGTAAGTCAGACCTAGGGAACCTCTTTTGTATGGTAAATGTAATTGGGTTATGAACTTTAAATGGAAACCCTTTGTATGAACCTTTGATGTAAATTACTCTATGAGAAAAAAGGCTAGCACCGAGTGAGTATTGTAAGGGTAGTAGTTCTAGTTAAAGTATGAGGCTAGAATACAAAGTTATCCGTTCATATTCCATAACAATGTGCGTACATGGAATGTGTCAAAGATTTACCGTTGGCAAGTAGAACACCCTCATCGGAGTAGGTTAGATTTCCTTATTCCATGTTTTGCTACCATGGTCTATGTTGGTTATTGCCTATTCTTATCATGTTTTATACCTATTAGAATAATAGAAGTTCTATGAAGTTTAGGTGGTGGTATGGGACACTATCTACATAGTGCACAATAGGCTTTAAAGATGCTAGTAAGAGTCCCTAAGTCTTCAGTAAGACCATTACTTGAATGTCATTAATGTGATGAATGTATCTTAATGACCTAATGAAGTAATGAATTATTTTAGAAAGAATTTGAATGAATAAGTACCTAATCTATAGTGACTTAAGGATTTGTTAGTTAAATTATGAATAGGCATAAGGTATGCTCTCTTAATGTCTTATCTAAAGAAGTCTTGAGAATGAATCTAGTTAGGGAAGTTGGTTGATACGTTGGACATGATCTAATCTTAGGTAGTCATAAGGATTATTTGGATTAACTTGAAGAGAGTGTATGGGCGTTCTCTTCTAGGAGTACTTAAGTAAGTCTTTTGATAACCTTGGTATGGAGATTGTCACATTATGCATGCCATGTGTTTGGTGTATTGTAAATGTATATGCCTCATTATAAGTGTCCTGGAGATTATTTAGGCATGGTTATAGAGGGTTTATGAGCGGTATCTCTTTCTGTTGCTTAAGTGATCCTTAGGATAGCTTTTAGTGAGAGAAATATATGGTACAAAGTGCCTACTGTGAAGATAAAACACTTCATTGTACAGTGAAGGAACTTCAGTACAACAGTGAATTGGTTCACTTTAAATGACCTTAAAAATGCACTAAATTTCTTAAAAGTTATGTGTTTCTAAGGTGCTAAATGTTGTTCTTATGATTATATTATTATATTTAAATTAAAAGATGCATATTTCCAATAAATGTCCATTTTCATGATTTTTATGCATTATTTCATACTCAATATATGTGGTTGTACTAATTCCATTCTTTTATCTATCTCTAGAGATGTTGGTAGGTGAGGAGCATTTGGTATGCAAGACTTGGATCGTAGCATATTTCATGTGAAGTTAAAGTATGTCCTCATTTGACTCGAGGGCATAGATTCGTTTTATTTCTCTTATTGTAGTATTGTAATAGATTTAAAAGTACTATATTTTTATTGTGTATGGGTCATGTCCCAAGTCTTGTTTAAGATTTGATGAAATGAGACTTGGTATTTCCTATGAGTTTTATATGAAAGATTTATATGAAAAATATTTGAAAGTCAATGAAATTATTTGTGAAATTTTTTAATTCCGCACTACTTTTGACTATGTATATGCGATGAACAAATCAAAAGGGCATATATAAGACCTCGGGGATGTCGAGTTTACCGGTTTCACTCCGAGAGTTCCATATCTTCTAGGGTGTGGTCTCAGGATGTGACATATTGGATTCGATACTCGTATCTAGGACTCTTGTAGATCAAGAAGAGAAATTTGTGAGTACTCAAAGTAGTCAATGGTTTACCATATGTTCTTCAGGTCATTCTTTTATATTTTCGACTTTTGTTAAGGGTCGTGTCCGCAAGATTGTATTCATGAATTTTATTCAAAGTTTTATAGATTTTTTATACATTGTGTAATATATTTTATCTTATATCATAAAAGCCTTCGATTGTAAGAAAATCTTATAAAGAATTCCGCATAATTTTCCTATGTTGTTACATCTATGATTATGCTAATGGTTTGTATGGAAACACTCTGGGTTTGAGTATGTCCTGTTAAATCTTTTGGGTACCCCTTAGTCATGAGAATCAACTTAAAAGCTAAATATGTTAGTTTTACCTTAGGCTAGTAGAGAACCTCTTTTCTTTTTTTGTGGGGGTCAGACACCACATTCCATGTAGCTCACATGGTCAATGTCCCTTAAATCTAAATTTACCTATATGATATGAATATGAATTATTTTATGAACATGGAGTTTAACTATCACTTCCTAAAATGTACTACTGAGAATGAGTGGGGTTATGGGACTCAAATTATGCAATGCACAAGTGGGCTCTAAGAAGGGTTGCAGTAAGGTTCTTTTATTCTATGAAGGTTTATGATTTTTGTATTTATGTGTTCTTTTATTCCATAGTTAGTACATTTTTGCTAACCGATATCGTTAAATTTCTATAAGTGTAGGCTCTAGACATTGAGGTACAATTCTTCACTTTAGTAGAGTATGGATTGATTCTTCCAAAACTTGTTGAGTCCTGAAGTTTGGGGAAAGATTGTTCATTTTAGTTCGTATCTCGTTTCTCATTTTATAGATTACTTTGTATAAAGGGTTGTGACCATAAGATTATATTAGATTGCATTGTATATTTTATGAGATAAAGTCTAGAATTTCATTATATTTATGCAATGAATTCCATTGTAAAATGTATTGCATTTTCCACAATATATCTTTTCCCTATGTTTATGATTATTCTAAGGTCTTGTATGAGACATCTTCATGATTGAGTACGACGTATTACATCTAGAGGTAGCTCTGGGTTGTGAAGTAATTTGTAATCAAATCACTTGTTCATGAGTGTGAAATATTCCTCATGTATGAATAAGAGGCTATAAGACGTTTAGAAACTTTCACTTTTTTCATTACTCTTTAGTAAGGCATTAGACTGATATTTCTATGAAGTCCTTTTTCTAACCCTTTTCTTGTATCTATAGGACATGAATACAACAAGGGAGACTGCAAGAAGAATGTTAAGGTAAGGCTGTCTCTCAAAGTATTAACTCAATCCATCAAGGCTCAAGTGCGTATGGGTTCTAAGACTAATGTGAACCCCAATGTGAGTACAATTGCTTCAAGGGTAATGGATTTCACTAGAATGAACCCTTGTATGTTCTTTGAATCCAAAGTTGAGGAAGACACACAAAGGTTCATTTATTAAGTATTTAAGGTGCTTATTGAAATGGGATGTCTTCCAAGGTGTAATTAACCACCTGTTAGTATAAGGATGATGCTCACGTATTGTATGAGCAATAGAAGGGTTAAAGACCTAATTAAGAGGGTCCATTAGATTGGAAATTATTCAAGGCAGTATTCCTTGATAGGTTCTTTCCGATATAGGTGAGGGAATGAAATATGAAAGAGTCATAAATATTAGATAAGGGCATTTTAGTGTGAAAAAGTATTGCCTTAAATTCATCCAATTGCCCATGTATGCTACAAACATGGTACCACACTCTATGACCAAGGTGATAAAATTTATTATGGGGATATCCGACTTCGTAGTAAATGAATGTCGTTCGGCAATACTCATCCCACGTATGGATATTTAACGTCTTATGTCTCATGCAAATATATGAGGAACAAACGTTATGATGGAAATTCTTCCAAAGTTAAATTTTATGGTAATGGTAACCAAGGTTCACGATAAGGTTCTCCAACCATGTCTTTTCTAATGCTCCAAGGTCAAAAACAGATTGGGTTTCTAAACCTAATCCACAAGGAGATAATATTTGTTTTTCTTATATGGATAGGCCAAATTGTGCAAAATTTGGCAAAACACTTGATGGTTAGTGCTTAATTGGAACGAATGGTTTCTTTAATTTTTTCATGAGAGGACATTTGATGGGGTATTTTCCCATGCTAATGCTTCAAGGAAGAGAGTTCAATCAAATCCCTCCTAGTTGTTCATATCCCACTGTTCGCAGAAAGAACCTCTTCTATAATCTCCAATCCCAAAGTGAACAAAAGGGTTCCCCGGATGTTGTGAATGGTATATTACAAGTATTTTGTCATTGATGTCTATACATTGTAAGAACATTGTTCAAATATGTGTTTTGTTACATCTTTTCTGGCTAGAGGTCAATTTATTTCATGTCTAGAAGCTAGTAAAATGATCACCAAGTGGTGCATTTAGCATATTGTTTGGATTATTGATGTTGAGTCTCAGATTCGTTCTTTGGAGTCGGTCCCAATTGTGAAATGTTTTTGGAAGTCTTTATCGATGACTTTCCCGATGTTCCTCTCGAACAGGAATACACACTGCTTCTTAACAAAAATGTTGAAGGAAAAATTCTTGTATTTGTTAGACAAGGGATTTATTCAACCAAGAGTCTTTCCATGGGGTTATTTGGTATTGTTCGTGAAGAAGAAGGATGTGTCCCTTTGTCAGTGTATAGACTACCGCCAATTGAACAAGGAGACTATAATAAATAAGTATCATCTTCCGGGAAATGATGATTTGTTTGACCAACTCCAAAGAGTTTGTTACTTTTCAAAGATTGACCTACTTGTAGTCTATCCTCAACTAAGGGTGAGAGGGGTTGTTTAACACCAAGGAAATGTAATTACCAAAGTTAAAGTCTAACGTGTTATCTAATAGCTTAAATAGGGTCAAACATAAAGATAAAAATTGTAAATTGCCTCCCTTACAAATTACTATTGTTTTGGTACCTAAACGTCAAGGCATGGAATTAAATAACACCCCAAGGATCCTTGAGGAGGACCCAATAGTAGGTCCAAAATGATGTCAAAGAACAACAATACTACAGAGAGGTACCCACGAATTGTGGGTGGACCCACACCCCGTACGTGGGTTGTAGGTCAAGGAGTTTCATTCCCTAGTACTCCCCCTCTCTTAAGAAAATGATGCTTTACCAGCATGGGGCATGGCAACGCCCATGGTCTATGGGTTGGATTTCGTGAGTCACATATGCGAGAGTGTCTTCAATTCAGACAAGGGTAGATTAATTTATGTAAGCTCTACTTTTAACTATTAAAGAGCTGGGACATTTTTATTATTTATGTAAACATGTATAAGTAGTTATTTACTCGAAATCATACCACCTCATAACTAACAAAACATAAACTAGTAAATACCTCCACTATTCAATAATCCTCTCAATAAAACTACATTGAAGAGCAAGAGCAAGGTCAAGATAGGGGTTCAATAAGTAGCCTCTCATATCCAATTTTTAATTCAAATCAACCTAAGGTAAGTATTCTTTTCATCTTTGGGTATCTATAACCCTACATCCCCCTCAAAGTATGTTTTTTTATACTTCAAATCTTCCAAAACCTAAGATGTCAATCTATGTCATTGGTCTTCTACCAAAAAAAATTCAATTGTTCAATGATGGTTTATTAATATTGATTATGATGATTTATGATAGGAAAATTGGAGAATTGTTGGATTTGGTCAAAATCTCTATTAGACCTAATGCGTGGCTTGATTAATCATGAAATCTTTACAATTGACTGTGATTATATTTATTATGGTGTTGAATCATGATATATCTCTATTTTATATGGTAATTCAATAATTTAGGGTTGATATTGATTCATATCCTTGAAGGGTAACTTTCAAGGTTTTCTTTATGTTGGTGAAAACTATGTACGAGATTATGGCTCACATACAAAGTGAAGATCCTATGACTGTTGTGTAATTGTTGTAAGGTTACAACACTCATCTCCCATACCTTTAAACATAAGGATGAATGAATTGTCTAGGACTATTGATACATTGTTGTGTAATTGAAAGGCCATTCTCATAAACAGAATATAAACAACAAATGAAAGATTTACTCACATGTTGATGATTATATGGTCAAAAGGCCATTCTGACGTAATGAATCTATGATATTTTGTGACATTATTTTGGGTTGAACTGCTACAGAATTCTCTCATGAACATGAACCTAAGAAAATATTTAATATGAATTTTGAAAGGAATTACGCTTTGAACTGATGCGACGATCCAAGAAAAGCCCTAAGTCGTCATGCCACGTACTCGACCTCTCAAAGGTCTAATATAAATCTTTAAATATCACACACACAAAACACACACACACACACACACACACACACACACAAACAGACACACACCACACCACACACACACACAGACACGCACGCACACACACACACACACATGCACACAGATATATATATATATATATATATATATATATATATATGTATGTATCTATATATATATATTAGAAAAGTATTGTGGAATTAAAATTTTTCATCATAATAGTCAAAATCTTTACAGAATATAAGAAAGAACTATGTCTCCACAAAGCTGTCTCAGACAAATATAATATCATAGGGTCACAAACCTTACATAAAGTTAAAAGAAACTATAGTCCATTACAAAGTCTTTTAAAAAGATTAACTAAAAGATAATCCATGTCCTTGAAAATGTGAGGATATATCAATCGTGAGAGAATGTTATTTATAAGCTTCAATAACTAAGAGAGTCATCACTTTACACCTATCTTTGTGGACATACAAAATATATGGAATTAGCACATTGAATGCGCTAAGTATGATGAACATAAAAAAACCATTCAAAAAGGGACATTTACTTTATAATATGCTTTCATGCTATTTCGATAGAAATATTCATCATAAGAGTTTAATAGACATAGCACAAGTAAAAAATCACATATAGAGATATTCAACATTCACATAATATGTTTTTTCATTCCATTAGACCCTCTACCCAAAGTTACTCTAAGACTCACTTGAGTAAGACATGAAGAGACTTCCCATACACCCTCTTCAAGCACACCTAAATGATCCTCAAATCTATCCTAGCTAAGAACCTTTCAGTTAGTATTCTTTAAATAGAGAACTGTATATATTGGATTCATTTAAGAGACACATATTCAATTAGACGACTTGACATAATAGTCTTGGAAGACTTAGGCAACTCATCCTAACACCTTTAAATCATACTCGTGCCATGTGTAGATATTGTTCATTCAACTACCTACACATTGTATAACTTCTCCAAAACTAGAATGCACATCCCACATGATGAGAAGAGGCACTAACTGACTTAGACCATACGAGATAGGTATGCAATCCGGGGTCATAAGGACCCCAGACCATGGAAGGTGTTCTACTTTTCAAAGGTAGAACTACAATCATCCCATATTAGTACATCGTTAAAGGATATCAACGGATTCTTTGTACTCTAGTCTAATACTACAAGTAGAGCTACTACAAAAAAATATATCTACTCGGTGCTTTGCCTTTATTCTCATTGAAAAATTTTATTCACATATTAGTTTTTGAAAAGGTACCATCTATAAGCCCTACCAACTCACAGTACTTTTTCTTCAAATGATGGGTCCATTAAAGCTGCCGACCAAGGTCTATTAGGATAGGTCATTTCACTACTCTTGAAAGGGCACCTTAGTCCTACACGATCCAAGAATTACCATTAACCTTCTATTCATTATTCAAGGCTTCACGTTCTTAACCTTATTTTCATTATTAAGGTTTTACATTTACATAGGGTTCTAGATTCATGAAGAATTGACATCATGGTAAGGTTTACGGTTCAAGATATACTCTAGAATACCTCGTTTATTCATTCAAAGAACGACACCACTTAGGTCTACCAATACTCGAGTTCCATTCTTTCATTCGTTCAATACCATTGAAGTACCAAGTTGGTACAACTAGTCTACCACACAAGATCAAACATTATTCTCTAATGGTTCTCCCTAGGCCTTTATCATCATATATCAACAAGTGGGGAAGAAGAATAGTTAATCATATCATTATATCACCCATACAAGATCATATACAGATCTTATGTGTACCTTCCCGTTATACCTTCACATATACCATATCATGATCAAATTAGAATTCACATAATAATATCGAGAAGGCCATGTTTATAACAATTATAACAATTAAACACTGCCACCATAATTTGATATTATAAACCAATGATATTTAAATATAAATTCTATATGAAACAGAGGAATTACATCAATTCACCACCTTCCAATATTTATAGTCATCATTCTTTTTCCGTTCCTTCAAGTTAACATAACAAATGATCTTTATAATAACAATGAACACAAGATAGGCTAAAAATTCCTCCATATAGATATCAACATTATAAGGCAAGCTATGAACAATTCTAACATTGATCAATTCATAATTCAATAGCATAATAAAATCTACACATGAATTAAACATAATTAAGCCATGATGTATTCACCCATTATCGAGCAAAAATTAGGAATTAAAGGAATACATAGGTTCATAGAATGTTTGATCTTAAAGCATTAAATTAAAATTGATCAATCTATAAATGATTAATTTAAACCTATTCATGCAAGAATCCATGCTTAAAACTCAAACATGGATTTTATGATTTTAGGAATTTCTTTGAAAAGCCTTTGGAATTGGCTTCTTTGATTGAAGAAAAATCAAGGATGAATAACCATAATATAATGATGTAAAGCCCACGAAATTGGGTTGAAGAACTTGAAGAATTTGACCTTTTTACTTGGAGCTTTAAATCTTTAATGATGGAGGTTTTGGAGAAAAGGAATAAGGAGTTTTTGAGTTGGCTTGAGGTTTTGTTTTAATTGGATGATTTTTTGGTTAAAGTTACTCAGTAACCATTTATAACTAATCAGATGCACTAAATGTACCTTTTAACCAAGTCTAATTTGACGTTAAAACGACGCGACCAAATAAAAAATACGGATGTGTGACGCGGAGACACTTCCAAATTTTGGTTCTAAAATTTAATTTGGGAAGAATGGTTCATTTTGAGCCCGTGTCATAAGGAAAATTTTTTACATTATCGGTGTAGGATGCGGGACGCGCCCTAGCCTCCAAATATGGGCTGTTTGTAGGGTACCTGTTAGACTCTTTTCCAAATCTTGGGTCTTCTCCAAGGACCCTTTGGCTGGCCCTTGGAGAGTCATTCCCTAACGTTTTGAACCTAAACAAGTCATTCTAGGTTTTAGGATCACCACCACTAACATTAGACTCATAATAACACCATAAAACATGCACAACATACAAGGATACACTATCACACATAAGACTAGTTTCCGGACGTCTTGGTTTTTCATCGACGTTTGACTTCCAATCTCTTCAAACTGACTTCTAAAAATATTAACCATCATTTTCACACCTTATTAACTAGTTGTTCACTCTTCAATCACATGACATGATATAGATTAACCTAGTTTATTTTGTGAGTTGTTACATTCTCCACCGCTTAAAAAAACAATTCCTCCTCAAATTACACTAAAACTTTTTCATCACTTTTGACCGTTAAAGACTAAATAGTAAGAGCTCATAAACATGCCACATCATTAAAAAACACATATAGATAGTAAGAACATCAATTCCACATACAAGAGACTCAAAACACAACAAGAAAATAGGAACAACATCTATAACTCGTCATTCAAAGACACTCCACATTTCGCATTTTACATAGGACGAACTTCCTTCTTCATATATCATCATCACATTACATTATTTCTAAGAAAATTACGCCAAGATCTCATAAAACTCTCTTATGAAACATTCATAAAAAGATAATTAAACATCATTCTTAATAATTCATTTATGCAACATTTTGGCAATTTAATTTAGATGCACATCAACATGAGAGAAAAAATAATTTATGCTCATTTTACTATATAAACATAAAATCATGAAAACATGCCAAAAATAGTAAGGTAAACAAGAAACTCATTCTTCACAAAAGAATCATAATTCCTACCCATGTTACTGACAAGTTCTAACTCTCATGCTTGAATATAATTGAAGAGAAGAGATAAGATCCATCAACCCAACTATTCACCATACTCCACCACTTGGGAAAACCCCACCTTAACACAAATGTAAAAAAAATAACTTATCGACACCTTCATCCAGATAAGCTTCGTTGTTAGCTTGGAGAGAATAAAAGACATTCCTCTTTGGTTCACCAACATCCAGCCCACTAGAAGGAGCTTGCTTGTCCTCTCTCTCTAGCTAATAAGGTAGGACAATCGCTAACCTTGTTGTGATTCTACCCAAACCAATGAATCCACTAGTACTGACTAAAGACATCCTAAGTGCTGCTTCCCACAATTTTAATCAATAAGGTTTATCAATTTGGGATCCACCACCCCTCTCATAGTTAGCCTTAAGGTACAAGGAACATCTTTATTTGGATGCCTCTTCTTAAACCTAGGTTGACCATGCTGACCGATTATTCCCCTCTTAAGATCTCCACTTCTCTTCCCAAGATTAAACACTTCAATAGATTTAGCATATACCATAAGCCTATATTGAGTCATGTGACCATGAAGCATTCATGTAAGACACTCTTCTTTCACATAATCAGAAACATCGGTCTAGAACCTACTCATCTCATGTCTAGGGTTAGAAACTAAAGATGGAGCATACTTAGACAATAGAGTAAATTTCAAATACTCTTCCCAACTCATGTTACCTTGCATATGATTCATAAACTTCTCAAAATTAACCTCCCTTTTTTCACAGGGAAAGTATCTCTCTAAGAATTTTTACTTGAACCCTTTACATTGTGTGGCACCACACTTTAGAAACCCTTTAAATTGGTATGAAACTAACTTTTCCTCCCCCCTAGAAGCTTCCCCCGTAGCATGGATTATCTAATAAACTTCATCCAAGAATCTTGGGTATCCTCTCCCATTTAGAGCAATGATATGTAGGAGGATTCATTCTCACAAAGTCTCTCAACCTAGATGTAATGGTACTCACAAGATCATTCACCTTAGGCCTTACATATCGATTTTCTTGATCCTTCATGGCTCGGTCTAGGGTAAGAAGAACTTCTCATCCGGGGGAACCACCAAAACCTTATTCCTTTTATTATATATAGGGACTTGTTCAACTTGATAATATTGAACACCTTGGGAAACATTTTTACCTTAGGGAGGAACTCCCTCATTCACAATGCTTGGGGAAATCCTTCTTGTATTCATATCCTATAAAGACAAGAGAAAAGATTAGGAAAAGACACTTATAACCTAAGCTTTATGGAAGGACACTAGAGTAATGAAGAAAGGGAAAATTTTATCGTCCTATAGCCTCTCGCTAATAGATGTGTTGTGACTCACCGCAAATGAACAATACTCTACTAGACATGTATTAATGATACTTTGAATCCAAAAAAATACTTCACAACCTTATGCTCTAATAGGTGTAACGACCCGGGAGAACCCCAAAGTCATCACATCGTGTACTCGGCCTCTCGAGGGTCTTATACAAGCCCTTAGACATCTTTCATTGTATATATATATGAAAATTAGTGCTAAGTTAAAACTTTTCATCATAATGGTCAAACTCATTAATTAATATAAGAAAGAACTTAGTCTCATCATAGCCATCTTAGACACATATATCATAGGTTCACAACCCTTACTTAAATTCGAAATAAACAATATTCTATTACAATGTCTTTTATAAATGAAAACTAGAACATAATCTATGTTCTCAAACATATGAGTACATTCCAACATTTAGAGAATGTTACTCCCAAGCTTCAACTTCTAAGAAAATCTTCACTTTTCACCTATACATGTAGCCATAGAAAACATATGGAATTATAACATTGAATGCACTAAGTATGTTTAACATGAAAGAAAATTATGGAAAAAGGGACATTTCCATTAAAATATGCTTTCATGCTATTTTGATAGAAATTTTCAGCAGGAGAGTTTAACAGACATAGCACAAGTCAACAATCACATAAAAGACATTCAACGTTAACCAAACAAGCCTTTTCATTCCTTGAGACCCTGTACCTAAAGTTACTCTAAGACTCATTTGAGTCAGACATGAAAAGACCGCCTACACACCCTCTTCAAGCACACCTAAGTAATCATCAAAGATACCCTACATAAGAACCTCTCAATTTAGCATTCTTTACTAAGAGAACATTGTACATTATAGTTATTTTAGATACAAGTAATTAAATCAAGGAATTCACATAATTGTCTTGGAATATCGAGGGAACTCATCCTAAAACCTTCAAAGCCTACTCATGGCATGTGTAGATAGTGTCCCATTCCACTACCTACAGGGTGTAGCACTTCACAAATACTAGAATGCACATCCAACATAATGTGAATAGGAACTAATTGATATAGAGCTTATGAACATAGTATGGAATGTGGTGAAATAAGGACCCCGCACCGTGGAAGGTGTTGTACTAACCAAAAGTAGAACTGGTAATAATCCCACATTGGAACATGGTTCAGCATATGAATGGCTTCTCTGTACTCTAGTCTCATACAACAAGCAGAGCTACTACTACAAGCATATCCACTGGGTGCTTTGCCTTTTTTCTCATAGAGTAAGTTCATTCACGTATTAGTATTTTGGAAGGTACCATCTCTACGTCCTATCGACTCTTAATACTTTTTATTCAAAGGGTGGGTCAAGTAGGGCTGCAACCCAAGGACTATCTCATATTACTACTTTTGAAAGGTCACCTTAGGCCTACTGGTCGAAGAGTTATCATTAAACTTCTTTTCATTATTCAAGGTTTCGCGTTCTTAACCTCATTTTCATTATTCAAGGTCCGGTTCAACAAATACTCTAGAATACCTCATTTAACTATTCAAGGAAGGGAACCAACTAAGGTATACCGATCCTGCACTTCATTTTTTCATTCATTCAATATCATTCATGTACAAAGTAGGGATAACTAGTCTACCACAAAAGATACAACATCAGTCTCTAAAGGCTCACTCTAATCCTTCGTCATCGTATATCAACAACTAGGGTAGAAGAAAATTCAATCATATATTTATAGAACCCATAATAGATCATATAGACTCCAAAAGTAACTTCCCTTTATAACTTCACATATACCATATAATCATCCAACTATAATTCACATAATAATGTCGCAAGACCATGTTTATAAAACATTTAAAAATTAAATACCACCACTATAAGTGAACCGTAGTAATCAATAAAAATTTAATATCAATTCTCTACTAAACAAAGAAATTAGGTAAATTCACCACCTACCAATAGACAAAATCATTATTCCTTAACCTTTCAAACAAATTCACATACCAAGAGATCTTTGCAATAAAAATTAACACAAGACTAGGACGAAAAATCCTCCATATAAATGATTTGTCAATACTGAATATAGATATTAACATTATAAGGAAAGTAATGAAATATTTTAAGATTTATCAGTATATAATTTAATAGCCCAATACAATATACATATGAATTCAACATACTTAAGTCATGATCAATTCACCCACTATAATGCAAAAATTTGGAGTTCAAGGAATACATGAGTTCTTGGAATATTTGATATGAAAACATTCAATTAACATTGATAAATTCATAAAATATCACGTTAAAATATTTCATGCAAGAACCCATTCGTAGCATTAAAACTTGGATTTTATGGTTTTTGGAAAATCTTAGAAAAGCCTTTGGATAGGATCCTTCAATGGAACAAGAATCAAGGATAAAAAAATGATGAATTTGACCTTCTTCCTTAGAACTTCAAAGCTTCAACAATGTAGAGATTTTGTTTTGCCTTGAAGATTTTGTTTTGATGGTTTAATTTTGCTGTTAAAGTGACTATATAACCGTTTATAAATAAACCCCAAAGAACCAAAAATACCCCTACAATAATTTGACTTAAAAATGACCCAACCAAATCAAGGACATGGCTCCGTGTCGCGGGGACACTTCAAAATCTTTTTTCTGAAATTTAATTTGAATTAGAATGGTTCATGTTGAGACTCAGTTGCTGGGTAACATTTTTTCCCTTTAAGTGTAGTCTTCGCGACACACCCTTGCTTCCAAATATGAGCTGCATGCACGTTGCCTTGGCAGCCCCTTTGCTAAGTCAAGTTCGTCCGCAAAGAGCTTTTGGTTCGTCCTTGGGGAGTAAGGCCCAAACATTTTGACCGTATAAATGTACCTATAGGGTTCAGGTCCATTCCCTCTGATTTTAGATTAAAAAAAACACCCTAAAACAAGAACAATATACAAGGACACAACTGGACACACACAAGACTTGTTTCCGGACATGTTGGTCGTTCTTCGATGTTTGACTTACAAACTCTTCAAATTAAAATCTAATGTTATTAACCATAACTTTCACACCTTATTAACTAGTTACTTACTCTTCAAAAGCACGACAGACTCTAGATTAAATTAGTTCATAATGAGGGTTGTTATAATCGAGTGGATATGAATTTGAGATTGGAGGGCTTACATTACGAAGTCGGCTTAACAATGTATGATATCTCATTATATGGAAACCTTTTCCGTTATTAATTTTGGGTTAGCAGTAGAAATTTTTTATTCTATAATATGTGCCCACATAGGTCTTCGTCTATTGGATTGACCTAAAAGATATTATGTTAGTCCTACCAAAGGCAAGTAGGACATATATTTTTGGTGTAGGAGTAAGACACTAGATTCTATGTATCTCACATGGTCTACGTTGGTAAGGCTAAATTTCCATATACGATATGAATGTAAATTATGTTATGAACATGGACATTGACTACGGTTTATCAAGAGGTACATCTTAGTATGTGTAGGGGTATGGGACTCCATTTATTCTTTGCACAAGTTTATTTAAGAGATATTGTGATAAGGTACATTTATGGTATGGAGACTTATGAATGATCTATACTTGACAAGTATGATTTTTATGATTTACGTTACTTGCCACAAGTTATTTACATGAATGATTCATTGTATGAAAGTATTTAATATTAATGATCTTAGCTATGGTGTTCATTAAGTTGGTGACCTAAAAGTAGTGTTTGGAATCTTGTGGGATGATAGGATCTTTCCTTAGAATTATACTAATATAGCTTTGGGGTTTCTTATTATATGATTTTACTTATTGTTCTTCATAAATGTGCGTGGTGGATTTTAAACTCTACAAATGCAAGATTTAAACATATGTCTCTATTATTAATAATTTAAGGATTTTTATGAATGCTTTTTAAACGTAGTGCTTTATGTGCTAACCATATTTTTACGTTTACTATGTGTGTATGTTCGATCGTTGAGACATACTTCTTTTTTCAAATTAATCTTGGTGTTGTTATTCCTTGTAATTGGTGAGTCCTCATGGTTCAATGACAAGATATTATTTTTTCTATATTCTATTGTGCTTCCTATTATGAGAATTTATTGTATAGCTTGACCCTAATTGTTTTCACTAATGTACTAGATTGTGAATAAGACAAGGTTGAAACACTTATGTTCGTTTATGAAAAAGTAGTTGTTCTAAATGATTTATTTTTCTCATAATTTCTATGACTTTATGTTTAAGACATTGTGAGGGCTTGTATTAGACCCGTTGTGAGTGAAGTACCGTGTGTTATATCTTGCGTGTAGCCCTGGGTCATGAATAACTTTATAATAGTATCACAAGGTTTAGAATGATTCTTGCATGATTTCTTATTAATCTTGTCTAGTAGAGTCTTGTTCATGAGTTTGAAGCGTGACACACATATGAATGACAGGCTATAAGATGTTTCGGAACATTCACTACTTTTATTGCTCTTTAGACGTTCCTAATAGACATAAAGCTATAAAATCCTTTTTCTAACCATTCTCTGATTTATAGGATATGTAAACTAGAAGGGAAAATGTAAGAAGGATAAAAAACGAGATGGTGAACGAGGGATTTACTCCACAAGTTCCTCAATACACTTATTATGAGCGGGCCATGACAAATATTGTAATAAAATCGTCCTTTCAAACCTTGACTCAAGATTTAATGGCTCAAGTCGCTATGGATGCTAGAGTTCAAGTGAACCCCAACGAAAGTACCACTTCTTCAAGGATAGAGCTTTCACAAGAATGAGTCCCTTTATGTTCTATGGATCCAAAGTAGATAAAAACCCACACAAGCTTGTTAATGAGGTGCTTCATGTTTTTAGTTCTATGTGATTTTATTCGACAAGATATGGCTAAACTATATGCCTACAGATTTAAAGATGTGTCTATTGTTTAGTGAGAGAAGTAGAAGGAGGAGAGACTCATAGAAGTGGGCCAGGTGGATTGGGGATAATTCATGTTGGTGTTCATTGATAGTTTCTTTTCTCTAGAGTTAAGGGAATGAAATATGCAAGAATTCATCAACCATTGTCAGGAAAATATAATAGTGAAGGATTATTACCTTGAGTTCACCCAATTGTCTAAGTATAATCCAACCTTAGTGGCGGACTCTAGGGACAACATATACATGTTGTTTACGGGGATATCTGACTTGGAAATAAACGAATGTTGTTCAGCGATGCCCATTGAGAGTCAAGGTACACCAAGGTTCAAGAGAAGGTTCTCCAATAATGTTTCATCTAGTGCTCCAAGGTTCAACAAAGATAGGATTTATAAAACTAATCCACAATTAGGTAATAGTTGTGGTTTTTATGTAAATAGGCCAAATTTTGCGATGTGTGGCAAAAAGAAAGTTGGTAAGTGCTTGGTTGGCACATGTGGTTTCTTGAATTATGGGAAGAGTTGTCATATGATTATAGATTGTCCAATACTAAATGTCCGTGAATATTTGGCAAGGATGTCTTTCATAGTTATTCAAATTTTTATTCTCCGAAGATGAACCACTTCTATACTTTTTAATCTCGAGGGGATAAAGAGAGATCCCCGGACATTGTGACAAGTGTGTTTCATATATTTTCCAATGATTTTTTGCATTATTAGACCCTGTTGCCACTTTGTATTTTGTTAAAAAGTGTGTGCCTATGAAATTCATATGCTACCCAAAAAGTTAATAATGTCTTTGTCAGCGTCTTGTATGTTTGTGAGTTTGTAGTAGCAAAAAGAATTCATAAGTTTTTTGATATTTCTTTGTCCCATAAAGTCACCTTGTTAGACTTGGTAGAGTTAGATATACATGTTTTTATGTCACTTTAGGTGTATATTTGTTTCATGCATGGTATGCTTTTAGTCATTGTATGACCCAAGTAATAAAATTTTAAATTCAAAATTACTCTATTTAAGAGTTGAAACGGGAAATTTTATCCCTATAGTTCGATTTGTTTCATGTCTAAAAGCTAGAAAAATTATCTCAAGCGGTGACTTTGCAATATTTTTAGGTTTCTAGATGTCAAGTATGAGATTCATTCCATTATTTTTTCCCCGTAATGAGGGAATTTTTGAATGTCTTTACCGATGACTTTCACGGCATTCCTCCCGAATGATAGACAGATTTCGACATTGATGTTTTTTCTTATAAATATATTGTATAAATTCCTCCACATAAATTGTCTTTAATGGAATTGAAAGAATTAATGGAATAACTCATGATTTTTAAGACAAATGTTTTACTCAACCAAGCATATCTCCATGGGGTGCTCCAATACTATTCATAAAAAAGAATGATTGGTTCCTTAGAATCTGCATAAAGTACAGCCAATTGAACATGGGCAGAATAAGAATATGTATCCTCTTAATAGAATTGACAATTTGGTTGACAAACTCGAAGGAACTAGTTACTTTTCGAAGATTGACGTATTTTTGGGGCTTTCACCAACTAAGTGTGAGAGGGATTGACATTTCCAAGACAACCTTCAGAAGAAAATATTGTCAATATAAATTCCTAGTAATGTGTTTTTTCTAACTACTCTCTCGCGGCATGTATGGATCTAATGAATATGGTACTTAGATAATATCTTCACTAGTTTGACATAGTTATTACTAAATATATTTTTATCTGTTCAACGATTAAGGGAAATATAAAGCATTTGAGGATTTTAGTACATGTCCTTAAACACTACCAATTGTACGCTAGGTTTAGCAAATGTTAGTTTTGAATAATGTTTGTTTCAATCCTTTGCCATATATTGTCAAGCATGCGTATTCAACTACATCCTAAGAACACGGATGAGGTCAAGGTTTGGCCTAGACCTCTCAATACTGTTAATATTGGAAGCTTTTTGGGTTCGCACTGTTATTATAAGAGGTCTATTGATAGTTTTGCATCCATTTATTCTCCATTTACGGACTTGAATAAAAAAAGTCTAAGTTTTTGTGGTCGGAGTCTTGTGTGAACAATATTCAAGGGTTGAAAGATAGAGTTACTTCCGCTCCAGTGTTGATCATGCCAAAGGGTACCTATGGGTTTGTGGTATATTGTCATGCTTGTCGCGTAGATTTGGGATGTATCCTTATGCCACATGTTTATGTGATTGCCTATGTTTCAAAACAACTCAACATTCATCAAAAGAACTATCCAACTCATGATATTGAATTAGTGGTGGTGGTATTTGCCTTGAAAATATTGAGGCACTACATATATAGGGTCCATGTAGATATTTTGACCGACAAAAGGAGTCCTCAGTATGTGTTTTGCAATGAATACATCCATCTCTAAAAAAGAAGGTAGTTAATGGTTTTAAATGATTAATACATGAGTGTATTTTACCACCCCGACAAAACTAAAGTAGTTGTAGATGCCTCAAATATATTGTACATGAGTAGTGTGCTTATGTGTAAGACGGCAAGAAGGAATTGCTCTGTGATGTGCATAGGTTTGCCCGATTTTGTGTTAAACTAGTGGATTCCACCAAGGTTGGAGTCAACTTCCATCATAGTTCTTAATCATCCTTTCTAGTTGATGTGAAGTCGAAATAAAAGCTTTATCTTTTACTAATAGATTTAAAAGAATTGGTTCTCAAAAATTCTGTTGAGATTTTCTCCGAATTTGGCAATAATGTGATTCGGTACATGGGTAATTATGTGTTCCGGATGTTGATAGCTTAAGAGAGAAAATTTTAAAAGAGGTTCATGATTTGTGGTATTTAATTAATCGTGGAGTGACAAAGATGTACTGCGACTTACAGAAGATTATTGGTTGAATGGTATGAAGAAGGTTATAGTACTATTTGTGGCCAAATGTCAAAATAATCATTAAGTCAGCCGAACACCAAAAAGCAAGGGGTTTCTCCCAATGTGTAGATACTCCTACTTGGACTAGGAGTGTAACACCCTGAAAGTTTCTAAGTTAATCCGAAGCCTTTCATAAATTTTATATAAGGTCATACTGAGTACCTCTTCATGTTCTTAGGTATTAAGGTAAAATTATTAGTGTGAGAAATTTTTTTATTATTAATTCAAGTCATTATAAAACCCTTGAAAAAAGTAGTGTTGAATGTTTCCTTACCAATTATGTTTGACAAAAAGTTTTACTTGGGTAAACTACAAAAGACCATAACTCTTAGAATATAACGAACTATGTGAGCCACAACCAATTAAATAATAGTTATTTTAATCCTCTTTCCAACTCCAAAAATTTAGCATCGATCCAATTTTTGAGCAAAAAGTTGTGATAATTTTAGTGACTAGTGTAGTAAATTCCGTTTTAGCCATGGGAAAATATCAAAATCGGTAACTTCCTCTCCTTTTCCCACTAGCAAAACCGAAGGATTTCACAAGTCCTATAAATTCCTAAAAATACTAATTCCATCTTTTAATCCATCATTTGCTTCTCTCAAATCAGGCAAAACCTCAAGAAAAAAGTCAAAGTAGAAGACTTCATTCAAGAAAATTCAAGATTTGTGAAGATTCTTCTAATAAGGGAAGGTTGAAGCTAGGGTTGAAGTTCCTCATTGATTTACACAAAAAAATTTTGTGGTTTTTGAGCAATAACTGTAGGGTGTTTCATCCGGAGGCAATTTTAAATGCTTTTCAAAACCTCTAAAAAAGAATCTAAAATCCGATTTTAACTCTAATAATGGGTTCTTCGATGAAAAGGTGTAAACCAATGTTTTTTGAAGTATTTTATTAATAGTGTTTTTTAATAAAAACTTCCATGAACCCATGTATTCCTTAGATTTCTAATTTTCGCTCTAAAGTGGTGTAAATTGAACATGAATTTAATGCTACAATTGTTCATGGCTACCTTATAATGTTGTTATCGATATAGGGTATTGATCGATCATTGATATAATTCAATTATTGGCTTAGTCTTATGTATATTGTTATGGGTAACATCTCAATGATGAATTGGTATTGGAAAGGCTAAAGGGTTATGATTAAGTGCTATAAGAAAGGGATATGTTGACCTAATTCATTCGGTTAGAATTGAATTTATATTGAATTATTATTTTTTGGTCTTGTCCAGTTATGGTGGCGGTTATTACATGATATAATCGTTATGAACATGGCCCTGTCAGTATTCTATTGTGAAGTATCATATGATCATGAGAATGTATATGAAAAGGTATAAAGTAAAAGTTTCATGTGATGTCTATATAATCTTGTATGAGTCTATATTGCTATGATTTAACATGTTTCCTCTTTAGTTGATGATGCATGATGTGAATTACTAGGGAGAGTCTTTACATAATGAAGTAGTGTCTTGTGTTTGTAGTTGTTCCTACAAGATAATCGAATGATATTGAATAAATGATAAGATCGATAATGTGTGTTGACTTGGTAGGATTATACACACTTGTCTTGAATGAATGAAAAGAGTAATAATCTAGGATAGGTATACCTAAAGTAGGTAACCTTCTAGGAATTACTTATACGGAACCTTCGGTATTAAAAGAAGGCTAAGAATGAGCAATCCAAATGGACCAGGAGTTGCAGCCCTAGTGGACCCATTTTTTGTAGGGGTATTATAAGTTTGTAGGACTAAGAGATGGTACCTTCTAATATACATTAATGAGAACGAACTTACTCCATACGAACAAAGGCAAAACATCGAGTGGATATGTTTGTGTTAGTAGCTCTATTTGTAGTATGAGACAAGAGTACAAAAAAGCCCTTGATATCATTGAGCCATGTGCTAACATGTGATATATTATAGTTCTACCTTTGGCAAGTCAAACACCTTCCACAGTGTGGAGCTTTATGTCACCATATTAAATACAAAGCTAGTATGGTCTATGTCGGTTAATTCCTATTCTCATAATATAGATGATCATTCTAGTATTGGAGAAATTCTACAACGTGTACGTAGTGGAAGGGGACACTATCAATTCATGGCACGAGTAGGCTTTGAAGGTACTAGAATGAGTTCCCTAGGTCTTACAAGAACATTATGTGATGTTTTCTAATTGTTTGATTGTCTCTTAAATATCTTAATGAATATTGTTGACTTAAGTTAATGCATGTTGAATTGAAGGATTCTTATCTAGAATTAGTTTAAGGATTGCTTAGTTAGTTTCTTGAAGAAGGTGTATGCACTGTCTCTTCATGTCTTACTCAATTGAGTCCTCGAAGTAAGCTAAGGTAGAGTGTGTAAGTGATTACTTGAGTATGTATTACATGTGAAGATTTATTGGAAGATGGTTCTTAGACATGTTTTATGAAGTTTCAATCAGAAGATCATGAAAAGTATGTTTCAAAATAAATGTCCAATTTAGCATGGTTTTCTTGCATATCACCATTCTTAGTTTATTTAATGTGCTAATTTCATATGTTTTTCTATTTCTACAAGTGCAGGTGGAAAGAAAGGATTCTCTAAGAAGTTGATGCTTGGGAATATCATTCTCTAAAGATTTGTATGTCCTGACATATTTTGAGGACATGACTCATGTTTTGATTTTTCATTTTTTAATAAGGCATTTTATTAGACTATAGTTTCTTTTCAAATTTATGTAAGGTCTATAATCCTAAGATATTATATGTGTCTAAGTTGTCTTTGACGAGACCTAGTTCTTTTCTATGATTTTATAAAAGAGTTTGACTATTATGATGAAAAGTATAATTCCGCACTACTTTTCAAATATATATGCGATGAAACATCTCTAAGAGCTTGTACAAGACCTCACACACCCGGAAATTCCCATGACCTATACTAGAGCTTAATATGTTGAGTAATAATGGTTTTAGACCTAAATAAGTGTATTTGGGTATGTTTTAGGTTAAATATGTCACTCAAGTCAAATCCCACAAGTTGAAATCAAAAATCTCTCTCTCTGTTTCCCAAATTCTCTCTTCCTCCAAAACTCCATTGAAGACCAAAAGAGCTCCAAGGAGAAGATCAAGCCTTCAAGTTTTACAACTTAATTTCGTGTATTTCTCATCTATAAGGTATGATTTATTTAACTTTTTTGAATCCTTTCCCCGTGAGGTCCTTCAAAAAATGGTTTTTTAATCCCCCAAAACAAGGGTTTTTCTCCTCACATGGGTCTTCTTTCTCAAACTATGTTATCACTTAATTGTGATGAATTATAGTGAACTAATGTTTTTAGGTATGAATTGATGGTCGATTGATGAGTTTTAATGAGTTTTCCCTTGGCCCATGTCTTTCCCCCAAATTCCTACTTTCTTGGATTGATTAAGGTGAATTTTTTAGGGTGATGAACATGTCACTTGTTTACATTGACTTTAGTTATGTTAATACAATGAATCTCCCTATTTCATATGTTGGTTGTAAATGATTTGTTATTGATGTATTAAGTCCCATGAAGGCTAATGAGGTATGATCTTGATTCTCCTATGATCTCAATTATTTAAGTTGAAATGTTCTTATGTGATGATGATGCTATAGCTAATTGTATTGTTTTGATAGTGGTGATGAGGATCCCTAATCCCTAATCCTAGATATATGAATTGGCTATGAATTATGTAATTATGTAGAAGTGATCATTATATGATTGAATGTACTCTTTCATGATTATAATGTTGTGTCTAAAGTTAAAGGATATTTCTCGCTTGTGGTCACCTATGAACTACTATGATAGGATGTTTACTTGAAGGTCTAGAAGAGATTAATGTGAATTTGTATGATGTTATGTTATTATTAATAAAGGGAATAATTGTTTAGCACTGAAAGGGCATGTAAATGAGATGGAGGTTTCACGTTAGTATGTTTGATCTCCCACATGGGTTTCTTCATGACTAGTAGTGTTGATTCCCAAGATATATGTTGTCTCATGAGATTGAAAAATTCGCAGTTTGTTAGTCATGGTTTCTATAAAAAAACTCATTAGCTTCATTGTACATTAGCTCTCTCTCTCTCTCTAAGAGAGTGATCGGGAAGCATTCTCCCTTAGCTATGTGCCCGAGTAGGACTCTGTCTTAATAGATCCTCCTACAATAGTTATGTACGAATGGTTGCACCTTAGGCAAGTGTTAACCCTCCCTTTTTGGGTTGGGGGTAGAACACCAAATTCCATGTAGCTCACATGGTTTCATGTCGGTTATAGTAAACTTTTCTCTAGAGTAAAGGTATGAACAAGTTATGTATGTGAACTTTTAGTAGGGATTGCCATAAAGGTTACTATATAGTATGAGGGAGGGTATGAGACTTTTTTTGCAGATTGCACATGTGGGATCCTTTAAGATGATGCTCGTAGTGTTCTTTTATTATTCTGATTATGTTTATCATTTTTTTGATAAGATATGGCTAGTATTGATGTATGAATCATGTTATATATGAGAATATGTTGTAAGTATGAAATGGGTTATTTGATGTGATACTTACCTGTTGAGTTACTTGTATGTTTATATGATTATGATGTTGCATATGTGTGTATATTGAATTGTTAGTCATTGTGCATAATAATGACTAAATTTTGTACTTTTCATGCACTAACGATTTTTATGCATAGGGACCATACTTAGTACATGTGGTTTGTACTAACATATATTTATTGACTTTTTCCCTAAATATTGTAGGTTCGTGGCATTGAAGTATTATCGAGGTTAAAGCAAGAAAACTTGGACAAGACTCTCAAAGTTTTAGAATGCCTTCCAGTTCGAGGATGCTGCCACACATTCTATCTTTGTAGTACTTGTATTGTCTAGTAGACATTCATTTCTTTCCTATTGTTGAAGATATTTATGTAAGCCCTATGTGACAACTATTGATTTATATAAGGGCTTTTTCCGAATTGTTTGACTTCGTTTAGATGGTTGATATGAGACAAAGTATTTGACTAAAATTCCTATGGCTCTTATGATTTATTGCGAGAAGCCTATGTATTCTTCCTATGTAAAGGTCTACGCAAACCTCCATGCTATATAAGAAAAAGGTTTAATTTTTCCGCGATTTTGACTTATGAATTGCTATGACGAATGCTAAGAGGCTTTTCTTAGTCCTCATAACAACGATGCCGGTTACACCTAGGGGGTACTTTTTGTCGTAACAATACCGCCGAGAGGTCGGGTACACCATGTGACGACTTGTGGGTGATCTCGGGTTGTGATAGGGAGGATGTGAATATGGACATTTTTGTAGTTTTTCCTCGTACTCGAAGGAAAATTTATTTTATTTAGGTCATTGATAAGAGGGTGACTAAATCAACCACTTTATTTCAGTCAAGGTTTCTTTTTTGGCGGAAGACTATGCGAAGTTATACATCAAGAAAGTTCTGAAGTTCCATGAGGTTACATTTTCTATTATTTTTTAATCAAGGTACTCAAATTACGGAAACATTTAGTAATGAATTCTAAAAATAGTCTTAGTACCAATGTTAAACTTAGTAGAACATTCCACCCTCAAATTGATGGTCAAAAGGAAATGCACCAATCAAACATTAGAGGACATGTTGAGGTAATGTTTGATCGATTTAAAGGGTAATTGGGATTTCCATATGCCAATGTTAGAAGAAGCGATCTGCAGTTTGAAATTGGTGATTGGGTCTACTTAAAAATATCACATATGAAATCTTTGATGACGTTTGGATAAAAAGGGGAAGCTTAGTCCTGATATGTAGGACCATATCAAATATTGAAATTTGTTGGAAAGGTTGAATATGAATTATACTTGCCAAATTAATTGTCTTTGGTTCACAAAAGTTTCATGCTTCCATGATTAAAAGTGCATTGGTGATCGGGTATCCATCATTCCTATAAAGGGATAAGTATTCAATAAGATTCATACTTATGGGGAGATTCTGTCACAAGTTTAGACCGGCAAGTCAAAAGATTGAGAAATAAGGAAGTAGCTTCGGGTAAGGGTGTATTGAAGAATCATTTAGTTGAGGGTGCTACATTGGAGGCCGATACCAATATGAAGTCCCGATATCCTCTTCTTTTTATTTTTACTCCTACTAAAGCTTGAGGTAAGTAGTTCCTCTTTATTTGTATGTTTTGGGAGTCATGTTTGTTGTATTACTTTTTCCATGATTTCCTTATGTTATGTGTTTTCTTTATGTAATTTATGTTTATTATTAATTACTATTTCATGATTTATATGATCCTCATGTTGATTGTGCGTTTTAGTATGATGACGACATGTTTCGATTCCTGAGGTAATTTATTGAACATGCTTTAGTATGCTTGTGGTGAAATGGAATTTTTGATCCATTATGTTATGTTAAGGCTGCTTTTATTTTGGAAGGTAGTTCTTTAAATGAACATGATATATGTTACATTTAATTCATATTTATTTGGTATATGTAGTTCCTACTTTTTTGTGTTTCTTAGCCATGCATGTTTTTTTATTGAGTTTAATTTTCCTCTTTTTTTGATTAGAGAATTTGGATCTTTTTCATGTTTTAGAGGTCTCATTCTTGATGGTATTCTTGTCTTGAGTTTCTAGCATAGTTTGTTATCTAGATAATCATTCAAGGACGTATGCTTCCAAGGGGGAGATAATATAACACCCCGGAAATCTATTGACTTAAGCTTGAGACTAGAATTTTATCTAGTAGCCAAAATAGGGTTAAGTGCATTGTTAAGATTTGTAAATAACCTCTCATACTTATTACTAATTTTTTAGAACTTAATGTCAAGTAAAGACCCCAAAGGACCCCCAACGGCCCTTGCGGATTAATCAAGAAAAGGCCAAAAAAGCTATCAGAAAGTAGTAGGGCCTATAGTTGGTGGACCCACCCCCAAATGTAGGTGTCGTTGATCTTGGTTTGGCCTTCCCTATTCCTCCAATTCTATGAAGCGATGATGGTTAACCAACATGGGTTGTGGGGGTTTCAGGAGTCTCATATGTGGCAGTGTTAAATTCGACCAAGCATAGAATAATTTAGGTAAGTTATAATTAATTATTAAAGCACGAGGACGTATATGTTGGTATTAACTTGTAACTACCTCTTTCACACCTCATAACTCACAAGAAATAAACTAGAAACTACCTCCCCTCTCCAAAAACACTTTCTGTAAGATTCCATTGAAGAACAAGAGCATGATCAAGATAGGGATTAAAGAAGTAGCCTTCGTTTTCCAATTTCTTGTGGGAATCAACCTAAGGTATATATGATTTTAATACTCATGTAGATATCACCCAAAGAGCCCCTAAAAATATGTTTTTAAGAATCCTGAATCCTCCAAAATCTAGGGTTCCAATCTATATCATGGTTCTTTTTCAAAATAGATTTCAGTTGTTCAATTATGGTTTATTGAAATTTACTATGATGATTTATAATTGGAAGAATTGAGTGTTGATGGACCTTGATGAAAATCTCTCTTAGACCCATAATTCCTTTATTTTTCAATGTATGGACTATGGTGTCGCTATATTGATCATGGAAGCTTGACAATTTACGATGTTTGCATTTATTTAGTATTGAATGATGATACGTCTCTATGTAATGATGTAATTCTCGTAGTTAGTTTATCCTGATTCATATTCTTGAAGGTCAACTTGTAATAGTTTGTATATGCAAACGAAAAATATGTATGAGCTTATACTTTTCTTATATAGTGAGGATCCTATGACTATCGGGTATATTGCAAGACTTATGTCCCCTACCCTGACAACTATGCATGAATGAATTGTATATGACTTATTATGTTTTTTTGATATTAAAAAGTCATTCTCCTGAACACACTATGAATATGATCTGAAAGGTTTACTCACATGTAGATTCTAACATTGAAAGGATATTCTCACCTAATGAATCAATGAGATATTTAGCCATTATTTTGGGTTTATTTCCTAGTCTGTTCTCTAGTGAACAACAACTCAATAATAGATCTAATATGTTTTAAAAGGAATTATTCTTAGCACCTATTTTATATGAAAATGGGATGGAAGCTTTTCCATTAGATATTTTGGCTTCCCATGTTTGATATCTCATGAGATGGATAAATTTTACGTTAGAAACTTTAGGTTCCCAGTAGAAATCTCCTTATCCCATTACTACGTGCCCACAAGTTCTGTAGCTAGTGTATCAACCCAAAAGTTATTATGTTATTACAACCTTATGCTAGTATGACATCTCTTTTCTGTACAGAATTAAGACACATGATTTCATGTAGCTCAAGTGATCTATGTCTGCTAAGACTAAATTTCCTAATATGTTAAGAATATGAATTATGTTAAGAAAATAGAATTTAGCTATTGTTTCTCAAGATATACTGCTTGGTCAAAGGTTGTGTCCTCCTCAAGGACCTCTAGCGGTCCTTTGTGAGTCATGCCCGGAATTTTAGACCCTAAATAAACTCGTATAGATGTTAGGGTCATCTCATAAAATTTGATAACCAATCAACATATATAACATACCAAGGTACAGTAAAACACACAGGCATATTTCAAGGGCTAACTTTTGAACGTCTGGGACGTTTGACCTCCAAATCACTTCAAATTTAGCATGCATACAGTAAAATACTTATTTAACATGTTTTATACCTTTTTAGACACATGTGAAGATCTAATAACCTTAATTCATTTTTGAGGTTCTTAGAGATATGAACCTTTCTATTAAACATACATTTACTAAGTGAGCATTACCCATTAAGTACTTTTAAGAGACAACTAAAATTTAGGGGACATCACATAATGATCCTGGAAGACGTAGGGAATTCATTCTAGTATCATTAAAAATTACTCGTTACATGGCAGATAGAATCCACCTCCACTACCTACATGTGTGAAACCTCTTAAATACTAGAGATCACATCCCACATGATGAGAATAGGCATTAACTGACATAGCCATACTAGCTACGTTTGGAATTTGGCGTCACCTGACCCCACACCGTGGAAGGTGTTCTACTTTACAGAGGTAGAAATAAGGACAAATCTCATGCATGCTAGGGATTAGTGTGTATCAAAATGATTCATTTTCCTTTAGTCTTATACTCGGATAGAGCTACGACCTTAAGCATATCCACTTGGTGTTTTTCCTTGGTTCTCACAGAGTAAGTTCCATCACATATGTGTATTTGAGTAGGTACCATCCTAATCCCTACAAACTAATAATAACTCAACCAAGGAGGTATACACAAGTGTATAATGCTCTATGTTAATAAGGATAGCTCATTTAGGAATTATGTATCATGTAAAATATGTTTGTTTAACTTCAATATAAACCTTTTTCTCATATTCAAGGTTACGTATTAGTCATTCATAGAAGGATACCTACTTTAGGTCAAGATATCCTAGACATTCATTCATACACTCATTAAATACAATTCAATTACCGAGTAGGGAGAACTATGTCTACCAACACACGATACAACATCATTCTACAAAGACTCTCTTTAGTCTTTCATCATCACATATCAACAACTAGAGAGAATGTAATTTCAATCATATCATTATAACAACCATAAAAGATCATATAGACATCACATGAGCACCTTTGTCTTATACATTCAAATGGTCCATAATATGATAATACAAAAATTCACACAATAATGTCGACAAGGCAATGTTCATAATTATATATAACAAATAAACACCGCTTCCATAAGTAACTATACCAGTCCATACCAATTCTACATTAAATAAAGGAATTAAGTCAACTCACCACCTTCGTGTAGCCACAATCACCATTCCTAGCCTTTCCAATAAATTCACACATCTAGTGATCTTATAATGGCAATGTCTATAAGACTAGGATACAAATTCATCCTTATAAATAATTGAACAAAACCCAATATAGATGTCAATAATATAAGGAAAATTGTGAACACTTTCAACGATGATCAATATACGATTGAATAGCCCATAACAATCTAAGCAAGACATCAATACAATTAGATCATGATCAACGCCTTCATATTAGAGACAAAATTAGGAATTCAAGGAATACACAAGTTTATGGAATTTTTATCATAAAACCAACAATTACTATTGAATACTTAATAAATCATAAATTTAAACCTTTTTATGCAAGAAACCATGTTTAGTATTCAAAATAGAAATTCAAGGTTTATGGAGAACTTTGGAAAGCGTTTGGAATTGGCTTCTTGAATGAAAGAAGCTAAAGCATGAAGTTGCCATACCATAATAGTAAATATCCCACAAAATTAAATGAAGGAATCACTTACATCCATTCAATCATAGCTTCAAATCACCCATAGTCTGTCAAAAACCATATATGGAAAAGGGTTTTGATTTTGAAAAGTAAATTCAAATTCTAGGAGTAGGTTTTTAAACTAAATTAAAATAAATTAAAACACATCAAAAAATCATCTATAACTTAATAAGTACGTGGAAAAATTTACCAATTAACCCCTACGCTGGCTGAGACCCTGGAGAAAAGTTGCAGGTGCCAAACAATGGCCCCATTGATGCGGCATCGACTAGACGATGAGTCGTCTTGCTTCTCTATCATTCGGGTGAAAGACTCCCCAAAATGGGGGATAATATCCCACAACTATGTCTTACACATGCACCCTTTTTATGGGATATCAACTGATCAAGGGTGCATTGTTTAGGGGTCGTCAATGAGGCTTTCCATAGAATCGTCTTGGCAAACATTTGGGTCCTCCTCAAGAACCCTTAGAGTTGTAAATGGGAGTTGTACCCAAAACTTTTTTCCCTAATTATAACCATCTAGATGATAGGGTACCTTCAATTAATTTTACACACCAAATAACAAATCAAAACACATAAAACATGCAGTGACACACTAGCACATGCATGACTAGTTTTCGAACGTCTTGGTCGTTCTTTGATGTTTGACTACCAATCTCTTTAAAAGAAGTATTACAAGTTGTTACACAACTTATAAAGAATTTATTAACTCTTAAAACACATAAGAGGCTCTAGTTTATCCTACTTAATTTTGAGGGTTGTTATAAGACTTATCAAGAAAGGGCACCATTCTTAGTTATGCCAGTTAAAAACATAACCTAGAAGCCTCATTAATAATTCATAGAATGGGAACCCTAATTTTGTCTACCGATTCTAAACATTCATTCACTTATTACTCAAAAAAAGATGCCTACGCCTACCAAATCAATGGATCACATTTAACATATTTCATGTATTAAGGAAAGGCACCTAAGTCCACCAATCAAGATACAACATCACATGTAAGCATTAACGGAGATCATGTTTTAAATCACAATACCATAATACCTTGTAAACGGTCTCGTTGATGTCACAGGATAATCTTCACACTATGCCGTTAGACATGACTCCTCATGCTAATACTTTTACATATCATATAAATCCTTTAAGGAAATGGTCACAATAATTATACACCGCCACCATAAGTGTACTAAAAAATACACGAACAATTCCAATATAACAAGAAAATTAGGTCAACTTAATCTTCATCGAAGCCATAATCACCATTACTCAGGTCTCCAACAATTCAATTACAATTAGGCATAGATAACAACAAATAGCCACAATACAATACAATATATGCTTAATTCTTATAATATCCAATCATAATAATAACACACACTTTATACAACAACTTTAGGAATTTAGTTAAATCATGGGTTGAACTTTCCAGAGATAAATGATCAAAGTACCTCAGTAGTTGAAAGCCCATGAAGATCGAACAAGCAATTACTTGAATTCTCCTCTTCTAGCTTTAACTCATTCTCGAACTTCAATGGTGTTCTAAAGAAAAATATTTGGGATATGGGTTTCGATTTAAGTGTTTGAGTCTAAGTAAGGGTTCTATTCATCTAATACTATAAAAGTACCCTAAAACACATAAAATAATTATCTATGTATTTAATTAACAAAGGGTGGAATTCGCCAAACCACTGTCGGCATTGCGGAACATAGAAAGTTTTTCATGGTGACTTACAACCACAATGCTCCATTGTCGTGGAATTTTTTAGAGACTTGTATTTTTGAACTAACTCTCCCTAGCATAGGTCCTTACCTACGAAAGGGGTCGACACTCCATCACATGACCTACTTTTTGTAGTTCACGGATGTAGGTTATTCCAATTTTGAATTTTTGGGGGTTTAAGCCATGGGTCAACCTCAAAAACCCTTAGGGTAGTCCTTCCGGAGTCGTACCTGAATGTTTTACCCCAATAATTTTACATCACGGTACTAGGGTCACGTCCACTAATTTTTTGTCTCCAATCAACACACAAAATTAAGGACAACAAACTATAACACACTAGCATACAAACAACTAGCTTTGAACATCTTGGACTTCCCTTGACCTTTGACCTCAAACTTATTTAAACTAACCATTGAAAGGTATTTATTATAATTTTTAACAAATAACCAACTCATAAAACACATGTAAAACTCTACTGAATCTTTTTCATTTTTAGGGTCATTACAGTTTTAGAATCATCCCAAAATTAGTAAAAAAGCATAAGAAATAAGCACACTAAATGTATAAATCATCACATCATTATAGGAACGCACTATGGACACCTTAGAAGTACACTTTTTCCATGCACAAGTAAGTAACCATAATCGTACCCATGAAACGTAAAACTCCTTGAATAAATATAGTTAATGACTCGTCTGCATTATTAGTTTGGGAATTATGGATATTAACCACATGAGCATGGAGTCCGGTGTCATGCCCCACACAAAAAAGAGGTGTCTTACTTTTCTTCGGTAGAACTAAATGTATTAGCTTTGTCATGACCGGGGAGCACCCACGAAATGTAACCGTCGTCATCATCCATAGACCGGACTTAGACAAGCCTATATATTTCGTCATAACATATCATAGGTCTAAAAAATGCAGAATATTTAAAATTTTTATATAGTGAGGAATACATAGACCTCAAACATATCAAATATGGAGGTCACAAATACTCCTCACTTATTGAAGATAACATATTCTTCTTATTTAGACAACATAACCAATATATTAGATATAGTCTAATAAAAGCGTCTCACCTTAAACCATGTAAAGAGTATTACAATATTTGGGCAAAACCTATACTTCAATACAAAGATCCACCTATAGGCTTACATCAATAGTCTCAAAAGTAGAAGAATGAAATAGTGTATTTATATATAGCTACTTCATAGATATATTAGTGAAATGGTAACATCTTTGAACATTGAGGACCTACTAATACTTGGGGAAAATTTGAAATCTTCTTGCAAGTTGCCTACTAAACTTCAATGGCCCAAACCTATATTATTTGGGAAAAGGGAAATAATATAGGTAAGTACAACCACACGAACTAAGTATGGAATCGTATGTAAGTAAAACAATTTAAATCATGATTAAAAGGAAATTTTGTTCGAGACCATGCAAAGTCACTTTTGAATGACTTTATGCACAAGTAAGAACACATACAATCCAATGATCATATATTCAATTGAGAAAAGTCAAAATTCAACACAAGACCAACATAATCATAAAGTCCTGTCAACATTGATATTAATGATAAGGTCCTATCAACATGAATAACATCGTATGAATATAATATAGGCATGAATAACTCAAACATAATATCATAACCAAAATTCATGTACTAGAGTACATAACATCAAAATATAGAAGACCATTACTCAAAACCCCTTCCCAAGACTACAAGTGCAATGCCTATGTGAAGTCCCATAACCCCACATAATCAAGTAGACCGAACAAAGGATCATATGTAATAGCTAAATTTCATACATCTTCATACCATAAATGTTTTTTTTGATATATATATATATATATATATATCAATTTATACGTATAGCATGTTAATCAATGAAACTAATATCATATAGTATCATCAACATGTAATGTCATCATATACATTTCATTTATATCATAAATACATAAGAACAACCTCCTAGGACTTCCCTCAAGGTCAACTTGTGCCATATGTAAGTAGAGTCACATACTCCTACCTACACAAAGTAGAACCCCTTCAGTCACCCTAATTAGGGTTCACTTCACTACTTTCACTTTACTATAGGGAACAATTGTCTTAACCGACAGTAGACCATGTGAGCTAAATATGGAATCCGGTGTCATGAAACCCTTTACATAAATAGGGTTGTCAAATTTCCAAGGTAGAACCAAAACATGAACAGAACATTCTAGGTGGATCCACGAGCTAGTATATTCATAGAGGCAACATAGTTGAGAAACTAGGAGATATATTTGAAACCCTCTTTATGGAAAATCGCTTTATAGTCTCCATATCATGTGAACCATGGTTAACCTACCTTCCCATATTGGGAAGCGAAACTTGTTGTAATTAGTTCACTCGTTGCTAAGATAAAGTTCATTTTTTAAATGTCTTTAAGTCCTTAATCACCATAGCTCAATATATGTCATAGGATACTAAACCCTTGTATATCATATCATTATCTAATTATTGCATGAGAATTTCCTTTCATAAGAACCCTTTATTTGTGAGATCAACGCATCATAAACATATCATAGTAAGGCACACAAATAATATATATTCATTCTTGTATCATCATTTCCCTTAACATGATCTCACAATTCAAATAGTCAAGAAATTTCATCACCTTTGTCATATCACTGTCGTCTTAATATAATCATATATAATACTTCAATTGACTACAAGTTTCAAGTATAAGCTATCATCATTAAAGTAAAGAACTCAAGAACACAAAGTCTTGCCAATTAAACTTCATAAGCCTCCTTCATGATCTTACCATCAATCTAACTATATTCGTCAATCAATTAACGTAATTACATCCTATAATAATAATATATAGAATAACTAAGTCAATTCTATCATTACGAATCAATTAAACCTCAATTTATAACCTAGGGTTCGAGGAAAAGGGTTCAATCTTAATTTCATCAATTGAACTTTGTCAAAGACTAAGAACTACAACAATAAAACCATAAACAATCATATTCTATCAATAATAATCAAGGGAATCCAACATCAACTCAATTTGAAAAATCATTTACGAAATTGGAAGAAACACCCAGCATTTATTAATTCTTAGAAAAAATTTTCAGGAGGCTTATGTGGAAAAAGATCCCAAGAATGAATAGCTTCCATACAATAGATTTCCTGAAGATGTGATTGTAAAATGTGTCTTTTGATATCTAGTGCGCCTTAAAGCTTTGTATTAAATGTGGTCTTGAGAAGAGAGAAAAAGTATAGATGTTGGAGAAAATTGGGCATGGGTAAGTATGGGGTGTTTGTTTAGTTTTATGAGATTAAATCTTTATATGGTCCCTTAACAAACTTAATTAACCATCCTTAAACCTTAATTGACTAAATTACCAAATAACTAACTAACATTTTAATTAGTATTTTATGTAGTGTAGTCAACCCCCAAACCACAAAACCCCGACAACGCCCCGTCGTCCAGTCAACGGCTTGTCTTGGCAGTCATGGTTTTTGTCAGAGAGGCCATATTTTGCCCATTTTGAAGAATCTACTAAATGTCAACAAAATATTCCATTGATGGAGCATAAATCAAATGACGGATCGTTGTTTGTCTTGTGGTTTCACACTACCTCCCAATACATTTTTGGATTTAATGTCAGGGTCTTCTGCGAGGACCCTTAGGGTTTTTCTTGGGGATTCGTGCATGGAATTTTTCACTCTAAACAGACTCTTCTGTGTAATTAATACCTTTCAACCAAATTTCACTAATTTCTGACTCTTAAACCCCCATGAAACATGCCAAGTCACACTAAATTCTCTAACGTCAAGGTCGTTTCTTAACATTTTGACTCTAAAACTTCTTAATTAGTTTAAATACATTATTGTAGGCTGAGAAAAAGTATTTCAAATCTTAGTTCATATAGTAAGGCTCTAGACAAAGTCATGAACTTTCGGAATATGGCATTTTCACTCTCTATGAACATTCATCCCCGAATGACACAAAAATCTCTTTATAGGGGAATTAGGAGACTTAGTACTAGCTCCCATACAAACAACATACAATAAACATGAGCTAAAACTCGAAGGAGTAATTTACAAATCAATTTAACACTTAAAGATGGAATTTACGCATAGCAACTCATATCACAATTTACTACATAAAGAACATCAACATCACAACATGAGGAACTACCTTCTGAATATCAACATGAGCTCAACATAAACATCAATAATCACTTATGATAACCTTCTTAAAAAAAACAATATACAAAACTCAAGTAAGTGAAAATTAAGCAAATGAGCATTTTTACATGAAAAGTAATTTAAGCATGAACCTTTACCATATATATGTTTATTTTAGTAAAACAAGCGAAATTCAAAAGTTTCCTTATTTTAAGAGGAATATTACTAACCTCAACTTTGACTATAATATTAATAAAAGATGAGGATATCATGACTTCATGTCGGCCTCGGCCACCCAAGTTTCTCCCTCAACTAGGTGGTTTTGACATATTATTTTTAGTAGGCCAACTATTTATTCCTAAAACTCCTTGACTTGGCGATCAAGAATTTCAACCGGAACCTATTCATAGGAAAGGTTCTAAGCCACACCTAACACTCAATAGAGAGAATGGACACGGGGTCTCCAATACACTTCTTAAGTATGGAGATATCAAAAATCGGATGAACAAAATCTAGTTCACAAGTTAATTGGAACTCACTGGCAACCTTTCCGACCCGTTACAAACATAACAGTGACATAACTTCCCCTTCATGTCGAATCTAATCAGCACTTTTATTGCTGAAATATTCAAATACACCGTATCACCTACTTCGAATTCAAGGTCTTTTCTTCTATAACATGAAGATGACTTTTTTGGACTATAGGCTTTTTTTAACCTATCTATTATCACCCATACCTTATCCAATGCTTCATAGATTATTTCAGGACCAAGGGGTGAAGACTCTCAAACCTCAAACCACCCGACCAGAGATCTACATTGCCTACCACAGAAATCAAATGATAGCTATTAATATAGGAAAACTCAATCAACGATAGATTATTTTCCCAACTCCCTTTGAAATTGATTACACAAGATACTAACACGTCTTCTAGGATTTGAATAGTACACTCTGCTTGACCATCCTTTTGGGGATGAAAAGCGGTGCCAAGCTTTACTTGAGTACCCAACCCTTTTTGAAAAGACCTCCAAAAACGACAAGTGAATTGAGAACCTCTATTTAAAATGATCACTACACCATTTTAGGAAGTATGAATCAGAATTTAGGCATCCAAGGTGATGAGGTCGACCCACAAATTCCACCACTTTTCGATGCTCGTGACCCTATTTTACTTGATATTCGTGGGGAAGGTGAAATACGGAGAAAACCTCCCGCTCCATCCCTTAAGATTACTATATTGCCTATGAAAATATTTCAGACTCTTATGGGCCACTCGTCTTGCCCCTATACCATATGGCTACACTTTTGTGGTAAGTAGTAGTCTGATGCAAATGCTCACTGCCAGAGGTATTTTTTTAGGGCTACCTTCTGAGGATCCACATGCCCATATCGCTAAGGGAAAGGGAATTTGGAATTTTTTTTTGAAGGGAGGCACAATTTGAATATGGATGTAATTGGGCTAAGAGTTTTTCCTCTCTTAGTGATGCGAGAGGCTGCAATCTGGTTTACTGATCTCCCCTATAACTCAATCTTCTGTTGGGATGAACTGAGGAATGCTTTCTTACCACGTTACTACCCGGTGTCTAAGAAACTAAACCACAAAGACTGAGTGAAAAACTTTGTGGAACTACCGTGAGAGTCAATGAGTAGTTTTTTTGGGATAGGTTAACTTTATTCTTGCGAAGTGTTTCAAATCACCACTTAGATAATGAGTTTCTGAAAGAGTATTTCTATCGCGGATAAGATGATTATAACAAAGACATATTGGATACAATAGCGGGTGGTTCTTATGGGGAGTTTCCTTATGTCGAGATTGCTTAAAAGTAAGAGAAAATCTCCAAAAATAATAAAGCTTGGAGTACTAGGAAATCATATACTGGGAAAAACACCTTTGCAGTACAATCGGCACACAATTCAGTCGCAGATGATCTTTGTAAGGAGATAGCACAAATGAGAATTGAGCTTCGGTTGGTGTTGAAACATGTTGCTAGGGGTGCAAAAAGGTAAATGCAATGAACTACTTGTCTAAACCACCTCTACCAAATTATGAATACTACTATCAGGAGGACTCTCTATGCAGTGAATGATTCGATGAGAGGTTTCTAGCCAAACGCCCTAGGCTCCAATAAGTAGAATTAGCGTCAAGGTCAAGGAAACAAAGGTCGGAACAATTGTAATTATAGTCGCGAGGATGATTATGTATGGGATGGGAATTACAATTGCGACAACAAATTCAACCAAGGTAACTATAGCAACAGAAATGATACGAGTGGGCCCTAAGTTCCACCTCAAAATCATGAAATTTCTCCTAAGGATGGTGGAGGTAGTATGGCGCGAGTTGAGAATATGATGTGGAAAATGATTAGGAGCTTCGATGCTAGTGATGAGCACACTAATGAGTTAAGGAATGACTTAGAGGGTTTAGGACAGAAAGTTGATAATAATGCAATCTCTATTAAGCATCTTCAGTTGTAAATGGCCCAATTGTCTGCAATAGTGAACACACCGCAACCGGGTATTCTTCTTAGCAACACTGTCTAAAATCCAAAAAGTGATAGACACTCTGTGGCAATCACTACTCGGGGTGGTAAGCAAGCCATTGATCCACCTATCCCGTCTGGTGTAGAAAAGGTGATAAGAGATGATGATACAATTGTGGACGTTAGTGATGAGTTAGAAGATAAAACGGTAAAAGATGTTGAGGTGCCTCAAAAGGTTACCCCCATTCCTAGACCACCACCTCATTTCTCACAAAGATTAGTAAAAAAGACTGACGATGGTAAATACCGTTGTTTTATAACGATGTTAAAACAACTTTCTATCAATGTCCCTTTTGTAAAAGCTCTTGAACAAATGCCTTGTTATGCCAAGTTCATGAAAAATTCCGTTACAAAGGAAAGATCGGTCACTTTTGTGAATGATGATAGAATGCAACACTGTAGTGCCATTGCTAAAAGATTTCTAGTGCAAAACAAAGAAGATCAGGGTGCTCTCACTATTCCTAGTACAATCAGGTTATTACATTTTGCAAAAGCATTATGTAATCTTGGGCAAATATAAATCTTATGCCCCTCTCGATTTACAAGAAGTTTTGTTTGGGTGACCCAAATCCCAATGCGATGTGGCTACTGATGGCCGATCGAACAAGAAAAAGGCCAATTCATATACTCCATGATGTGCTAGTAAAAAAGAAGTCGTTCATATATCCGACCAATTTTGTGATTCTTGATTGTGAGACCGATTTTGAGGTGCCTATTATTCTTGAGAGGCCATTCCTTTCTATGGGTAGAGCCTTGGTTATATGGAAAATGGGCAGATGAAATTCTTGTTGAACAATGAAGAAGTGACCTTTAACATTTTTAGGTCCATGAGGAAGAGTGATGAGATCTAATCGATATCTGCTATATCCTATAGTGGTAAAGAGACATTTGAGGTACAAATTGAAGGGTGTATGGGTGTAGAAACATTGTAGGTAGTGATCATAAATTTTGACAGTGATGGCATTGAAGAGTATGGGTCATTGGTCGCGACACTTGATCGAAGTAATGTTCGCTTAAAAGAAAAGAAATTTGAGTTAGATATGCAGCATCGCAAATCTCTACCCGCGAAATCGTCTATTGATGAGGATCCAAAATTAGAACTTAAGCCTCTCCCAACTCATCTAAGGTATGTATTCTTGGGAAAACATGACACTTCGCCGGTTATTATTGCATCAGATTTGAATGTGCATCAAGTTGAGAGTTTGGTGAAAGTGCTAAAAAGGTTCAAAAGAGCTATTGGGTGGATTATTGTGGATATTATTGGGATTCCTCACGGTATTTGTTCTCATAAGATCCAACTCATGCCCAATCATAAGTCAAATATTGAGCATTAGTGACGTCTAAATCCACCTATGCAAGAGGTAGTAAAGAAGGAATTATTAAGTGGTTGGATGACGGAGTGATATATCTAATTGCTGAAAGTAATTGGGTATGCCTTGTTCAGACTGTACCTAAGAAAGGGGGAATGATTGTGGTCCCCAATGAGAAAAATGAGCTTGTTCCAATGAGATCGGTGACTGGTTGAAGGGTGTGTATATATGGATTACCGGAAATTAAATGCATGGACCAAAAAAGACCATCTTCTTACGCCCTTCAAAGATCAGATATTGGATAGACTTGCTGTAAAGGGGTGGTATTGTTTTCTTTATAGTTATTCGGGGTATAATCAGATTTCTATTGCACAAAAAGATCAAATTAAAGCCACCTTTACTTTTTCATATGGGACCTTTGTGTTGAAGAGAATGCCGTTTGGGTTGTGCATTTCACCCTCCACATTTCAAAGATTTATGATGTTGATATTCTCCGATATGGTGGAGGACACTATTGAGGTGTTTATGGATGATTTATCTATGGCTGGTTACTCCTTTGAGAGTGTTTGAGTCATTTGTCTGAGGTTCTTAAGAGGTGTGAAGACTGCAATGTAGTACTAAATTGGGAAAAATGTCACTTCATGGTGAAAGAGGGTATTATTGTGTCATCACATTTCAGAGAAGGGTATAGAGGTTGATCGATCTAAAGTCAAAGTAATAGAGAGACTTCCCCCACCTATCTCTATCAAAGGTGTGAGAAGCTTTCTTGGGCATGCAACTTTTTGCGGGAGGTTCATCAAGGATTTATCAAAAATTGTGTATCCTTTGGGCATGTTGCATGAGAAAGAGTGTAAATTTTATTTAGATGAATCCTGTCTTAAGGCATTTTGTGAGTTGGAAGAAAAGTTGGTGTCTGCACCTATCATTATTTTGCTTGATTGGAGCAAGCAATTTGAGGTAATGTGTGATGCTAGTGGGGTTGATCTTGGTGCAAACAGGGGACGAAATCCTTCATTCCATTTAATATGCTAGTAAAACCCTAAATTAAACCCAAAAGAACTACATAGTGACTGAGCAAGAGCTCCTTGTAGTAGTCTTTGTTTTTGAGAAATTTCCCTCCTATTTGCTTTGTACTAGGGTTATAGTTCATACTGATCATTTTTCTTTGAGATATTTGATGGCAAAGAATGATGCGAAACCTAGGTTGATTCATTGGGTATTACTACTGCAAGAATTTAACTTTGAGGTGATCGATAGAAAAGGGACAAAAAATTAAGTTGCTGATCACTTGTCCCGTTTAGAAGATGAAGCAATGAGAGAGTCAGGGGATAAGACTAAAATTGATGATACTTTCCCTGATGAGCATGTATTGGCCTCCTCTCAAGACTTGATTGCATGATTCGGAGATTTTGCAAATTATATGGCTAGCGATATCATCCCACTGGAGTTGTCCTTTCATCAAATAAAAAAGTTCATGTATGATGTGAAAAAACTTCTTTTGTAAAGAGACATACTTGAATAGGAGTTATGCGATGGTGTTATTCGGCGTTGTGTGCCAAAAATTGAGATGTTGAGTGTTTTGGAGGCATGCGATTCTTCACCCGTAGGTGGACATCATAGTGGTATCAGGACCGCTCACAAGATCTTCCAATTTGGTTATTTCTATGTATAACCAAACAAATCTAACAATATGTTATAAAAACATCGCATATATTATAGGACTTCCCTCAAGGCCAACTAGTTCAATTTATAGGTAGAGTACCATACCCCTACCAAGACAAATCAAACACCTTAAGTCACCCTAGCTAGTGTTCACTTTATTGCTACATTTTAATTTTGGGACCACTTGTCTTAACCGACATAGACCACAAGAGCTAAGTATGGAATATGGTGTCGTAAAATTCTACACCGAAAGAAGTTACAACTTGCCAAGGTCATACTAAAACATGAATATATTATTCTACGTGGAACCATTAGTTAGTTTTCCTATATGGAAACATAGTTCAAGAACTAGGAGTTATGTTTGGGAAACTCTTTATGCACATTGCATTATTGTCTCCTATCTCATTATTACAATAGTGAACCTACATCCCTAGTAGGAAATCACACTCCTCACTGCTAGTTCACTCGGTGGTAAGCTACAGTCCCTTTTTGAAATGTCTTTACGCCTTTATTAATCCTCATAACATAGTATAGGTCATAGGATACTAACCCCTTGTTTATCATAATAATTAGCTCATTTTGAGTTACATGAGAATATCCTTTCTATACAACCATTATATGTGAGGTTAGAATATCATCATCATGTATTAATAAGGCACATTGTCAATTCATAAGAAACCTTATATCATTACATCATAAGCATGATCTCACAATCATATAATCAAGACATTTCATTTTCATAATCATACCAACACTAATTAATTTAATCACAAGGCATGCTTTAATTGAACGTATTTACAAAGTAAATGTTTAAGAACACAAAGTCTTACCATTTTTTCCTTCAAAAGGCGTGATCAATGGTCTTACCTTCCACCATTCAAATTCTATCAATCAATTGTTATTGAAACACCATACAATGGTAATTAACATAATAACAAAGTCAATTGTATCAATACTAATCAATTCAACATATGTTCATCACCTAGGGTTAGGAATTCGGGTCAACTCATTATCTATCCCATACTAGGTTAACTAGTCATGAATTAATGTAATTGAACAATAAGACATCATAATCTAATCACACTAATGTAAGACCTCGAGAATGACTTAGGTAAAATAGAGTCTAACATGTTGTTTTTAATGGTATGAGTTCATAAATCGGTCTATATGGTATTGAGAACGTGCGTAAGAACATAGGTGCATTGGATGTCAAACATCATCTACCGATCAAAATGTTCAACGACTAAGTCATTTATGTGCCTCATATGTAGCTTTATGTTTTAATCTGTGATTAATTAGGTTAAAAGGTATTTAATTGTTTTATTATTGTTTATATTGACAGTGTGTCATCTTTCGTGAAGTTTGAAGGTCAAAAGTCAATGACTTTTGAAAGGTTTGCCTTGAAATGGTCTTGTGTTTCTAAGCATGTTTCGTCGAGTTTTACGTGTTAATTTTTGATGAAATTCATGTGCGAGGTGATAAAATCATATACAATCATTTTTGGGTTTGTAACGTCCAGGAAACACATCCCCAAAGACCATCCAAGGGTCGTTTAAGAATGGTGTCAAGGCTGCCCAGGAGAGCCTAAACCACGGGGACAATCGATTCCTAGTGGGTCAATCGACTCTCCGTGGGTAGGTTCTCATATTTTTGGACAGGACGATCCGTTAGTTGACAAATGGTCCATCGACTGCCCAAACGTCGATCAGCACTTTCTTGCGCGCAAATTCACTGTTAAGTGAGGGGTGAAGTTGTAATTTCACCCTACTTACAAACAAGGGTATTGGAGGTTCCTTAATGTTCTTTTGGTTATTTTAAACATGCAAATATGTTTTTAACACGCAGAAGATTTAATTCTTCTAAATCAAAACCCAAAAATTCCTTAGAAATTCCTTAAGACTCAATTGAATCCAAAAGTCAAGGAAGAGCTTAAATTGTTGAATTTAGTGCAGATTATACATAAAATTGTAGAATTAAGTTCATTGAGGTATGATTTTTGATTCTTGAAACTCTCTTTACTTAAGGAGCCCAACTTTCAGAGATGTTTTCCAAAGTTTTCAAAGTTGAATTGACCAATTTCATTATCTACCATGGGTTCTTGCATTACTGGTTTTTAAGAATTTAATATTGACTAAATTGTTATTTTATTTGTTATTTCAACCTTAATAACATATGAACCCACCTAATTGATGAAACCTAGTTTTTGTCTAAGTTATGGGTTACTTGATATTGAGTTATTAGTTATGAATTATGATGTAGTTTTCTATGGGATGTCTGATAATATAATAATTGTATTCAATTGCTTTGTGGGTTTTATTATATTGATATATCTTTATTGAATTTACCCAGTTTCATTGAGTATTATAGTTTTTATGTTGAGTGGGTTATCATGGCCGTTGTTAAGGGCCTTATGGTATTGAATTGGATTATTTAACATCGAATTGAGGCATTGAGGATGGAGTAGGGGTAAGATTCCCTATTTCATTTATTTTTCTGTTATTTATACTTTAATTATGTTTTAATTGGTATGGTCCACTTATGGTTGCAGTGTTATGTGCCTTACTTATAATTGATGTGGCCTTGTAAGCATTATTTTATGTATTATGATGATCATGGCCTTGTCGGAAACTACTTGAAGTAATGTTGCTATTTGTGTAGTTTATTATGTGAAGCAAGAGAATATATATATACATGTGAAGTCAAATATGTGTTCTTCTATTAATGTTTTTTAGGTGATCATCTTAAAATATGACTTTGACCTTGTGTGTATAGTCTTAGGGTTAAGTCTTGATTATTCATACTTGAATATATGAGTCTATGATGTTCATATTTATGTTGTTATTACACTGTATAACATGCTTAAAATATGATAATAGTTACGTATATGTGCTTCTTGAATGACATGTAATGTGTGTTAAGGTGAAGTATGTGGTGTCTTGTCTTTGTTGACTTGTGTCCCTTACTTGATAGAGATATGAATGTTAATATGTTAAGTCTTGACTTAGGATGCTAAAGCTCTTAGTCTTGTATGCATGATTGACCTAAGACCTTATATGATGTTAAGAGAGTATTTTATTTGAAAACTATGACCTAATGGTAAGGTTATGAATGTCGAAGAGGAAATCAATAATGGTATCCTTCAAATTAAAGGAATGATAAACTTAAGGTTTATTGGCTGGAACGGCATCATTTCAAACCTTAGAAATTTCATAATGAGCTTCTCGTCGCCATTGTAAGGTAACACTAAAGGATCTCTTTTGTAGGGTAAATGTGATTGAGTTATAAACAAGATATGGAACTGCTCTGTATGAACCTTAATGTGAATTAGTCTATAAGAACGAAGGCTAGCACCAAGTGAGTATGGTTAGGGAAGTATTTTATCTCTAACAATGAGACTAGAATACAAAGAATGCCCTTCATATCCCTTAAACATGTGCCTACATGGGATGTGTCCTAGTTCTACTATCGGCAAGTAGCACAGCATAGTCGGAGTAAGATAAACTCTAGATTTGATGTCTTGGTATCATGGTTTATGTCGATTATTGCATTATCTTATCATGTGGGATACCTAATTGCATAAGAGAAGTTCTATAAAGTCTAGGTGGTGGTATGGGACGCTATCTAAAAATTGCACAATAGGCTTTGAAGTTGTTAGTTAGAGTCCCTAGGTCTTGTCTAAAACTATTAATTGAATGTCCTTTATGTGATGTATGACTCTCTTAATGAAATTATGAAATAATGACTTGTTATTAATTATGTAAATGAATGAGTTCCTAATATAGAGTGACTTGAGGATTCCTTAGTTAAAATGTGAATAGAACATATGGGATGATTTCTTCTTGTCTTACCTAGGGATGTCTTGAGAATGACTGTAGTTAGGGAAGATGGTTGGTGTTTTCCACTTTATATAAGCCTTAGGTATTCTTAAGGATTAATTAGTTAATCTTGAGGTCAATCATGGACGTTATCTTCTTCATGTTCATAGTAGGTCTTTTGATAGCCTTTGGAATGAGAATTACATATCATCTATATGTTGGTGTATTAACTAAGCATGACTCTATCGTAGGTAGTCTATAGGATCTCTTGAGTATGTATGTAAGGAATTATGTGGGTGATATCTTCACAACTCACTCAAGTGAGACTTAGGATCATCTTTTGTTGAAGAATCTCATGTTTTTATGTTGATGTATTGTATTTGTGTATGTGGCTCATCATAAGTAGTCTTGAGGATCATTTAGGCATACATAGAGAGGTTGTATGGGTGGTATCTCTTTGTGTAACTTAAGTGAGTCTTAGGATTTCTTTAAGTGGGAAATTACATATTTGAAGATGTCTAAGGCGATGACAAGTAACATCACTGTCTAGTATAGGAATTCACTGGTACAGTGAGTTGAGGTTACTGTAAAGTGACTTCTAAAATCATGATATTTTGTTTAAATGTTTTCTTTTGTGTTCCTATGTTGATAAATGTTGTTATAATGATTATAATATATTTTTTAAAGGAAAAAATGCATATTTTAAATAAATGTTCGTTTTTATGATTTTTATGCACTATGCCATACTTAGTACATGTGGTTGTACTTTTCCATGCTTTTATCTATCTATATAGTTGTTTGTAGGTGAGGCGAATTTGGAAGTGAAGACTTTTTCAGTATAACCGTTTAAGAGATGTTGAAGTTTTTCCTTATTTTACTCGAGGGCATATATGTCTTATATGTTTTTTATTTGAAGTATTGTAATAGACCAAGTATTTTTATATTCATATTGTGTATGGGCCGTTGCCCAAGTATTCTCGTGTCTTATGTTTTAAGGGATAGATACTTAGTGTTTCCTATGAATTTATATGAAAGATTTTTTAAAGACTACGTTATGTTTTATTAATTTATTTTTAATTCCGCACTACTTTTCACTACGTTTATGCAATGAACGATATGTAAGCGTTTTAACAAGAACTCTGAGAGGTCAAGTGTGCTGGTTGCAATCCGAGATTGAACCTAAATTCTAGGGTGTGGTTTCAGGATATGATAAATAATCAAAAGAACCTTAAACAATAAAATTTAGAAGATCAAATTCGTATTAGGAAGAAACCCATATGAAATCATATTTTCAAAATTAATTTTTGAAGAACCCTTTGGGGAAAGGAATCCCAAACGTGAAAGGTTCCCATACCTGGATATTATTTGAAGTTTGAGGGATAAAAGATGACTTTTTTATGCCCTAAAACCTTTACCTTGTTCTCAAATGGAGTTCTTCTTTGGGAGAGAGATAGTTGAAAGAAGGAAGTGCAATTTGGGTTCGGGAAATTATGAGGTGTTAAGTTGGGTTGTTCAGTTTTAACTTAATTAACAACCCTTTAACCCTTCATTAACCCCCTTACTAATTAACCTAATTAAATGAACCAACCTAAAACTTTACAGAAAGTGCAATCCTGACATACGAGACGCCGATATACGGGCCATTTGTCAGTCGACGATTATGACTCGCCACTATCATGTACAATCGTAGTTTTGGTTAGAGAGAGTCCCATTTGTGTAACGACCTGTTTAGTCGTTTTGAGTTGTAGAGTTTATTTCTGGTAATAACTGTTTGAGTCGACGGATCCCACGACGGACCGTCATGGGCACGACGGACCGTCGAGGGGGTCTCGTTCCAAAACACTTAGATTCTAAAAATTTGGGTACTGAGAACAACTCTCTGAACTTCGCGATGACATGGCAGGACGGACCGTCGTGGGCACGACGGACCGTCATAGACCCTTTAGTGAAATTTAATTCCTGAACTTTGTGATTGAAGAAGTAGGACGGACCGTTGCAGGCACGACGGGCCGTCACAGGCTGCGTAACCCTGAGGATTTCTGTTAAATGTTTTAAGGGGCGTTTTGGACTATTCCTGCTTATAATTATAAAGTTAGTGGTTTAATGTTAATAATTCAATTACTTGGGGGTTAAAGAAGACAACCTTGGAATAAATAGTGGGTTACTTTTACCATCTTTTATACTTAATTATATGGTAATTAAGGTAAGAAAAAGAGTTGAATAAGGAAAAAGAACAAAGAGAGGGAGAACGATCGAGAGAAGAGAGAAACGAAGAGAAAAGCAAAGGTTTTGGGGGATAGCTTGCTTGATCGCAAATTCTTCGGTGGAGGTAGGTTATGGTTTATTCTATTTCATAGTAAACTCTGAATAGCGAATGATATGTGTTGGGTAGTATTGTAAAGTCTTATATATGCTTAATTGTGTTCTTGCATGATGTGATTATGTAATTGTGATAAAATAAGCATGATGAGGCTGTTGAATCTTAAACCTTAAAACCTCTTTGTTAATGATGATGCCTTGGTATAAAAGAAGGCTTGATGAACTAAAAGAATGAGGTTAATGGATCGGGTGTCACGTTCCGGCACCAGGATAGTAATAGTGGATCGGGTGTCACGTTCCGACACCAGGATAGTATTAATGGATCGGGTGTCACGTTCCGTCACCAGGATAGTAATAGTGGATCGGGTGTCACGTTCCGGCACCAGGATAGTATTAATGGATCGGGTGTCACGTTCTGACACCAGGATAGTAATAGTGGATCGGGTATCACGTTCCGACACCAGGATAGTAATAGTGGATCGGGTGTCACGTTCCGACACCAGGATAGTAATAGTGGATCGGGTGTCACGTTCCGACACCAGGATAGTAAAGAGAATGAATCTTGAGTTATGCTTATACTCAGATTTAATGAACCTGTTTCCCAAATGAGTATGGTGTGGACGCTTGAGTCCTCATAGATGTGCTTGGGTTGCGCCCAATGGTTATGGTACTTGTTGTTGTCACCTGTTAAGTGTTATGGTTGATTTTATTTTATTATTTGATATATATTGCTCTCTATTTTGAGTTGGCCGATGATACCTACTCAGTACTTGTGTTTTGTACTGACCCCTAGTTGTATGTTTTCTCGTTGTTATTTGTGAAGTGCAGCAAAAGTACCGTCGTCTTCAACTCAACCGCAACTCTAGCCAGTCTTCATCACGTCAAATTTCAGGGTGAGCTATTGTTCCTAGCTCGGACTGGATTCTCTCTCATTCATGTCTTGATGTCCTTGAAGTTCGGACATGGACCATCTGTTTTCTTATTTTAGTTTCCTAGACACTCTTGTGGTGATGACTTCCAGATTTTGGGGATAGTAATTGATAAATTTTAGAAGTTATTAATTGATTTCGTTAATGAGTTTTAAGTCTATCGCATTATTTTCTGTTTCTTATGATTGAATTGTTGGGGTTTAGGTTTGTTGGTTCGCTCACATAGGAGGTTAAGTGTGGGTGCCACTCGCGGCTCGTTTTGGGTCGTGACAATTTGTCATGTTGAAAAACTATCTAAGTGATCATCAACGGAGAAAATCGATGCCCCATCTATTGGTCAACGCCCTGTCGTCTTCCGTCGTTGGTAGGCACTGTCCTTTGACAAGATTTTTCTCATAATGGAAGGGTCCTCCTAAAGGATGCTTAAGTTGGTCCATGGGGTCGTATACAAACATTTCAACCCTAAACATATTTTAGTACGTCTCTTACACTTCCCCACAAAATTTAATTAAATTGTGACTCTTAAAACCCAAGCAAATAGACCAAGGCACTCTACCACCATTTTCACTAGTCTACGGACGTCATGGACGTTTCTTGACATTTTGTCTTTAGAACCTCTTAAATGCTTCTCACACAAGATTTTGGCCCTTAAACATTTTTATAACATTTAGAAACTCATGTGAGGCTCTAGATTAATTTTTGGGCTTTTGGAGTGTTACCTTATCCCCACTTAGGAACATTCGTCCCCGATTGAAACTAAAATCCTTTGAAAGGAAAAGATAGACTCAATACTATCAGCCCAACCAACAACATGAGTTATAACTCAAATCAACAAAACAACATGGCATTTACACATATAACTCAAAACTTTATTTTGTAAATATAAGAGCTCCACATCAAAAAATGAGGAATTTCCTTTTGAATGTCAACATAAGCTCAACAACAAATAGTGTGTTACTTATGCCGAAACATATTTCAAAACACATCAAAATGCTAAATACAATTTCATGAACGCAACATAATAGCAAAATACACCAAATAAGTTCAAATAAAGTAAAATAACATTCATGAAAACTTATTTTTACCATAAATATGCATACCTATGCAAAAAAAGTCAAATTTATATTGATTCATTATATTCATTATTAGGAGGAACAACTTACCTTAAATAGCAAAGACATGAAGATAACTTGACTTGATGAGAGCCTCGAACTCCCATGTTGCTCCTTAAATTAGGTTATTTCTCCATAACACATTGATGGAGGTCACCTATTTGTTAATCAACCTCTTCACTTGACGGTCAAGAATTTCCACCACAAACTCTTCGTAAGAGAGATTCCCATCCACTCCTTGACCTTCAAAACTAATAATGTATTCATGGTCACCAATGCACTTCTTCAGCATGGATATATGGAAAAACAAATGAAAAAAGCTAGTTCAGTAGGTAATCTAATTTCATATGCAACCTTACCAACCCTTTAAAAAATCTCATAGGGACCGACATAACGAGGACTTAACTTCCCCATCTTTCCAAATGTCACCCACCCTTTCTTAGGTGAAACTTTCAAATACACCTTATTACTTTTTCAAATTCTAATTCTCTTCTCCAATTGTCAGCATAAGACTTTTGCTGGCTTTATGCTGTTTGCATTCTATTCCTTATGAAATGAACTTTCCCGAAAGTTTTATAAAGCATGTCGGGACTAATAATTGAAGACTCATAAAATTAAACCTATCCAATAGAAGATATACACCTCATACCATACAAAGCATCAAATTAAGCCATCGCTATAGATGAGTGTTAACTATTGTTATACAAGAACTCCACCAAAGGAAAGTGCTCATACAAACCTACTTTGAAATATATTACACAAGCTCTAATCATATCGTTACGAATTTAAATAGTTAGCTCCACTTGACCATCCGTTTGTGGATGGAAAGCGATTATCCACTTCACTTTTGTACCCAACCCTTTTTTAAACAATCTCAAAAACTAGATGTAATTGTGACCTATCTAATATGATGGATAACATGATACAATGGAGAGTTAAAATCTTATATATATAGATCTTTTCATAATCCTCTATCAAGTAAGTTGACTTAACAGGAATAAAGTAAGCGAATTTATTCATCCTATCATCCACAAACCATATAGAGTCATTTTACCTTCGAGTCCGAGGAAATCACACTATTAAGTCCATATTATTATCTTCCCATTTCAAAGTGGTAACTTTGATTTCTTGATGTAAGCCACCCGACTTTTGGTTCTCGGCATTCAATTGTTCAAAATTTGGAATCCTTGCAATAATTCCTCTATGTCCTTTTTCAAGCAATCCCAACAAAATACTTCTTGAAGGTCGTGATACATGTTAGGATAAACTAGATAAATAAAAAATGAGAACCATGAGATTTATTAAGAATATGATTTCTCAAATCATCCACATTGGGTAAAGAAAACCTCTCTTGGTACTTCTACACACCACCCCCCCATAAGGAGAATAACTCATTCAGCTTAATGAAAATATTTTCCTTCAACTTCATCATTATCTATCCCAAATAATAGGTTAACTAGTCATGAATTAATGTAATTAAACAATAAGACATCATAATCTAATCACACTAATGTAAGACCTCGAGAATGACTTAGGTAAAATAGAGTCTAACATGTTGTTTTTAATGGTATGAGTTCATAAGTAGGTCTATATGGTATTGAGGACGTGTGTAAGAACTTAGGTGCATTGGATGTAAAACATCATCGGACGATCAAAATGTTCAACGACTAAGTCATTTATGTGCCTCATATGTAGCTATATGTTTTAATCTGTGATTAATCAGGTTAAAAGGTATTTAATTGTGTTATTATAGTTTATATTCACAGTGTGTCATGTTTCGTGAAGTTTGAAGGTCAAAAGTCAATGACTTTCGAAAGGTTTGCCTTGAAACGGTCTTGTGTTTCTAAGCATGTTTTGTCGAGTTTTACGTGTTAATTTTGGATGAAATTCATGTGAGAGGTGATAAAATCATATACAATCATTTTTGGGTTGGTAAAGTCCGGGAAACACATCCTCAAAGACCATCCAAGGGTCATTTAGGAATGGTGTCAAGGCTGCCCAGGAGAGCCTAAACCACGGCGACAATCGATTCCTAGTGGGTCAATCGACTCTCCGTGGGTAGGTTCTCATATTTTGGGACATATCCTAATATATGAGAGACCAACTTTGAGTCTATCAACCAATCAACGAAAGGATAGGATGATCTGTTAGTTGACAAATGGTCCGTCGACTACCCAAACGTCGATCGACACTGTCCTGCGCGCAAATTCACTGTTAAGTGAGGGGTGAAGTTGTAATTTCACCCTACTTACAAATAAGGGTATTGGAGGTTCCTTAATGTTCTTTTGGTTATTTTAAACATGCAAATATGTTTTTAACACGCAGAAGATTTCATTCTTCTAAATCAAAACCCCAAAATCCCTTAGAAATTCCTTAAGACTCAATTGAATCCAAAAGTCAAGGACGAGCTTAAATTGTTGAATTTAGTGTAGATTATACATAAAATTGTAGAATTATGTTCATTGAGGTATGATTTTTTATTCTTGAAACTCTCTTTACTTTAGGAGCCCAACTTTAAGAGATGTTTTCCAAAGTTTTCAAAGTTGAATTGACCAATTTCATTATCTACCATGGGTTCTTGCATTACTGGTTTTTAAGAATTTAATATTGACTAAATTGTTATTTTATTTGTTATTTCAACCTTAATAACATATGAACCCACGTAATTGATGAAACCTAGTTTTTGTCTAACTTATGGGTTACTTGATATTGAGTTATTGGTTATGAATTATAGTGTAGTTTTCTATGGGATGTCTGATAATATAATAATTGTATTCAATTGTTTTCTAGGTTTTATTATATTGATATATCATTATTGAATTTACCCAGTTTCATTGAGTATTATAGTTTTTATGTTGAGTTGGTTATCATGGCCATTGTTAAGGGCCTTATGGTATTGAATTGGATTATTTAACATCGAATTGAGGCATTGAGGATGGAGTAGGGGTAAGCTTCCTTATTTCGTTTATTTTTCTGTTATTTATACTTTAATTATGTTGTGATTGGTATGGTCCACTTATGGTTGCAGTGTTATGTGCCTTACTTATAATTGATGTGGCCTTGAACGCATTATTTTATGTATTATGATGATCATGGCCTTGTCGGAATCTACTTGAAGTAATGTGTCTATTTGTGTAATTTATTATGTGAAGCATGACAATATCTATATACATGTGAAGTCAAATATGTGTTCTTCTATTAATGTTGTTTAGGTGATCATGTTAAAATATGACTTTGACCTTGTGTGTATAGTCGTAGGCTTAAGTCTTGATTATTCATACTTTAATATATGATTCTATTATGGTCATATTTATGTTGTTATTATACTGTACAAGATGACTAAAATATGATAATAGTTACGTATAGGTGCTTCTTGAATGACATGTAATGTGTGTTAAGGTGAAGTATGTGGTGTCTTGTCTTGGTTGACTTGTGTCCCTTACTTGATAGAGATATGAATGTTAATATGTTAAGTCTTGACTTAGGATGCTAAAGCTCTTAGTCTTGTATGCATGATGACCTATGAATGTTAATATGTTAAGTCTCTACTTAGGATGCTAAAGCTCTTAGTCTTGTATGCATGATTGACCTAAGACCTTAAATGATGTTAAGAGAGTATTTTATTTGAAAACTATGACCTAGTGGTAAGGTTATGAATGTCGAAGAGGAAATCAATAATGGTATCCTTCAAAGTAAAGGAATGATGAACTTAAGGTTTATTGGCTGGAACGACATCATATCAAACCTTAGGAATTTCATAATGAGCTTCTCGTCGCCATTGTAAGGTAACACTAAAGGATCTCTTTTGTCGGGTAAATGTGGTTGAGTTATGAACTAGATATGGAACTGTTATGTACGAACCTTAATGTGAATTAGCCTATAAGAACGAAGTCTAGCACCAAGTGAGTATGGTTAGGGAAGTAGTTTTTCTCTAACAATGAGACTAGATTACAATTAATGCCCTTCATATCCCTTAAACATGTGCCTACATGGGATGTGTCCTAGTTCTACTATCGGCAAGTAGCACAGCATAGTCGGAGTAAGATAGAACTCTAGATTTGATGTCTTGGTATCATGGTATATGTCGGTTATTGCCTTATTTTATCATGTGGGATACCTAATTGCATAAGAGAAGTTCTATAAAGTCTAGGTGTTTGTATGGGACGCTATTTAGACATTGCACAATAGGCTTTGAAGGTGTTAGTTAGAGTCCCTAGGTCTTGTCTAAAACCATTAATTGAATGTCCTTTATGTGATGTATGAGTCTCTTAATGTAATTATGAAATAATGACTTGTTATTAATTATGTAAATGAATGAGTACCTAATCTAAAGTGACTTGAGGATTCATTAGTTAAAATGTGAATAGAACATATGGGATGATTTCTTCTTGTCTTACCTAGGGATGTCTTGAGAATGACTGTAGTTAGGGATGATGGTTGGTGTTTTCAACTCTATATAAGCCTTAGGTATTCTTAAGGATTAATTAGTTAATCTTGAGGTCAATCATGGACGTTATCTTCTTGATTTTCATAGTAGGTCTTTTGATAGCCTTTGGAATGAGAATCATATATCATCGATGTGTTGGTGTATTAACTAAGCATGACTCTATCCTAGGTAGTCTATAGGATCTCTTGAGTATGTGTGTAAGGAATTATATGGGTGATATCTTCACAACTCACTCAAGTGAGACTTAGAATCATCTTTGCTTGAAGAATCTCATGTTTTTATATTGATGTCTTGTATGTGTGTATGTGACTCATCATAAGTAGTCTTGAGGCATTTAGGCATGCATAGAGAGGTTGTATGGGTGGTATCTCTTTGTGTAACTTAAGTGAGTCTTAGGATTGCTTTAAGTGGGAAAATTACATATTAGAAGATGTCTATGGTGATGACAAGCAACATCACTGTCCAGTGAAGGAATTCACTGTTACAGTGAGTTGAGGTTACTGTAAAGTGACTTTTAAAATCATTATATTTTTTTTAAAAGTTTTACGTTTGTGTTCCTAAGTTGATAAATGTTGTTATAATGATTATAATATATTTTTTTAAGGAAAAAATGCATATTTTAAATAAATGTCCGTTTTTTATGATTTTTATGCACTATGCCATACTTAGTACATGTGGTTGTACTTTTCCATGCTTTTATCTATCTATATAGTTGTTTGTAGGTGAGGCGAATTTTGAGGTGAAGACTTTTTCAGTATAATTGTTCAAGAGAAGTTGATGTTTTTCCTTATTTGACTCGAGGGCATATATGTCTTATATGTTTTCTATTTGAAGTATTGTAATAGACCAAGTATTTTTATATTCATATTGTGTATGGGCCGTTGCCCAAGTATTCTCGTGTCTTATATTTTAATGGATGGATACATAGTATTTCCAATGAATTTATATGAAAGATTTTTTAAAGACTACGTTATGTTTTATGAATTTTTTTTTTAATTCCGAAGTACTTTTCACTACGTTTATGCGATGAACGATATGTAAGCGTTCTAACAAGAACTCTGAGAGGACAAGTGTGCTGGTTGCAATCCGAGATCTAACCTAAATTCTAGGGTGTGGTTTCAGGATGTGATAAATAATCAAAATAAACCTTAAACAATAAAATTTAGAAGATGAAATTCGTATTAGGAAGAAACCCATATGAAATCATATTTTCAAAATTAATTTTTAAAGAACCCTTTGGGGAAAGGAATCCCAAACGTTAAAGGTTCCCATACCTGGATATTATTTGAATTTGATGGATAAAAGATTACTTATTTTTGCCCTAGAACCTTTACCTAGTTCTCTAATGGAGTTCTTCTTTGGGAGAGAGATAGTAGAAAGAAGAAAGTGCTCTTTGGGTTCGGGAAATTATTAGGTGATAAATTGGGTTGTTCAGTTTTAACTTAATTAACAACCCTTTAACCCTTCATTAACCTCCTTACTAATTAAACTAATAAAATGAACCAACGTAAAACTTCACAGAAAGTGCAATCCTGACCTACGAGACGCCGACATACGGACCATTTGTCAGTCAACGACCATGACTCCCCACTATCATGTACTATCGTAGTTTTGGTTAGAGAGAGTCCCATTTGTCATTTTAAAAAAATGTCTAATTGATCATCAACGAAGAAAATTGATGCCCCATCTATGGGTCCACGCCCTGTCGTCTTCCGTCGTTGGTAGGCACTGTCCTTTGACAAGATTTTTGTCAAAATGGAAGGGTCCTCCTAAAGGATGTTTAGGTTGGTCCACGGGGTCGTATACAAACATTTCAACCCTAAACATATTTTAGTACGTCTCTTACACTTCCCCACAAAATTTAATTAAATTGTGACTCTTAAAACCCAGGCAAATAGACCAAGGCACTCTACCCCCATTTTCACTAGTCTACGGACGTCATGGACGTTTCTTGACATTTTGACTTTAGAACCTCTTAAATGCTTCTCACACATGATTTTGGCCCTTAAACATTTTTATAACATTGAGACACTCATGTGAGGCTCTAGATAAATTTTTGGGCTTTTGGAGTGTTACCTTATCCCCCCTTAGGAACATTCGTCCCCGAATGACACTAAAATCCTTTGAAAGGAAAAGATAGACTCAATACTATCAGCCCAACCAATAACATGAGTTATAACTCAAATCAACAAAACAACATGGAATTTACACATATAACTCAAAACTTTATTTTGTAAATATAAGAGCCCCACATCAAAAAATGAGGAATTTCCTTCTGAATGTCAACATAAGCTCAACAACAAATAGTGTGTTACTTATCCCGAAACTTATTTCAGAACACATGAAAATGCTAAATACAACTTCATGAACGCAACATAATAGAAAAATACACCAAATAAGTTCAAATAATGTAAAATAACATTCATCAAAACTTATTTTTACCATAAATCTTTACCATGAATATGCATACCTATGCAAAAAAAGTCAAATTTATATTGATTCATTATATTCAATATTAGGAGGAACAACTTACCTTAAATAGCAAAGACATGAAGATAACTTGACTTGAAGTGCGCCTCAGACTCCCATGTTGCTCCTTCAATTAGGTTATTTCTCCATAACACACTGATGGAGGTCACCTATTTGTTCCTCAACCTCTTCACTTGACGGTCAAGGATATCCACCACAAACTCTTCGTAAGAGAGATTCTCATCCACTCCTTGACCTTCAAAAGTAATAATGTATTCAGGGTCACCAATGCACTTCTTAAGCATGGATATATGGAAAAACAAATTAACGAAGCTAGTTCTGTAGGTAATCTCAATTCATATGCAACCTTACCAACCCTTTAAAAAATCTTATAGGGACCCACATAACGAGGACTAAACTTCCCCATCTTTCCAAATATCAACCACCCTTTCATAGGTGAAACTTTCAAATACACCTTATTACTTTTTCAAATTCTAATTCTCTTCTCCAATTGTCAGCATAAGACTTTTGCTGGCTTTAGGTTGTTTGCATTCTCTTCCTTATGAAATGAACTTTCCCGAAAGTATTATAAATCATGTCGGGACTAATAATTGAAGACTCACAAAATTAAACCTATCCAATAGGAGATATACACCTCATACCATACAAAGCATCAATTTAAGCCATGGCTATAGATGAGTGGTAACTATTGTTATACAAGAACTCCACCAAAGGAAAGTGCTCATACAAACCTCCTTTGAAATATATTACACAAGCTCTAATCATATCGTTAAAAATTTGAATAGTAAGCTCCACTTGACCATCCGTTTGAGGATGAAAAGTGATGATCGACTTCACTCTTGTACCCAACCTTTTTTTAAACAATCTCAAAAACTAGATGTAATTGTGACCTATCTGATATGATGGATAACATGATACAATGGAGAGTAAAAATCTTTTATATATATAGATATTTTCATAATCCTCCATCAAGTAAGTTGACTTAACAGGAATAAAGTAAGCAAATTTATTCATCCTATCATCCACAAACCATATAAAGTCAATTTGCCTTCGAGTCCGAGGAAATCCCACTATTAAGTCCATATTATTATCTTCCCATTTCCATGTGGTAACTTTGATTTCCTGATGTAAGACACCCGACTTTTGGTGCTCGGAATTCAATTGTTCAATATTTTGAATCCTTGCAATAAATTCCTCTATGTCGTTTTTCAAGCAATCCCAACAAAATACTTCTTGAAGGTCGTGATACATGTTAGGATAAACTAGATTAATAAAAAATGAGAACCATGAGATTTCTTAAGAATATGATTTCTCAAATCATCCACATTGGGTAAAGAAAACCTCTCTTGGTACTTATACACACCACCCTCCCATAAGGAGAATAACTCATTCTGCTTAATGAAAATATTTCCCTTCAACTTCATCAATGATGGATCAAGGTGTTCGTTAGACATTACCTCACCCACAAAAGACGAGTCGGACATATTATGAACCATAAAACAATTATTAGGAGATTCTTCTAACAAAACTCCGAAATGAGGCAACCTATGAACATCTTTCATTAGGTCTTTCTTGTCCTCCTCAATATGAGACACACTATTAACAACTCTAACCATCTTCATTGTTGGAGACTTAATGGTTTTCGAGTAAATACTTATTTAAGACTCTTGTGGTCGGTATAAATATAAACATAAACACCATATAAGTAATACATCCATAGTTTAAAGAGAAATACCATGGCCTTTAATTCAAGATCATGGGTCAGGTAGTTCTTCTCATTAACCTTAAGTTGTCAAGAAGCATAAGCTTAACTTTTTCCTGTTTCATCAGGACAAAACCCTATCCCATTAGGTATTCATCACAATGTACCAAAAAACCCTTAGTACCCTCTGGTAAAATCAACACCGGAGCGATTGTAATCCTATATTTTGAAAATTTTGAAGCTTCTTTCACAACCCTAGTACCACTCAAATTTCACTTTCTTTCAGGTGAAAGTATTCAAAGGAGATGCAATGGAGGCAAAAGTATCCATAAACCTCCTATTGTACCTGGCAAAACCCGAAAACTTATAATATATTTTGGAGCCAAAGATATAGGCAAATTTCTAACCTCTTCAGTTTTAGATAAACCTCTACAACCTTACTAAAGATTAAATGACCAAAAAACTCCACCGACCTTAACGAAAATTTAAATTTGCGTGTTGTTCTTTCAAGACTTGTAACACCACACTCAAATGACCCTTATGATCACCCTCACTCTTTGAATATACCAAGATGTCATTTATGAAGACAACCACAAAGACATCTAGGTAGTTTTGGAAAACTCTATTCATTAGGTCCAGAAATGCGGTAGGGGTATTTGTCAACCCAAAAGACATTACACTAAACTCATAATGACCATATCTTTTCCAAAAGGCTGTATGAGGAATAACTTCATCTCTCACCCTAAGTTCGTGATATCTCGACCAGTAATCCATTTTTGAAAAGTAGCTTGCCCCTTGGAGTTGATCAAACAAGTCATCAGTTCTAGGGAGAGGATACTTATTCTGAATGGTCTCTTTGTTCAGTTTCAGGTAATCGATAAATTTCCTAAGGGATCCATCCTTTTATTTCACAAATAAAACTGGAGCACACCATGGGGAAATACTAGGTTCAAATAAGTCATTGTCTAGTAAATCCTTGAGTTGAAACTTCAACTCTTTCAATTCGGCCAGAGCCATCTGATAAGGAGTGATTGAAATTGGTTTTGTATCCGGTAAAAAGTCAATAACCAAATCAATTTCCCATTTTGGAGGAATTCTTCGAAGATCATTAGGAAAGACCTCTTGAAATTCCCTCGCTACGGGGACAAACTTGGGTGTCTAAAACTGTGAATCCTACAATATGGTATAAACACCCTTTAGAAATAATCTTACAAGCATCTATACAAGATTATATACGACCTCCAGGAATAGAACTCCGCCCTTACACTCAACGACGCGTTCATTAGGAAAGTTAAACTTGAAAACTCTAGTCCTACAATCCATTGAAGAAAAACAAGCATGCAACCAAACCATCCCAAAAATGAAATCAATATTAACCATATAAAGTTCTATTGATTCCACATGGGTAACTCTATTGGGAAACATTATAGGACAATATCTATATACTCTTATTGCAACCACTAAATCACCTACCAGGGTAGTCACCATGGAAGGTTCATTGAAGATATCGGGAAAAATATCAAGCTTTCTTGCTATGAAAGGAGAAACAAATAACAAGGTAGCACCCTGATCAAGTAAAGTATAAGCATTTATAGAAAAGACTTTTAACATACTTGTCACCACGTCGGGAGAACTCTCATGCTCAACCCTGGAATAGAGCGCAAATAAGTGATTCTTTTTTTGGAGCATAAACATTTGAACAACTTTCTTGCCCACTTCCCTTGTCTTTACCTTTCACATTAGGGAAATGTCTCACCTTGTGTCCCTCTTTTCCACAACTAAAGCAATTTTTAGTCCCAACTAGGCATTTTACCCAATGTTTTTTGCCACACTTACCACAAGGTTTCTTACCATTTTGAGACTTAGGGTTTAGACACCCTATCATCACGAGCCTTAGGTAAGTTAGAAGGAACTTTATTAGAGAACCTCTTCTTGAATCTAGGCTTATTTTGAATTTTAAATTTCCTCTTTGAAGAACCACTTTCAAAAGACTAGGTCGTCTTTGCCTTTCTATTCTTCCTCCTTAACCTACATTATTAGACTTGTTGATCATGAACCATTGGACGGAAAATATTCGTATTGTCATGAAACATAGCCAAACAACATTCTTCTACCAAGACATTGGACACTCCTGTAGAGAACGACTAATCTCATCCCTTGGGTTAAACACCAACAATGGACCATAATTATACAATTTTGTAAATTTTAAGGACAAGTCAATTATACTCATACCTCCTTAATGAAGGTTAATGAATTTTTCCACCTTAGTTTCGCTCAACTATCTTGTAAAGAACCGATTGAGGAAAGCCCTCTTGAAAATCTCCCAAGTCACCGGACCACCTCTTGGCCCCCTATTGTTTGTCCATTGGGTGTACCCAATTTGCACCACATATTTGAGTAGATAGGCAGCAAACTTGGACTTTTCACCAATTGTGATACCCATAGAAAATAGGATCTTATAGACCTCATCTAGGGAATCTTTAGGGTCTTCATCAGACCTCGACCCATTGAACATAGAAGGGTACATCTTAGTGAAATATCTCAACTGGGATGCCATAATGCTAGCATTATTAGGCAAACGGGGTCCAATTTCCCAATTCACATGGGTTGTGATAGCTTTGAGTTGAGAAGTGACGACATTAGCTTGTGAAGTCATGGCTTGGCCAAATTGAGAAAATCTGGCCTTATGCCTCCATCAATCATCGGTGCGGTAGAAACCGAACCTTATAACCCGTAGCAATTTCGTCAAGTGGAGGGACTTGATTTTCTTGCGGAGGAACTTGATTGTCATGAGCCCCCGCATTTGCAAACCTTCCTCGGCCTTTTGTTCAGATTCTCTTCAAGAATTCAAACCTATAACCATAATAAAAGGCTTAGGTGAAAGAATACATAAAGTAGACTCTAGAGGTACGGCATAGGATTACAATAAGATTAGAATTTTCTAAGCATCTTGTAGTTTCTCATTCATGAGTGTTGCGCGCTTCACATTTATGAAAATGAATCCACCTAGACGTGGTATAATGAAACATTCATCCTTAAGATACTCAACCTGGTTCTGATACCAAGTTTGTCACATTTGGGGAGTACCTACTAGACGTAACCAGCGTGGTCATCCTCGAACATGACTTAGACTAGCCTCTTATTTATTTGTCATAACATATCATAGGTTAAATTTCACAAAATTTTAAACTTTTTATTTTATTTTTACATTGTTGCTCACATATACCTCTCTCTTACACTATGAATATATATATATGTACTTGTATATATATATGTATTTGTATATATATATGGAGTATACATAGACTCATCGCATTAGGAAGCACTACATAGGCTTCTACTTTTATTTCACCTACACAATAGTCTTATGAATTCATAAGAAGTCTAGGATATGTCTCATATTAAAAACCATCTAGAACGAGTAAAACATTGTGCATAACCCATACTTCATAGAATAAAAGCCATATATAGGCATATACAACATTAGTCTTCAAATGAAAGAGAATGAAAAACATGTTTCCTTAAGACTAAACAACATCCACTAGCTACATAATGGCATCATCCTAGGCCAGTGAGGACCTACCAAACATGGTGAATGAGAATCAATTTTATCTTCAACGACACTCTAAAGCTCAATAGTCAGAACCTACATATATGTAGAAAACATAGAGAATGGGTTAGTAAACCACTTGTACTAAGTATGGAATCTTGCACATAAAACATTTGACACATGCCAAGTTATTTAAGAGTCTTAAATGCAAATTCAAAAACCACATAAAGCAATAAGCACATATTAATTAAAACAAGATCACATATACGACAAGACCAATATCATTAATGGATAATCAAGTCAAGATGTGCAATCACATACTTGAGTACAGAACCAAATAACTCTAACATCATGTTATAACAACATCACATATATTATTGTTTAAGACAGTACATCTTATACAAGACGCTTGCTGATAATCTAAGATCAAGTCTACATGTGCAATGACCAAGAAAAGCCCCATAATATTACTAAACCAAGTAAGCAAAACAAAGTATCACAAGCATTTTATTTCTTCATATAACATAGTATTAAGAGTAATCATCATCATATCTAGCAATATAGACAATTATCATGCTCATATGTGAAACTAACATCATATATGATCATTACTAGGTAAATTCAACATATACAAACCATTACATAAAATATCATAAGAACAGCCTTCTATGACTTTCGTGAAGGCCAACTATTGCAATGTATAGGTAGACTCCCATACACCAACCTAGACTAAGTCAAACCCCTTAAGTCACATTAATTTTTGCAACACTTGCCTTAACCTACATAAACCACAAAAGCTAATTGTAAAATCCAGTGTCATGAAACATTACAACAAAAGAAGATGTACTACATGGCAAAGGTAGTACCAAAACATGAATATAACTTTCTAGATGGATCCATTAATTGGTTTTCCTATGGTGAAACATAGTTCAAGTATTAACATATATTTTCTGGACCCTCATTATGAACACTGCATTATCGTCTCCAATTGCATAAGTCCAATAGCAAACCTACCTTCCCTGATAGAGTCCTTTTTGGAAATATATGTACGCCTTTATTAATCATCATAACTTAGTATAGGTCATTTAATACTAACCCCTTGTATATCATAATAATTAGGTCATTTGAAATTGCATGATAATATCCTTCAAATACAACAATCATATGTGAGTTAACCATATAATATTCATCATGTCTTAATAAGTCACATAGTCAATTCATAACCAACCTTGTATCATAATATCTTAAACATGATCTCACAATCACATATTCAAGACATTTCAATTTAATCATCATACAAAAACTAACTAATTTAATTACATGACATTTTTTAATTGAACATCATAACCAAGTAAAAGCCATTACAATTGAAGTAAAGGTTTAAGACCACAAAGTTTTACCAATTTCTCCTTCAAAAGTCATCATCAATGGTCTTATCCTCTACAATTCCAGTTCAATCCATTAATTGTATAACAACACATACAATAGTAATTAACACAATAACTAACCCAATTGTATCAATACCAATTAATTCATCATAAATTCATTACCTAGTGTAAGGGAATTTGGGTCAATTCATGATCTATAACACATACTAGGTTGATTCAAGAAGAAACAATGTAATTAAACAATAATGCATGATAATCTAATCAAAATAATCAAAAGAAACCATTAACAATACAATTAAGGATATCAAATTCGTATTAGGAAGACACCCATATGAAATCATCTTTTTAAAAATCAATTTTGGAAGAACCTTATGGGAAAAGGAATCTGAGATGTAAAAGGTTCCCATACGTTGATATTCTTTGAAATTTTATGGAGAAAATATGACTTCTTGCTTCAATAGACCCTTGACATAGTTATGCAATTGAGTTCTTCTTTAAGAGAGAGAAAGAAGAGAAAACTAAGAGCAATTTAGGTTTGGGAAATTATGAGGTGTTAAGTTGGGTGTAGGATTAAGGTAGGTTATATAGTAATTTAACTAACTTAAGTAACTACCCCTTAACCCTTATTAACCCCCTGAATAATTAAACTAATTAAATTGGCCAACCTAAAACTTCATAGAAAGTGCAGATGTGAGCGATGAGACCCTGACTCATAGGTCACTCGACGACCATGAACCCCCACCTTCCTGCACATCCGTGGTTTTGGTCAGAGAGTTGCCAAATTTCTAATTTTTGAAATAGGCTAAGTAACCATTGTTGGAGGCAAACTATTCCTCGTCAATTGTTCCATGCCTCGTCGTCTTCCATCATTTGTACACTCTATCCATTGAAATCTTTTACGTTAAAATAGAATGGCCCTTAGGGTGGTCCTTACAGAGTTTTACCCAAACGTTTCAACCCTAAACATATGTTAGTACGTGTTTAACACCTTTTCACGGAAAATCATTTGATTTCTACACCTCAAACCCTATAAAATAAGACAAGGAACACTAGCACCATTTTCACTAGTGTTTGGACGTCATGGACGTCCCTTGACGTTTTAACTCTAAAACCTCTTAAAGGATTCTCTCACATTATTTTTTACCGTAAAATAATTATATAACCTTTAAACACACATGTGAGGCTCTAGATTAGGTTTTCAATTTCATAGTGTTACAAATTGAGTTTAAACCATCCTTCCTAGAAATCTCCAAGACCCTAACCTCAATTGCTGGCTTTAGAGAGTTTTTTAAGACAAGAACTTTTGAGGGTTTTGAAATTTTAGATTTCTAATTGATCCTTTGAAGTTTTTTATAGGTGAATGAATAACTTAAATTCAATATATAATACACCCCACAAATACACAAAACACAATTTCATCGATTCGTCCATTTAAAATAAGTCAAACTCGGTTTTAAATTTTAGAACATTCATCGGGGAACAAGTCTATGTCACGGAGCTGTTTCCTCATGATTTTCGAAAATAATATTTGGTACAGTAGAGTCCGTTGTGTCACCGTGATGTGGAGACAATTTTCCGCCATTGCTAGAGCGTGTTCACCCGCGGAGTAGCTCTCCTAATGCTACTGGTTGCAAAGTGTGTTGGCAGAAACTTTGCCAACACTTGAGTCCTTCTCAAGGACCCTTAGGTTTGTACTTGGGCTGTTGTACCCAGAATTTATGAACCTATACATGTCCCTTTAGTTGTTACGTTCCTCCCTACTGATTTTAGACTTTAAACAATACATACAAACATGCAGAACATTCTAGGATACATTAACACAAAAAAAGACTTGTTTACTAACATCTTTGTTAACCCTTGACATTCGACTTCAAAACTCTTTAAACCTTACTTCTAAAACTATTTTTCTTTATTTTACCTGGTTGTTTAAGTTGTAAAATCCATGTGAAGATCTAGTCTATCCTATTACATTTTTAGGGTCATTACAATTCATGGACTACTTTCATCTAGGAAGCGCTCAAACTATCAATTTCAAGGCAAAACAGTCTCTAAAGTGTAGGGTTTTCACTTCAGGTCATGGATTGTTTCTTAAAACTATTTAATGAATAATTCATATTATATTATGATTGAATTGCATTTTATGATGATTTTATGATAAAATGCCCCTTAAATCAATAAATTCTCCATAACCCTAATTTCTGACATTGTGATGTGGGTGAATTGTAGAAATAGGAATACTAAGAATTTGTAATTGCAGTAGTTTTGTTATTTCAATCACGTTATCATCCTTGTCTAATGTAGTAACGCTATATGGTATCTCATGACACAAATCTAGTCATGAGTGCCACCACACTTAACCCCCTATGTGAATGAACAAACGAATTAAACTAAAATTATATCAATATTTCCACTATGAATAACAAAAAAATGCAGAAGCTCAAAACCTATTGATGTATCTAATGAAATAAACATCATAAGTATACTACATATAATTAATATAACCTGAAAGTCATCACATCAAGGATATTTTATCGCCAAGTACTATGCCTAAGAGTGTCAAAGACAACAACATAAATAAATAGTACAGTTTATATTAAAAAACTAAGAACATTATGTCATTACCGAGAGAATCAAACATGAGCTAAAAAGAACAGAGCACCCTTGAATCTGAGGTGCTAGATTGGCTAGAGATGGGGGGAAATTTTTAGTCGTTTATACACTCGTTGAACTCCTTAAAGAGGACAACAAAGAAAAATGGAAACATGCTTTAGTATAGGAAAACATCTATTGTGTAGGCATCCCTAACCAAATCAAAAAATCTAAAGTAATATGCATAAAGTAATAGTATAAAATCACCTATAAAACTTAGTAGGTGATAAGCAAAAAATAATATGAACACGTGTCACCCAAAGCAAGTACGTAATAAGTCAACAATATAAAGACTAAAGATCAGGACTCATTCATCAAAACAAAGCCAATTTGGGAATTGAGTTCTTTTGAATTTTGTATATTCATTTAATTCAACATGTTTTCCTCTTTAATGTTACTTGTCGGAATGTGACACCCTGTCAAATAACACCATGAAAGAATGTTAAACACTATCAAAAAGATTATGTCTAAACGTGACACCCAAATCTAATAATACCTTGTCGGAACATCACACCTCTATCCAAAAACGTTGTGTCTCAACGTGACCCAAATGAAATAATACTATGTTAGAACGTGACACCTTGATCCAATAACAACATGCTAAAACCTGGCACCCGATCCAATTTATCTTAATTTACTAGTTATTATCACCACTTTTCACTTCATTAACAACATTTTAATAATCCTTCTTTATTCAAGGCTTCACTTCAATAGAGAGTCCATAAGATTATAAATCTCATGGTCTCACGATTTAAGATCAATCATAAATTATACAACTAAGCAACACAACCACACAATAATGTACATATAGAACTTCACAATACTACTCAATGCATATCAATCACTATTCAAAATCTATGTATCACAATAATAATAAATAATCTACCTCCACCCATGAACTAAAGACAAGCAAGATAGTTCTCCAATACATTTGCTTTTCTTAATGTCTCTTAATCATTACAATCGATCTGTTATATATGCATAATTTGTAGTTAACAAGTGTATTAAAATTAATATTATTTTTTGTCTAGACTAAACAAAATTCTAACCTAATTCTATTTATCGAATTCTTAAAGTCTAAACGTAATGGTAGGTCTCAATTCCTCAAATTAGCCTAATCATTATAAAATTTTAATAAATGGATACACCTAATATATAATTAGCTATTTCAATATATAAAATTATAAATTAAAATCTAATTATGACATTGAATAATTAAAACATGACATCCCCTGTTAGTAAAATCCATTGTTTGCTACAGAACAGCTAAAGCATTACATAATGTCTATTCAATCTAAGACCAATGAGTTTACCACTAACTTATATAGCAATTATTGCTTCTTTATTTCCTATAGAAAAACATGTTCCAATTTTTAGCCGTAAAAATCAACTAGAACCAATTAAATGTCATTCCCAATTTAACAATTGAATTTCTGTAAACAAAATGCAGAGAAATCACATAAAATAATTTACATGTGTAATCTTTATTATAGACAAGAAAAATCTTCTCGGTTCCCACTTTTCATTTCTAATTTCAAAAAAGAAAAAGGACAAGCCATATTATTTTCTTTTAATAAACACGGGTCACGTGGTATAATACATTAAGAAATTTTAGACTTGCTCCATAAACTACCAACTAATTAATTAATTATCAAAATTACCACATAAATTGTATGATCGTAGTTACGAATAGTAGAAAATACCTATTAAGAATTTATCTAAAGAGTCTTTTACGAAATAAGACATTATAGTACTCAAAATGACCAAAATGGATCGTTATATTAGTTACTAATTTACCCATCGTTCTTCCTCGAACCATCAAAAGAAGGAGAGGGTGAGAAAGGATAGTATTCTCATCCTTTAAAATATTAGTACCCAAGGTCTTATATTAAAAGTATCAAACAAACCACTCATAAATGTACATGTCCTCTCATATATACACTAAAATGGGGCCATCTAAATACGGTAATGGTAATTGTTGTTGTATGTAAACTCAACTACCAAAAAAACTGTTCGCAAGTGTACTCTTGAACTGCCTTATTCTCCAACTAGATCTTAACACAATAATCCACGTAAATATTATCTAACATCCTCACAACATAATATATCCTCAAGATTAAGCTATAAAAATATAAACTTTACACATCAAGTAATTATCATGGAGAATCGAACTGATCTGATCAAAACATAGAAATGATCATGTACCCGCAAAACAGTAATACAACTAATCATTTAGAACCTTTAAAAACACTGTCGGAATGTTTAATCAATAGTTATTATATACAAACCTTAAGAATGAAAAAACTAGAGACTCACCCGTAGAAGTTAAAAATAAACACGAACGAAGAAAGTGAATCATACTCAAAACCACACCGTGAAGAAAGTAGTTGGTCACCTAAGAATGTACATAACCAAGGTCGAATAACATTAGATATCCTTTCAAAGTGCACATATTAAACATTTGCATCCATCTAACTCTATCTCTTTGATTTTCTAGCAACCTAGTATCACCAATTTAGTCCCTATTAAAATTCAACACATACTTGGTATATGAAACCCCGCATCCACTAAATTCAACACACTAAATACTAATAAATTCATAGCCACATCGATAATCTACATATCTCTCAAACAGTCATTAGTATCAAAGTATTCTTATGAAATACATATACAAACTATTGGTATTTCCCCTTCCATTTAAGCACTTCAAGAAAATTATGAGCCCCAAACAATGCTAAGAACACTATGTTCAAATTTGTTACTACCTTTACATCGATATAAAACTATTGAATCACACCCAAATTCAATAACACCACTTTCACATACCATGCTTTAACTACCATTCTAAACCATTACATACATCATGCCAACACTTGAGATAAATTCTTGGTAATTCAAATTATTCTGAATATTATAAGCTCATATCCTCTATTAACAATCAAATTTCTATGTAATGCATCATATCATTCTATGTAGTTCCACCAGATAGTAGTATTAATGTAACTCTAAATTCTTAATAAAAAAGTAGAATTAATTATATATCACCTTGTACATAATTCATAAGTCATATATCATAATTTGAGCAATCTATCCCCACGTAAAACTCTAAATTTTTTATTGCTCACTATTTTTTACCAATACCAAAACTCAATATTTATAACAGTGATAATAAACTCCTAGTATGTATGTACTCAAGTAGTTCAGATCCCACATTCATATATAAAATAATAGGAAAAAATTAATAATACATTCAACTACATCCCTAGGGTGTATACTAGAGGTCTTATTGCTTCATTTTTCTCAAATTCAACCCATTGTGAGAAATTATAAATATGTAGAATCTTTAATATATTATACTCTTGTTTTTCTAGCTTGCATATCGGTCTCATCCTTTTACCAATAACCAGTAGTGTTTTGCTATACACTCTAAATCAAACTCTTAGGGAAACTCTTTCTTAGATCCTTTAACAATAAAAATTAACACACCTTATGATACAAAACATCCATAAGTTTTTCACTTGATCAATATCGATGAAATCAATAATTTCTTATGTTTGAATAAATATCTTGACAAAGCATATCACCAAAAATATACTTACAATAAAACAATAATTTTTATTTTAAATTAAACTGTGTAACTCAATCCTCATATCAATCAACATTAACTCATAAGTTGATGGTTATTAGTAATTCATGTATCTTAGTTTATTATTTATCTACTCTTCATAAATCTTACTATACCCTCCCAAAAATTTAATTGTAATCTTTACTTAACTCAAAACCACAAAAGAAATTATCGTCACACTTGAGTTGAGCGTATGTAAAGTCTCTTCTCAAGTATTTTGCAATAGTTTTTAACCAATATTATGAAAACGTTATATTATTTCCATAAAAAGAGAAAAAAATATAAAATTAAGCGTCTCTGAATCCAATTCTCAAATCTTCTGAACATACCACTTTACCCCTTACAATTAGAGAATTTATATTTTTTCTCTCACATCTTTCTAAAGGTTACCCTACATTTAATTAATTATTATTCATTTATTTATTATGAATCTAGCTAGTTTTAATTAATTTGTAGCGGTGACCCAACATCCCTTGCGACATTTGATACAAGCACGTTACTCACTGAAATGTTAAAAAATCTCAACCTTAGATACTCACTAGTCATTATTACAATGCTAAATTTGTTTAACCATCAATTTGTATTATATAGTTCCGTCTCAATCACATACCATCAATAACTACTATTACCATCATTCTCAAAATGCCCTTGTCATCACCACAGAGTAAACAATTTCCTCGACTTTGCACCTTTAACTCCGGTATACCAATCGAATTAAGGGATTAACCCAATTTTATATGCATTTTCTTAATAAAATCTACATTTTCCATCAGTCAATTATACTCACTGGGACTTTTTTTTACCCATACGCTTGTCATTCCATTATCAATTCACTCCTTTATGTTTAAGATAAGCCTATCGGCACTCATTTAGAAAATTTAAGATGCACTTTACAACCTTAATGCCCTAAGATCCTTCTGAATATCAACTACTTAAATATTCCTAAAATGATTTTAACTTAAGAATCCATTGCAATAAACTAGTTGATTTCAAAAATGAGGAAACAACACCATATCTTATTATCTGACCATGTCATATAACTGTTAATTTCTTAAGTAGATAGAATTGTAATTTTATAATTGACATATTCGTTTCCACATAATCGTAGTAATACCAGAACATAAAAGTTTGTTATCTACCTCACTAGAATACATCATACATATCTGTAAGATCATACCCAAATGGACTACACATTTCTACTCATTTTATCTGAAGAACATTTCAAAATAGTTTCTATCTTTAGCCTAAGCAATTTGCATTCTTTCTTAGATCAGGTCGATAACGAAAGCAAAAACTTTATCATTCTGACGAAGTAAAAATTGCTACTGTTATAGTAGTCATATTACCCTTACCAATATATAGTCAATCAATTTAATCTTAATGAAGATTCTAACCCGACTGATACGCTCAAATTATACTTCCCTAAAGAACTATGAGTAGTATCTCTAATTCCTTGAATGCTATAACAATTCTTTTCTAGTGTCTTACATGCAAAGTTATAAGGTAGATATCTCTAATTCCTTTATCCGGCAACTAGTGTTTGAAATACTAACCCTTACCATTTACCCCATCTTAAGTATCATATTCAATGTATGGCTTAGTTATTACTTCGCACCAATTGAAACTAGTCTATTAGATATTGTATATTAAATTTATATGGATAATTCTTTTCTTATTAACTACCTACGTGGCCTGGCAAATAGAAATAAGAAAATTTCTAACGCTTGCACTCGTTAATAAGACTTCTAAATAAAAATATTATCAATACATGCAAGACTCTATTCTAGAATTGTTATTTAGCTAGTTTAACCTTGTTTGTCACCCATGGTTCCCACAACCCTAGTTGTGCATTTAGTTACCAATGCCAAGAAATACACAATCATGGTTGTTATACAATAATTTATGTACTTGCTTTGACAAGATTGAATAAAATCCAACAATTGCAATTGAATTAGCAAAATTCAATTGAGAATCGATTCCAGAAATTTTAATTAATTCCCAAAATCCAAAGTCGAATCTCCAATAACAAGAATACGAAAAATAATAAAAAAGTCTAACCCCAAAAATAGGGGTTTTAACCCTATTTATAATAACAAAGTCCTAAATTAAAAGGAGGTCAAAATAAGAAAAGTCTGTCTAGAAAAACGTCTTCAATCGACGACTCCACAGACGGTCGGTCGATGGAATGATGTACCGTCAACTGCCTCAATCGGTCCATAGTTAAAATCTTCTTCATCCTTTAATCTTGCATATTCTCTGATCCAATTGATGGAGAAGCAACACGGTCAAATGATACACATACGGTCCGTCGATGCCTTCATCGTTCCATACTTAGTTATTTCTTCAACATCAGCTACTAGACTAATCTCTGATCCAATAAATGGTATAATAGGACGCTCTGTCAATCAGTCGACGGACCGTCGGTCCATCCATAGCCTCACACTTGGTGAGAATTCCCTTAGTTGCTTCCAGATTCAAGGACCTCCAGTCGACGATAACCACTTACTCACCGTCAATAACTTCGCGGGATACCTCTTCTGCATAATCTTCTGCATTTCTGTTTTGGATAACTTTCTTGCAAAACATAGATAAAAACACATTAAAATTACTACAAAAAGGCCCTAAACACACACTAAAATTAAGGGAAAAACAATGAATGTATCGTGAAACCACGGTACATCAACACCCTCAACTTAAATTTGTTGTTTATCCTCCAGCGACACACTATGACTCACCACAACTCCTTCGTACAAAAGTATCCTCTTTTAAGCTTTTGCAATCATATGGATATCAATCCCAAATATTTTAATTGCTTTAATGCATTATTTAAATCTTAGGTTCACTAGACATATTCATGTAGATAAGACCATGGCATAGCCTCACCACGCCGACGTCTCTACTCTTTTATCTCTAACAAAGGGACCAAGTTTCCAATGTGTTTTCACTTCAAAAGATATCCTCTATTTTACATAGTGATATCATATTTTAGTATAAGGATCATTATTCAACACTCACTATCAAGAAAAACTTCAAACCTAATTGATACTTTTCGCCATAGTCTCACCCTTGTTTTCACTTCCTTAAGTTCACCGTATTAGACTCTTAGGATCAGGATAGGACTTTCTTGGCTTGTAACGTATGATTGGTGTAAGGTATGGTACATATGGATACATCTTATTTCCCTTCTTGACATTACGGCTAAGTGTCCTACCTCTTTTATTGTCTTTGACGCCCTACTCTTCATTTTGTTGTATTATTGGGCTTGTTATCTCCTTTATTTCTCCTTTTGTGCAAATGATTCTTCTTTCAACACTTATTTTTTTTAAAATTTTTTTTTTCAATTTCTTCACTATATTTCTACTATGATTGAGTCACTTCTCTTCTGCACTATTTCTTTTTCTTTTTCCTTTAACATTAATCGTTGCAACCCCACTTTTCGGAATATTACTCATATAAGTCACCCTCAATTCATGGCTTTCCTACGAGTTGAAGTGCATTATACCAAAGGCTGGGTCAGGGCCAAGATGAGTTTGGTTTTCTACATTAGCCACCCTCTACTTATGCTTTTGGCCTAAGTTGTGGTGCACATGTCCAAGGAAGGACCAGGGCCAACACATTATGCCTAGAGAAGATGAGTTTGGGTAGAAAATAAAGGTTCATTGTAAGATCAAAATATTTGAATTAAAAAGGGATCAATTTCATTTGATTTTCTTTTATTTAGGCTAAAGATAAGATAATTTGAACAAGGGACTATGATCATTTCCTAATTTTCTAACACAACTTACTTTTTTGCAGGACTAACCGGGCAAGTTCTAACTACGTACCAACAATGGAATTATAAACTTCCCTTACACTCTCTTCACACCTCATTAACATACCAGATTATCGGACACCTAGTTCGAGTGTTAGATTGAGGGTCATGCAATGGTGTATCTCTATGTTATGCTTAGAGCCAACACATTCATCAATCACTATGCTTAATCATGCAAGTATTATTTTTAGAACGGGATATCATTTATTTTTATCCATCATGCTTCAGACATCACACTTTGTAAAAGATACTAACATGTCGTTTCAACAGTAAAATAACCAGTCTTTTGGGGCAAAAGAATACATACAAGAAAATCGCAAGAGAGGATTGTGAGTTGGGCTACTCAGACTTCACCCTTAAAAAATCACTTTCAAAATTTAAGATTAAATACACAGACTTCACCCTAGCACTCACTTTCGATTAACCCAAACCCCTAAATGAAAGCATGGAATTGTCCCCAATGCCTAAGAAATATAAGAACAAGGTGGTTGGCCAAACAAACCTTAGGTGCATAGCACCGAAGATCAACAACAAGGTGGGTCCGATTTCTTGGAACCCACCCTATTAGTAGTAGTGATACCATCAGTAGTGTTCTCAACAATTTCATCACCCTCAGTTCTGATCCTCTCAACATCTTAAAGACTTGATCTAGACTTACCAGCAGCTAACTCATGAGCCCTTATCTGGGAAGCCTCCTTATCAACAGAAGAAGCTATTCTCGCGGCCTCCATCTAAGTGCGCTCCTTTTTGCTAGCCCGAGCCTCCTCACTCTCTCAGGATTGGTGCCTCTTAGCATGCTCTGTAGCTGAGGCGGTGGCACAATGTTGGTCTGGAGTAGTGCACTAAGCACTGTATCCTCAGCAAGCTCTGTAGGTGTAGCCTCAGGTTCAAGTACCCGCACATCGAAAATTGGCATCAACATCAGCCCCCAGACTCTACACAACAGCTTGGAGAGTCATTAAAACTATAGTAGAAGATGGCCGTAATAAGATTCTCAACTCAAAAAGCATCAAGGAGCTAAAGGACCGCCTGAATCTTCCTCTTTTTATTTAGGGAAATCTTCTTCTAAACATGATCCTCAGCTTGGACAATGGATTTTTGCATCCAAGGCTTAAAATGATGTAGCAATGTTTGCATCTAGGCCTTTAGCTTTTGACCCTAGCAATCTGGACAAGTTTTGCGGATTGTGTAGAACGTGAGGAACTTGGTGATGCACTAGTGCCGTGGGTACACTCAACTTGGGTGGTGTCGGTAGGCTCTAAAGCACCATGGTCATCCCGTTTGGGATTACTCTACCATATAAGTGAGGTTCTCACTCAAAGAGTACACCTCCACTCAGGGCTCTCTATTTGGCACCGCTTCTTTGGCCTTGTCCCTATTGAGACTGATGTCCGATGTCCTAGTAGGAGTCCAAAAAAACATCAATATTCCAAATGGGAGCTTTAGCTACCCTGCACAACTCAAAATCAGAAATGGGAAGGGGTAGGTGGTCGATGCCTTAAAAGACCTCGCATGGACAAACGCCAACAACAACCTCGAAAAATGAATGTCGAACCTTGTGACCAAAGCAGCAACAAAGACCGCTCAATCCCACATGAGTATGTTGTCAGCAACGGTGAGGTATAGGCGGTGGAGGAGAAAGATCCAGATGAAATTGTCAACAAACACGAGGTTGTCCTTCTTGATAAGGCATCTAGGCTCCGGCACCCAGTCTTCATCCTCACGATCTATGGATATGTGTTGGCCAATCTACATCTTGGTAGTCTCTCTCATTTTCCTTGTCCCATTGGAAATGTCCCTGCTTAATCAAGTTACATAGGTAGTCAAAATAGAGGGTAAAGGAGGCCATGTTGTCATAAGAATAAGCAAAGTATAAGAAACGACAAATTATGGGCAAAGACATATCCACCCGACAACCATGCACCCAAACATAGGTAAGTGGTGCCTATTTTACAGGATTAGACCGCCTATCCAAAGAAGCCCCGTAGTTTCCCATAGACTACAACTATCGCACCAACTCCTCACTACTGTGTCCCATGCTCCTAGCCATCCACTCGAGCTTCTAGCGGGTGAAGAGGTCTTGTATAGCAGGGACAGTGTGTAGACTCCCGGTAAGAACCCTCCACACAACTGTCATAGTCCGAGTCATAACCTCATTATCATTGAGCAATAGGGCATACTTGTATATCAAGTTGGACCCCTCTACGCATCAACGGTTAGGCTGATCAACAACCAGTGATAGATCCTCATGTGGGGGTGACGGAGCAGCCTTTAAACTCTGGGCCTCCTAGGATGATGCATGGTGGGTAGGTGCATCGGGAACGGTGGTTCCGTCTGAACCGGGACCTAAGGCAGTGTCCTCATTTGACCCTCTAGAGTTGGTTGACTCAGCACTGGAAGCCTCCTCAGATCTAGAAACTCGTTCACAACCCGATGATGACCTAGACGGTGTGTCGGTAAGTGTGCGCTCTACATCAGACTGGGAGGCAATGACTACCCAAATGTCACCTTTTTAAGCGTGCCCCTTATGGTCCTAGAAGCTGATGTAGTCGTTTGGGTGCCTGGAGGAACATATTCGGCATCACGCTCATCGTCTCACGAGCGAATCACCATCTGGCGTAAAGGTGTCATAGACTTGGACCGTCATCTGCAATAGAATTTATATGTCTTGGGGGCCATTTGTACATGCAAGAGAGAGTTATTAGATTTATTGTAATCATACTAAGTTATTACATTCATTGTAATCATCCTATACACACAGGAGAAGCATAAAACAAATTTGGAACATAAGGTACAGTGAAGTGCAGAACTGTAGAATAGGACGACGGGCACTATCGACGGTCGGTCCATAGGGTCCTGTCGGTGGACACTTAGCAAAATTCAGAATTTACATGTCCATAGTGCTTGCAGTCAGAAAAGACGGATGTGTAAAATGTCTCATCGATGAAACAACGGACCGTAGTCTACTTCTGTGGTTGGATACTTAGAAAAAGTTTGAATGAGGCAGAGATAGGGTTTTAAGTTAGGAACGATGGACGTGTGGAATGGCTCATCGATCAATCGATGAATTGTAGTCTACTTCCATCATCCCAGAGTTTGCAAATATAAGGGGCAGATATCGACGAACCCCTTCGACAGTCTATCACTTGACAAACGGTCCAATGACGGGGTCTCGTTCTTTTAGTCAGGGATAGATTTTTCCGACATCCCTTTGCACCCCACAGATTAAAAATTTCAAGGACATCAAGACACCCATTATTCAATATCAATTTACCAACAACTTCGTCATTCCTAGGGCTTCGATTATTCTAGCTTCGATCCTAGATTTTAAGAGACTATCAAGCCCTAAGTCGGAAAACCACAAATCACAGTTCATTTAGACAGTTAGCACCCCAACCCATTCACTTTCCATCATTTTAAGGTACATGAAACTCAATTTTAACAAGTTAAGCATGTAACATTGTTCCTATGTAAAGGCCCACATACAATTTAATCATTTTCGCATGTAAATGAGAGAAAATTCATTGAGTTGATGAGAATGGCATACCGATATGTTGTAGTGTAGTGAATGTCAGGGTCAATATTTAGAAAAAAACCAACGAACCCTCCTTCTAACATCGACCAAAAAACTGGGAGAGATGGGTGGGAATTAGGGAGAGTAGGTTTTTCGGAATTGAGGGATTTTGGATAAGATGGGAAATGAGATGGAAATTATGATGGATTTAATGTGGGAGTGTGTGGTGAAGTAAGAGAATAAGGGGAGGTGCACGGTTGATGGGAGAATTTTAAAAGGTGGTTTTTAATATATAGAAGGTCTAGTAGGGTTGGGTCATAGGTTATGGGGGACTAACAATTCCCGTCGATGGACTATAAGTCTATCGATGGTCCATCGACTTCTCCGTAGATTGTACCCTAAATTAGACAAAATTTAAAATCATATTTGGATCCACAGATGCCATCGACAATCTCTAGATTAAACGACGGCCCGTCGATTGGTCTGTAGGTAAGTGCACCACTAATTTCTGCATATTTCTTAAGATTTGGTCCCTGCACATTGAGCATCAAATAAGCCATTCTTTTTGTATTTTGTGGAAATTTTTAGACATGTACCCTACACTACTCTCTAGCAAACACTATAAAAGAAATAAAAGAAAATCCACACATGACATTAAGTAAAAAAACCAAGAGAATTCAACTATTCCAATAAAGATAAGAAAATCGTACTATTTGCTAGAGGATACATATTGTGTTGCCTTCCAATCAACGCTTGATTTAATGTCGCGGCGCGATGCAAGACTCTTTATTACTTAGACTTCATCAAGATTGTATACCTTAACCACTTCATTCACATTTTCTTCATGCCCGAGGTAGATTTTGATTTTTTGCCCATTTATCGTGAACCTTGCACCCTCCTTGTTTTCAAACTCAACAACACCGTTAGGGAACACTTAAGTGATCAAAAATGGACAAGTCCACTTGGACATGAGTTTGCCCAGAAACAAATGCAACCTAGAGTTGAACAAAAGAACCACGTTCCCAACAGCAAATTCGCGCTTCTTAATATTTTTGTCATGGTACTTCTTAATCCTTTCTTTGTAGAGGGCTGAACTTTCATATGCCTTCAAGAGGAATTCATTAAGCTCATCAAACTCATCGCCCACATGGCCTTGTGCTTTAACTTAACCGGCAAGTGACAAGCCTTCCCATATACAAGTTTGTATGAATACATACCTATGGGAGTCTTGTATGTTGTCTGGTAGGCCAAAAGAGCATCATCAAACCTCCTTGTCCAATCCGTTCTACAAGCATTCGTCATTTTTGTCAAAATTTGCTTGATTTCTCTGTTTGACATCTCATTTTTCCTACTAGTCTGTGGATGGTAAGGAGTGTCTACATTGTGGCGAACCCTATATTTCTCCAATAAACCTTTGAACAGCATGTTGAAAATAGTATTCCTTATCACTAATAGTGGCCCTAGGGGCGCCAAATATGGAAAATATGTTCTTTTTCATGAAAGCGTTGACACTCTTTCCTTCATTATTTTCAAGTGCGATGGATTCCACCCATTTTGACACATAATCAACCGCCACAAGAATATACTTCATCCCATGAGAACTCAAAAAAGGTCCTATAAAGACAATGCCTCATACATCAAACAACTCAATTACAAGAATGGGATTCAATGGGAGCTCTTGCCTGCTAGAAATACCTCCATCTTTTTGGCACCTATCATATTCCTTGGTGAACTCATGAGCATATTGGTGGATGATTGGCGAATAGTAGCCACATTGCAAAATTTTATGGGCATTCCGGATACCACTATGATGCCCACCCACAGGCGAGGAGTGGCATGCCTCAAAAACACTTAGCATCGCAACTTCTGCAAAAATCAGCGAATAGGACAAACAGGAGATCTCCCATATAAATATGGCTCATCCTAAGATAACTTTTTCACATCATGCATGAATTTTTTCCTTTGATGAAAGGATAAGCTTGAAGGAACTATATCACTAGCCAAATAATTTGTAAAATCGGCGAACCATGGAATAAGTAATGAGAAGTGGACAAAACATGCTTATCAGGGAAAGTATCATAAATTTCAGCCTTTTCACACAACTCTCGCATAGCTTCATCCTTTAATTTGGACAAGTAATCGACAACTTGATTTAAAATAAAACTCTTGAAACAGTAATATCCATCTAATCAACCTTGGTTTTTCATACTTTTTTGTCATAAAATATCTCAAAGAAGAATGACCAGTATGCACTATGACTCTCGTTCCAAGCAAATAGGGGTAAAATTTATTGAAAGCAAAAATCACCTCAACGTGATCTTGTTCAGTCACAATGTAGTTCTTTTGATATTCATTACGGGCCTTACTGGCGTACTAAATGAGGTGAAGGATTTTAGCCCTTCATTGACCCAAAACAACACCAAGAGCGACCTCACTAGCATCAAACATAACCTCAAATGGATTACTCCAATCCGGGGAAATAATAATGGGCTCAAACACCAACTTCTCCTTCAACTCTCCAAGTTCATTCAGACAAGATTTCTTCAAAATAAAATTTACATTCTTTTTCAAGTAACTTGAACAAAGGATGTACAATTTTTGAAAAATCCTTAATAAACGTCTGGTAAATGCTCGCATGCCTAAAAAAACTCCTCAAACCTTTTACAAATAAAGATGGAGGAAGTCTCTCTATCAACTTAATTTTTGCTCAATCAACCTCTATCCCTTTCTTTGAGATGCGATGAACCAATACAATACCTTCTTTTCTATGAAGTGACATTTCTCCCAATTTAGCACAATGTTGCAATATGCAAACATTTTGAAAACCTCGTCCAAGTGACTCAAACAACACTCAAAGGAGTTGCCAACCACTGAAAAATCATCCATAAACACCTCAATTGTGTCTTCCACCATATCGGAGAATATCAACATGATACATCTCAGAAAAGTAGTTAGCGCATTACACAACACAAAAGGTATCCTCTCGAACGAAAAAGTTGCATTAGGACAAGTAAGAGTGCTTTTTTCTTGAGCTTCCGATGCAATAGCAATGCGGTTGTAACCTGAATAACCATCAACAAAATAATACCACTCCTTTCATGCAAGAGTATCCAACATCAAACTTCCCGTAATCCATAAAATGTCTCCATCCGTTCACCCGCTTCATTAGAACAAGCTCATTCTTCTCATAAACGACCACATTCATTCCCCCCTTTTAGGGAACTCACTGAACAGGGCAAACCCAACTACTATCGGAAATCGGATATATGACTTTTGCATCAAACCAGTTAAAAATCTCCTTCTTCACTACCTCTTGCATAGGTGGATTTCACCATCTTTGATGCTCAACTTATAGCATCTACTCAGGTATGAGATGGATTTTGTTTAAACTAATACCACGTGGAATCCAAATAATGTCCGCAATAGTCAAACCAATGGATCATTTGATCCTTTTTAACACTTCTACAAGACATGCAATGATTACCAACAAAGTGTCATCTTTTCCCAAGAAAACGTGCCTCATATGAGGTTGTAGAGCCTTAAGCTCCAATTTTGGGGCTTCCTCAATAGATGGTTTCGTAGGTGGAGACTCGCGATGCTTCATATCTAACTCCAACTTCTATGATTTTAACCCAACGTCACCTCGATCAAGTGTCGCGATCAATGACCCATACTTTTCAATGCTATCACTTTCAAAATTTATGATCACTGCCGCTAATGCCTCAACACCAAGGCGCTCTTCTATTTGTACCTCAAACGAACCCTTAACCCTATAATATATCGTATATACCGATTGAAATTCTCTTTCTCATTGTTTAACCAAAACTTCATATGCCCTTTCTCCATGTCAACAAAGGCACGACCATTAGCAAGGAACGACTTACCAAGAATAATGGGAAACTTAAAGTCCACCTCACAGTAAAAATCACAAAATAGGCCGGAAATATAAATGACTCCACCTTCAGTAGAATATCGTGGAGTATTCCAATAGGTATCTTCACCATTCGATCTGCCATCAGTAACTGCATCACATTGAGCTTTGGGTCACCCAATTCCAACTTCTTGTAAAAAAATATATGCACGAGATTTATGCTTTCCCCAAGAGGACATTATGCTTTAGGGAAGTGTAAAAACCCGATTGTACATGAAATAGTCAAAGCGCCTAGATCCTCTTTCTTTTGCACAAGAGAACTTGTAGCAATAGCACTACAATGTTGCATCCAATCAACATCCTCAAAACTAACCGATCTCTTCTTAGTGAATATATCTTTCATAAACTTAGAATACCCAGGCATTTGATCAAGAGCTCATATCAAAGGGACATTGATTAAAAATTCTTTCAACATAGTAATTCAACGCGAGTATTTACCATCCTCGATCTTTTTCACCAATATTTGCGGGAATAGAGGTGGTGGTATAGGAATTGGAGTCACCTTTTGTGGTATATTTGCTTATTTCCCCTCTTTGTGTACCAACTTACCACCAACTTCCCATACATCATTGTATCCTCTCAGGTCATCTTCTATACTAGACGACAAAAGTGGATCAATTGTTTGCTTACCTCCTCGGCTAGTGACAGTCATACAATGTCCATCATTTTTAAGAATTTGTACGATAATGCTAGGAAGAGTACCTAATTGATGTGGGTTCACAATAGAAGACCATTGGGCCATTTGAAACTGAAGATGCTTGATTGAGATTGCACTATATCAACCTTTTACCCAATATTAACTCAATCACATCTCAACTCTTTGGCGTGCTCATCACTAGTATCAAACCTCCTCGTCATCTTTTGCAGCATATCCTAAACTATAGTCATACTACCTCAACCATCCCTAGGAGAAATTTCCTGATTTTGAGGTGCAACATAGGGCCCATTCCGATCATTTCTTTTTCCATAGTTACCCCGGCGAAAGTTGTGAACACGGTTGTATTTTTCGTCTCGAACATAACGACCCTCTATGTTGTAATTCCCACAGTTTGGACCTTTATTTCCTTGACCTTGGTGCCAATTCTCCAGATTTCATAGTTAGGCATTCGGTCAAAAATGACCCATCTGCTCATTCATTGCATAAGAGTCTTTCTCATAGTAAATTTCATCTAGCGACAGTGGCGGCTTACTAAAATTATTCACCGCATGCACTTTCTCTGCACCTCCGGTGAAATATTTCAATACCAAGCCAAGCTCAGTTCTCATATCAGCGATATCTTCACGAATCTCAAATGCGAACGGTTTGTGCGTAGCTTGCATTGCAAATATGTTTCTCTTGTGTCTGACTTTCTAGTGCTCCATGTTTTGTTTTTTCGGGAAATTTTCACCATAGGAACCACCCGCAATAGTATCAAGTACTGCTTTATTGTTATCATCTTGCCTATGATAGAAGTAGCCTTTCAACTATTCATCATTAATGCGATTGTTTGGGACACTTCTCACAAATGAGGTGAACCTATCCCAACAACTACTTACCGAGTTCCCAAGTAATGCCACAAAGTTTTTCTCCCTATTTTGTGGCTAAGCTTTTTAGAAACCGGGTAACACCTTTCAAGGAACAAATACCTCAACTGCTTCCATGTATAGATTGAATTATAGGGAAACTCAGTAAACCGAAATGCAGCTTCTCCCGTTAGTGAGAGAGGGAATATCCTTAATCCAATCATATCCATGTCCATGTCCGCCCCTCTATATAACTCTTGAGAACTGACCTCAGTTTGGCGATGTGAGCATGTGGATCCTCAGATGGTAACCCAGAAAACAAACCTCTAGAGGTTAGAATCTGCTTTAAACTACTAGTTACCATGAATGAATGACCTTTTGGTAGAGGGTAGGAAAAGAGGTCCATCAGAATCAGCGATGTTATCATTTCCCCTATAATACTCTTGAGGGCGTGGGGCAGGAGGTTGTCTCCTTAGAGCGCCCTCATCAGGGTTTTCCATGATCACTTGGTTATGAGAATCAATCGGTTGAGGAAGTTTATGGTTGATAACTCACCAAGGTTAGTATGATTGTGTGTATCATTCATTGTGCGTAGATTACGATTCAGTTATGCATCAATCGGAAGCACAGGGTCTCCTTGGCTTCGTGTACTTAACATACACTAGTGCTAGGCCTGAAAGACACAAAAATGAAAAAAAAGTAAAATGTGAAAATTATTGACTAAAAATTATTAATTGCGCAAAGTTAATCTAAAATGTGGATAGTGATTTCTAGGGTGAAGTCTGAGTAGCCCAACTCACAATCCTCTCTTGGGGTTTTCTTGTCTGTGTTCTTTTGCCCCAAGAGACTGGTTATTTTACTATTGAACAAACATGTTAGTATCTTGTACAAAGTGTGAAGTCTGAATCATGATGTCTAAATATAATGATATCCCGTTCTAAAAATAATGCTTGCATGATTAGACATAATGAATGATGAATGTGTTGGCTCAAAGCATAACATAGAGATATAACATTGCATGATACTCAATCTAACACTCGAACTAGGAGTCTGATTATAAGGTAGGGTAATGAGGTGTGAAGAGAGTGTGTGGAAATTTGATAATTTCACTGTTGGTAACTAGCTAGAACTTGCCTGGTTAATCCTTCCAAAAAAGTAATATATGTTAGACAAATAAGAAAGGATCATAGGACCTTGTTAAAACTAGACAATCATTAGCCTAAATAAAAGAACAAAAAATTAAATTTATCCCTTTTTGATCAAAAAATTTTGAGCTTACAATGGATCTTTCTTTTCTATCCCAACTCATCTTCTCTGGGTATAATGTGTTGGCCCTGCTCCCTCCTTGGCCATCTCAACCTCAACTTACACAAAAGAATAAGTTAAGGGTGGCTAATGTTGAAAACCGATCTCGCCTTGGCCTTCATCAAACCTTGGGTATTGTGTACTTTATTTCATTGCAAAGCTATGTGTTGAGGGTAGCTTTTATGAGTAATATTCCGAAAACTGGGGTTGAAAGGATTAATGTGAAAGGAAAAAAAAATAGAGAAGAAAAGAAGTGACTCTATCAAAGTAGAAATGAAATGAACTATTTGAAAAAAAATGAAAAAAAAAATCAACAAAAGTAGTTTAGAAAGAAGATTAATTTGCAAAAAAGGAGAAATAATGGAGAAATAAAGGCAAAGAATACAAATAAAATAAAGAGTAGGGCGTAATTGACAATAAAAGAGGTAGGACGCTTAGCCGTAATTTCATTGAGGGCAACATGTTATTAAAATGTATCCATTTGTACCATACCTGACCTTGAGCGTATGTTACAAGCAAATAAAGTCCTATCGTGATTGTAAGAGTCCAATATGGTGAACTTAAAGTAGTGAAAACAAGGGCAAGCATATGGCGACATGTATCAATTTGGTGTGCGAGTGAGTGTTGAATAATAATAGTTATTCTTAATTTTGAAATATTTGTGTGAAAAAGGAGTATGTCTTTTGAAGTGAGAATACTAGTTGCAATCTTGAAAATTAGGTTCCTTTTTTAAGAGATAAAGAGTAGAGTAATTGGCATGGTGAGTCTGCTTTGTGGTCAGACCCATATAAATGATTCTAGTGAGCGTAAGAATGAAATCATGTATTAAATCAATACAAATAGTTGGGTCTGATAGCCATATGATTTCCAAAGCTTAAAAGAGGATACTTTTATACAAAGGTGTTGTAGTGAGTCATAGTGCGTCTCTTGAGGACAAACAAGGAATTTAAGTTGAGGGTGTTGATGTACCGTTGTTTCACGATACTTCCAATGCTTTATCCATAAGTATAGTGTGCGTCTAGGGCTTTTTTGTAGTATATTAATATCTTTTTATCTATGTTTTGCTGGAAATTCATCAAAAATAGAAATTTAGAAGATTATGCAGAAGAGGTGACCCACAAAGCCATCGACGGTCTGTAGGCGGTGATCGTCGAGTGGAGGTCCAAGCATGTTGAAGCAACTTGGGAAATTCTGATTAAGCGTGGGGCTACAGAAGGATCGACAACCCGTCGACTGATTGACTTACCGTCTTGGTAGTCCGTCAATCAGATCAGAGATTTGTCCCAATACCCGATGTCGAAAAAATAACTAAGTATGGAACGACGAAGGCTTCGATGAACCGTATGTATATCGATGGTCTGTGTTACTGGTCCGTTTATTGGATCAGAGAAGATGCAAGTTTGAAGGCTGATGAAAATTCTAAGTATGGACTGACGGAGGCAGTCGACGGTCCGTCGTTCCATGGATGGGCCATCAGTGGAGTTGTCGATTGAAGACACATTTATGGACAAACTTTCCTTATTTTGAACTCCTTTTGATTTAGGACATTGTTATTATAAATAAGGTTAAAAACCTCTTTTTTGGAGTTATTTTTTTTTTTATTTTTCATATTCTTGTTAATGGAGATTTGACCTTAGATTTAGCGAATTAATACAAATATCTGGAATCGATTCTCAAGTGAATATTGCTAATTCAAGTGCAATTTCTAGATTTTCTTTAATTTTTTCAATGAAAGTACATGAATTATTTTTTAACAACAATGAATTGTGTATTTTTAGGAATGGCTAACTAAATCCACAACAAGGGTTGTGGGGACCATGAATGATTAACAAGGTAAAACTAGATAAATAACAAATCAAGAATAGTCTTGCATGTATTGATAATTCTTTCACTTAGAAGTCTTTTCAACGAGTGCACTCGTTATAACTTGCCATATTTCTACCTGCCGGACAAAGGAGGTAGTTAATAGGAAAAAGAATTATCAACATAGATTTAGTATAAACTATCTAATAGGCTAGTTTCGATCGGTGCGAATTAGTAACTAAGCCATACATTGAATATGATGCTTAAAATGAGGTAAAAGGTAAGGTTAGGTAATTCAAACACACGCAGACGGACCAATGTATGGGGTGAAATTCTCTAGTTGACGGACCAAGGAATTAAATATACCTAACTTATCACTTTGCATGCAAGACATTAGAAAACAATTTTTATAGCTAGGATAACCGCACTATGAACCTACGGGGAACACTTATGCCCTGGTTTCTCTCATCACTCTCTAAACACCACAGTTTTAATCTTGTTACTTGTGTTACTAAGAAATTATTGAACACTTTTGTTTCACAAAACCCCCTTTTGAATTAACTTTTTTCCAAAAGGACTTGACTAAATAGAAGTAATTGTACACTAAAGTTAGGTATAAACCATTTTTCTTGTGGGATTGAGCCTAACCTAACAATTGAGTTATTTACTTGATACGTCCGCTTATAATTTTTTAGGAAAGTATAATTTGAGCGCATCAAAATTTGGTGCCGCTTCCAGGGAAAGTGGCTTTTTTATTACAAAAGAGGAAATTTGATTTCAAAGATAGCCTGCCAGCCATGCATTTGAGGAATCATCTCAAATCAGAGAAAGATGTACATTTTTAAACATACGAGATATTTTTACATTTTGGGAGTAGCATTGACCACTTAAATCGGGGAGAATTCAGACAACTTATTGTCCTGTAAACCATGTAGCCATCATGAGTAGAATAGGATAATACTTTTTGGTTGACTCCTTTTGTTATTTTTACTATAGGCTAGTGTATCCACTTAGTGGTTCATATTCTATTCTAATGGAAAGGTACAGGGCGACACTTGGAACCTGAGTCAAAACGTTGTATTATCACAATAGAACTTAAGTGATGACTGTCCTTTAGAGAAACTCCCACAAAAGTAATTGTATTTTTATATTCATAATTTATTGTATTTGTACATACATTGAGTAGTTATATGTATATTTGAGTATAGCAGAGTTGAATTCATGTTTTAAATTTTATTTATTTATATTGGACTTGTTTTAAACTACTTTATATTGAAATAAGTTTAGTTATGTTGAGTAGAGTTGAGCCAGGCTGGTATGTTCTTCAGATTAGTTTCAATCCAATGTTGTAATTAGCCTTCCAACTCACATACTCATACATTCTATGTATTGATGCTATTTGACTTGCTTCGTGTTATGATGCAGACACATGTAATTAAGATCAACATGCAGAGCACTATTGATCAAGTGAGCACTCCAGTGTTAGTTGGTGAGCCTCCTTGCAATCCAGAAAACTCTTTTTATTGTATTTCATTTATTTTATTAGTTCATATGGATGTCGTTGGGTTTTTATTGACATCCATCATATATGTTTTATAGGCCTCATAGACAAAAAGATCTTAGTTCATTAGTCTTTTTATTATGTTTATCTTATGTTATGACTTGGGTTTGCCATAATGGTCAAGTTGACTCTCTTTTATAACATTATAGTTTATTTCAAAGCATGATCTTTATTTGTTTATGTCTTCCTCTATGTAAGTGATCTTGGCAAGGATCATGGTGTGACAAAGATTTGTCAGCCACGTCTAAGGTGTAGGCTCATGGTGTGAAAAACATTGTATCAAAGCCCAAAGTTCAAAAATCTTAAGAAGTCTATAAACTCGTGATTGTACAGTCCTAGCTATTGATTTCAAGCTCGCCACATCTATCATTTGGAGGCTATAATACTTAGAAAATCATTTACTTCTTTCACACTCATTTTAGGGGTTTGAAATTGATCTCTTAAAACTTTCCTTTTAATTCTTGCTTGTGCGAGGTTTTAGATAATAATGCCTCCACAAAGAGCAGTAAATAAGTAATTCAACTAGGAGAAATCTTGAACCACGGGAAGAAGGGGCATCTAAGGCACCTTAAATGCAACCATAAGAAGAGGTCACCACTGTTGAGTTTCATGAGGCTATAAAGATGTCGAGACAAGTTGTGACCAACCAGGTTGGGAAGCGGAGAGAAAATAAACAAGAATATTAGTTTAAAATTTGAGGATCCGTGAGTTCATAAGGATTGATCCTCTAAGTTTCACTAGTTTGGGCACTACTAACGAAATATAAAATTTATTAAGGAATTCAAGATGGTATTTGAGGTTAGCTATAATCTTATATTGAATGGGTTGATCTTGTTTCATATCAAATTAAGGAAGTTTCTAGGACTTGGTTTAATTAGTGTAAAGAGGGTACAAAACAGGATGTACCATGAACGAGTTGGGATTCTTTTGAGGAGGCCTTATTGGGGAGTTTATTTCCCCTAAAAATTAAATAGGATAAGGTACGGGAATTTATCATACATAAAAATATTATTTCATATTGAAGAGTATGGGTTTAAATCCACCCAACCTTTTAATTATGATCCTGAGATGGTTACGAATATGAATAGTACAATGGGCTTATTTGTTGTTGGGCCGCCGCGCCTATAGAATAAGGAAGGTAGGGATCAATACTTATAGGTGTCTCCCATTTGTAAAACTCCGGTAGTGGGCAAGTGAAGTCTCTAACATTATAGGGGAACCTCCATCATCAGCGAGATTCATTAGAACGTAGAAGTGGACAGACTTGAGATAATCGATATCCTTCCTTAAATTTGCAATGTCGACTTTTATAGCCGGTATCTCAGATGGTCTCCCCTGTCTATTCTCAGAGGTTGTAACCCTCAAAGTCAATGCATCGACTGAGGATAAAGTAATTTGAGTGCAGTAGCTATGGCGCTGTTGATCCTCCCTACAACATATTTCTCCAGTGTGGTTTCCCTCGCCTTAACAAATTGATACAACATATTTCTCCAGTGTGGTTTCCCTCGCCTTAACAAATTGATACAACATATTTCTCCAGTGTGGTTTCCCTTGCCTCAACAAATTCATCCAATCACCCAATTTTCATGATCATGGGCTGAGTAATATGATTGGATTGATAGAAGAGGAAGCACTTGGATTCTGGGTCATGTAAACAATAGAAAGAACTTGATGTACTTTGTGTCCAAGAGGATGGCATGGGTGTAGAAGCATCATCAGGTAGTAAGTAAATATCAACCTCTGTATTTAGATGTGCCAGAGATCCTCTACTCCTGTCAGCCTCTTTCTGCACATACTCAGCATTAATACTCTGAATTTTAGTGGAGGATGAACGCGTGATCTTGATGACAATCGCAGTTTCTAGAGGCATTCTAGCACGTCGGCAAAGCTCAGCGATCTGAATAAGAAATGGCAGAGAATTTTGCTTATGTTTTGCCTCAGATCCATCTCCTGTTAGATAAGCAATAAAATATCAATGTTTTCCTGAATATGATACAACCACAGCTCGATACCTTGGAAGGCACGTAACATACTCATTTTGGATAAAATGATGGTGTTGCTGATGAAGCCAAAAAGAACATGGAATCAATTTTTAGATCCATATTCTCATAGGAACTCAAACCTTAAACCATCTATCAGTGTCCTCAGAAATTTTGGAGCCAATGACTCCTTAATGCCGTCTAAAGATGTAGCAATAGGAAACCCTCAAAAGGGAGTTCAAAGTGCAACGACTTTCCAATACTATGTTAATATGATTGTTGTGGTACTCCAGTTTCCTACCTATCTCAGTGACCGATCTCAACAATCTAAACTCGCTTTGCTTCTTATTGTTTTTCGGCAAAAACTCTTGATAGGTTGTGTAAACTTCTCTCTCCCAAGAAGGAATATAGGGGCCTCTTGGCCTCATAAACTTCTCAAACCTATATTAGTGAATGTTAAGTATACTTGCCCACTAAGACTTTCATGGATAAAAGATTCTCCACAATAATGTTTTGTACCCCATCACCTATCAAACTGTTCAGCAGCCGAGGAAGAGACGTTACACGAGTTCTAGGGGCGACAAGAGATTTAGTAGGAGATGTAGCTTATGTATTCTTGGTGGAAGTTAATGCAATTGATGAAGCCCTGGTGGATGAGGGTTGATGTATTATCTATTATTTAATAAATTGTTGATCATTTTCACGCTCGATCCACTATACTTTGGCCTCAAAATCTACTCTATTGTTTGTTATATATTTGTTCCTCTTGCCTTTGTCCTTTATTTTTTCATCATCTCTTCTTTTTGGAGGATTTGAGCCTCCTTCAATGATAAGAATGCATCGAAGGGCCTTCTTTTTGGGTTACAAGTTGAGGCTAGGGCATACCATATCTTAAAAAATCATTGATTAGTCAAAACAACAATTAATTTCAAAAAAACAATTTAATCAAAACGGATCGCCTTTATAGTTTGTTAAACACCCGATCTCTTTGTCCAAATTTTTTGAGCTCGCCAAAGGAATTAACTTAATGTACAGGAAAATTAGTTGTGTAAAAGTCTCTTTCGGTGAATCTTTACAACTTTCGGCAATGACACAGTTGTCTGCCAAAAGATATAGTAAAGGTGGCGCGGAAGACATGAAACAAGGGCGCTTTAATAGTATACTCGATGATACGCCGACCACTTTCGACGATAACAAAATTGTCCCATGAAAGTTACAAATCTTTCAACACTTGATATAGGAAAAGAGGACGTTCTATGACAATTTGGTGATCTCTCTAGAAGTTCAACGAGATCGACTCTACTCATCGACTCACTCCAACATGATATTTTTTAGAGATATTACCTGAAACTAATCCCACATGACCTGAAAATAAAAGCAAAACATATATAAACACAATTCACAAAATACCAAAGCTTTACATCAACTTTGAATAATTAGATTTAAATTTGATTATTTAACTACAATCATCCACAAGAATGTTGTCACCCATTCCTTCATTGGAATTTTTTTTATTATGTAGCGCAACAAATGGGTTACTTAGACTTTACCCAATAAGTTTAACAATATTAAAATAACAACCTAAGTGAACTTAATCAAATAAAAGCATAATCATTCAGACATTTGAATATAAAGAAATTTCATAGAAAAAGCTTTGAATTACACATAGCATATCAAATACATAATTTTATCAAAGAGGCCCAACACATGTATTCCTAATACTAAAGTTGCAAAATAGTTCAAAATTATCAAAATTAAATTTAGGATTTTAGAGACTAACGTTTGATGTCATAAAATTAATTTTTTTTCAATCTAGGAAGCAAGGAAATCTAACGACATAAACTTAATTATAAACTATACTACTAATTTAAGGCAAAAATGTATCGCACTCTCTTAACCACTCGGTTAAATGCCTAGTAGTCATTAAACCCGCATTTCCTTTTAATATTCAATTTTTTGTGTAAAAAATCGACGATATGCATCGGGATCACAACACTAGATGGGATTCCCTGAGCCGATTCCTAGGTTCACTTAGTTTTACAAACTCTATTTTCTCCATAATAGATCCAAAAAGAAAATTAGTTGGGCACAACAATGAGTTTGGCGATTCACTAAATAGAACATCTGGTTGCCAACCTGAAATTTTCTTCCATTTTCTTGATTCATCCTCCTACATCAACACACCATTATTTAATAAAAAAATTCGTAAAGCATTTAAGATCTTTGGTTTCCGACCAAGAAATTCCTTATTTAATGTCTTGGCACAACGCAGAACCTGCGTCACTTTATGTTATAAGAGTTTAAAGTATTGCCACTAGATAACCCCAATATGTCGTTGGATAGAGGTGAGGCAATGCAAACATCAGGAGTGATATGATGCGCTTGATTGATTTAGAATGAGATCCAATAAATTTATTTAATGCTTTCACATTCTGTCTAATTTCGTCCAACACTCGATCTTGATCATTAATCTTTTAGAGAATTATTTGAAGCGTGTCCTCGATATTACTTTTCTTATTTCTCAAGACTTGTTTCGCGAATGAGGAGGAATATAACTCCCTCCTCAATTGCACTATCTTTCACGGCTCGAAAACACCCCCTAGAAGATAGGGAGAACACTCGTTTCGTTACTGAGCGTACTTGACGCTTTAGGGTCTTGTACAAGCCCTTTAACTATCGTTCATTAAATAAGACATGACAAATAGTGCGGAATTAAATCTTTTCAAGACTTATAATAAAAAAAGAAAACTTTTTTAAATACTAAAAAATCTCATCGTCACAAGACAAACTTAAAGACACAACATAATAAACCTAGGAACACGACCCTTTACATTTGAAAGAAATACATAATAATTCTTTAACTACAAAATTAAGAAACGGATTATGCCCTCAAATATGTGAGGACATACTTTGTCTAGAGAGGAACATTCCCAAGCATCACCTTCTAGACTTCAACCTTCAAAATACATCAACCTATACTTATAGTATAGAAATGTATGGGGTTAGTGCAAATAATGTACTAAGTATGACATATGCAAAAATATGCGAAAAGGAACTGTTTGGAAAACAATATTTCATGAAAAATAATTAAAACATTCATGACTCTAGAAGGAAAACATCATAAGAACCATCATTTAAAAACTGTATAAGAGTTTCCATAATTTTAATCCAAAAGAGACCATTTACAGTAAATTTCCAAAACATAAAGGGAACTAAACTTGCCAATTAAAGTGAACTCCTTAGCACTTACAGTTAATCCATTTGAACATTTACAATGAATCATTTAAAGAATTCACAATGTATTCACTCGAGTAATTACAATGAACTATCCTATTATAAAGGAGTGAACTTCAAAAGTCAAATAAAGAGGAAGTTAACTCATTTCTGTAGTAGTTTCCCTAAACTAAGGATTATTCTAAGTCTCACCAAGGTATGACATGAATGAAGTACGTATATGCCTCCTTCAATACATACCAAAGAGATCCTCAAGAATACCCCCTCTTTGGGTTACTCACCTCGGGAAAACAAGCCCCCACTCAATGACAATACACTAGAAGAACACCCAACAAAACCACCAATGTCTTCCCTTTCGGAATGCCTACATAGTTTTATGGGTACATGGCGTCCTATAACTCCACCTACCCTAAGTTGTTCATTATTTTATAAGGTTTTGCACCAAGTCATCCCTTTTGGAAGGTCCTAATTAATGCAATGGATATATAGCGTCCCATACCACCACCTACCCCAAGTAGTAAGTTCTTTTAGAAGACTTAGTTCAATCAATTCAAATAAGGCTCAGCAAGAATCCCCTTTCAGATAGTCTACTTAGTGTAATGGATAAATAACATCCCTTTCATTGACCTACTCTAAATAGAACTCTCCTTTAGGGGACTTAGCACATTCACTTCTTTTGTGGGAGTTATTTTAACCGACATAAGCAACGAGAGCTAGGAAAGGAATCTAAATATTAACCCCTATAGAATTATGGATACTCACTTGCCTAGAATTAGGTTATTATGTAGTCTTTTACATGGTTTTCCCAATAGTTACAACTATGTGGGCGCATAGTTAAGGGATAAGGAGATTCCTACTAAGTAACTCATTTTCTACAAACGAGAAGTACTCATCTAAAAAGGTACATTGGAACACAAAATCTCTACTCACGAAGTTTAACCACCTCTTATTCATATCCTCTTGGTTCTAGGAATAGCTTACCATGAATTCTAGACATTTAAAACTATGGGTTGAGGATAAGTAGTGAACACCACATCTCAACTCACGAAGGGTATTCATCCTCCAACCTATCTCAGAAAGCTCATAGTATGTTGTGGGGTTGCGACTAAACACTTCATCTTAAATCAGGAAGAGTGTTCACCCGAAAACTCACCTTTAGGACTTAACTTTACTTTATTCATACATTCATGTGTGAGTCTGTGTGTACATGTGAGCACACCTTACACATAAGCTTCATTTCATTTACCTCTAACTTGTATACATGATGCGACCTTCATTAATCACATCACACACTTTACATTCTTCACATAATCATAGAAGTCCTTTGTACATAATCCTTAGCATTCTTGTGTACTTCACATAATAACTTCAAAAGTCACATTTAACATGAATGACATATTTATCATCATAATTCACATAACAAGCCTTAATATCCTAAATCATAATCATCTAGTAACTTCACATTCATACAATTCAAGTAAACACCGCCACCAAAAAGGTGGACCATACCACTCAAGAGCAATTCAAAATTGAAACTAAACAATATAGCCAACTTACCCTTTAATCCAAGATTCCACCACCTATATAATTTATTCAATAATTCATCACAATAATGACCTTTTGACAGTAGCTAAACAACAATATCAATAATAACAAATCAATGCTCAAAGACTATTAATTCATGCTCATTTAACCCACCTCTTAAGTCAAAATTTAATGAAAATCGTCAACATGGTTTCGTTGATGTTTTAACTTTAAAATAATAAACAAACAATAGAAACATAATTGTTTATTCATTAAAAACATTTTCATGCAAGACCCATATTTAGAGTTGAAGATAGAAGAAACTATGTTTGAAAACTCATTTTTGAAAATTCATTAGAAGGGACCCCTTGAATGTAAGAGAGTTCAACGAAGGATACCAAACTCATATTGAAGAAATACAAAAGATTTTTTATGGATACACGACCACCAAATACCTTCCTATCAATTCTTGACTTCTAGCTGTCATCGAGACTTGAGGTAGACTTTTAATGAAGAGGTGTCTAAAATGACGTCTTACGGTTTAAAACACTTTAGTATACCTAATAAAACCTAAAACTAACATCCTAGGGTCATAAAACACTTGGGGTGCATTTACCAGAAACCCTAAGCCTTTACAGGAAACTGCAACTTTTGGGGTAGTCTCCACCAACGAACCAACCAATGGACCATTTGTCAAGGAACAGACCGTTGGTAAGGTGTTTTTTGTTTAGACATGGTTCCATTCGGAGCTTGGATAACCTTAATTGCAGGACCATTCGACGCCCTAGGTCAATGAAGCGTTGGTTGACCAAAAGACCGTCCTTAAGGTCATCTATTCGTCGTTGTATTTGGTAGCTTGGTCACTGTCTTTGACCCTTCATCTAGGGAACCTTGTGAGTCTTAGGTGGAGTCACGCCCGGATAAACCCCTAAACTAATTCATATAGGTCTTAGAAACATCCCACATCAATTTCCATTAAAACGAACACGTAAAACTCATTCAAACACATCAAGACATTTAAGTGCTATCTAAGGCAGACCTTACAAAAGTCATTGATGTTTGACCTCCAAAATTAATAAAACTTCACACACTGACAAGGAACACTAATGTACTTCATTTTAACTTTAAATTAACTCCATAAACACTCACGACGCTCTAGTTTAACTTAGTTCATTTAGGGCTATTACACTATTTTTCCACCTAAGATATTTGTTTTGTCAAGTCATTTAGTTGAGTACCAATTCAAATAAGTTGAAGCCACACTTGACTTCTTGATCTGCCTCAACCAACATTCCACACACTTATTCTTAACTTCTTATAGGACCTATATGTACAAAGAACAAAATGAAAAAATATACAAAACACAATATAAAATTATTAAGCGACACTAAAAAGAACAAAAAATCATTTTATCTACATTTTCACGTGACACCACTCCCGTTTAAATAGAAGATAGATTGCCACAATCAAGCCTAGATACAAAGAAGATCTTTGTGGGAAAAGGCAAAGCCATTTGTATGCTTATATTTACAAAATCACAAATCTGCAGTCCATGATTGTCAATAAAATAGTAGCCCAACAAAGGGTTAGGGTCGGGTCCCAAGGGAGAGGTTTCGAGAAGATGTACTCAATTAAATTTTTTCTCGTATTTGTCATGCATAAAGAGATTAACGAATAAAAATATTATAAATCAAGTGGATGACACAAAAGTGAAAATTCATCAGGTTTTTGTCACTAGTAAAGTTAAAATAGTGAAAGTAAGGAAAATTAAGTGTGGGAGAAGTTCTTGGGGTGTGACCACAATACAAGTTGAGATATATCATTGGGTAAATTCTTTCGACAAGAATTTTTCAAGACAATAGTGACTTCGCTATGTTTAGATGGAAATAAGTTCTCCCTCAAGAAACATACCATATTTCAAATGTGTCCCTCTCGGACACCCATATTCCTCACGAAGGTCATCCTACGCCATACCCCATTCACTCTCTAATTCTGAGTGACAAGATATGTGAATAAGGCTCACCCTCTCGGGTTGAACCTAATGTTTACCCTCTCCTTATACCATTAGTCTAGTAGTCTTGGTTTTAGGACCTCCCTTTCAGAGAAGCCAAAAACACATGGGTGGGTTTGTATTTGAAACTATGAACACATTAACTTAAACCACAACCAGTAGGTGAAATAACCATTAAAGACATGTAACCTATCATCTAAAACACTAACAATAATATCAACTCATAATTGATAAATCATACCCCAAGAATTGTGTTTTAGCCATACATCAAACAATAACAATATAGACCTAAATTGATACTTAAATAAAATGGACATATGAAATTAAACCTTGATTTGAACAAAAGAATAATAATGGAGAAGAACCACTTCAAACTTGAAAAAATGAAAATCCTTCTTTCTTAAAGTCTCCTAAAAAACTTTTCCAAACATGAGAGAAAATAAAAAAATAGTATTCTATGTAAAAATCATGATAATGTTCAGATCCCCTAAAAATAATAACTAAAGCTAGTATATATAACTTTCAGATTAACTGTTCTGGAGGACCATTAAGTGAAATAAGTCGAGATTCCGAATTACTCAGTGAATCACCCTTGTACTGTTTCATCGTTCTTTTGTTCTTCCCATTAACATATTCATGTTCTGGATCCTTTGGCGGTATAGCACTGCTTCGTAAAACTGCTCAGCAAAGTGCGGACTTCTCTTTTAATCGCCTTTTTTATCCTCTTCCATCATGGTTTTTCGTGGTGGAAGAAAGGGTGGAGTGCGTACCTTAGGCGACTCACAAAGTGTAATTGGAGATGCTCAGGCTCTAGATTTTTTGTTTTTTCCAGTGTTTTTGGTACCTTTTATGTGTAAGGTTCAATACTTGCACTAAAATTTCAAATAGCTGAAACTTAAGAGTTTTAAGCAGATATTGAGACTAAATATGCATTTGAGGAAACTAATTCTATCAAAATAAAGCCCCAAATGAGTCAAATTTATGGACTCATCATGTTCTGGAAGACATAGCTGAATCTAGATGGAATACTTCTAGTAGTAGTAGAGGAAAAACCTCTTATATTCCATCAATAGTTGCCAAGAGCAAGTTGATTTGCGAGACGTTTTTACTGGTATGATCCAAGTCTTTTACCTTACTATTATTTCTTTGCTAGATCCAAGAGAGAGTATATTTTGTTCTACATATGGTGATATAAATTTTGAAATTAATCTTGAGCAACCAAGTGAACCCTTGTCCTTCGAAGTTTGTAAGTGAGAGGATTCTAGAAGATAGAGTCCCTCGTGATTGTCCTATTGCGTCAATCAAAAGGTTACTATAGCTTATTAAGTTGAGTTGGACATGATAAATTTTGATGTCATTTTATTGAATAGTTTTATGACTCTTATGCTTTAGTTAATTGTAGAATTTGAGTTGTAAAGTTTGAGTTTCCAAATGAGCTATTCTTAGATTTGAAAAGTAGTAAAAAAACCTAAGGGTCGTTTTATTTCATATCTTAAGGAAAGGAAATTAGTTTCTAAGGGTTTGATCGATCACTTTGTTTGAATTTATGATTGTAGTGTTGAGATACCTCCTATTAAGTATGTTTAAATATAAAAGAGTTTCTATAAGTCTTTCTAGATAACAAAGAGTTTCGAGAAGTCTTTCCAGATAGTCTTCCTTGAGTCCCTATTAATAAAAAGATAGACATCACTTTAGTTAATCTCCCCAATACTCTAACTATATCTAATCCTCCATAGAGAATCTATCAAATAGATTTGAAAGAGATTAAGGAATTCAAGGGCATTAATAGATCGAGTGTCTTACCTTTTAGCGCTCCTGTCTTATTTGAGAGAAAGAAAGTTAGTTCCCCTAGGATGTATATTGATAACCTTAAGTTGAAAAAGGTTACCATAATGAACATATATCCTCTCCCAAGGATTGATTATATTTTTGATCAACTTCAGTTTACCACATATTCCTCTAAGATAAATCTTCGATCTGGCAGCCATCAATTAAAAGTGAGGGAATGTGATATTCAAAGATAACATTCCGAAATCATTATTGTCCTTATTCTTTTTAAGGGAAGTCCTTTGGTTCTGACCAATGCTTAGGCAACATTCATGGACCTTATGAATAGAGTATTCAAACTTTACTTTGTGATGTTTGTTATTATCTTATTAATGAAATATGGATCTATTCAGGAAATGAGGAAGACCATTCTAGTCATCTATGAATAGTTCTCTAGACATTAAAAGATAGAGAATTGTGTGCCAAGTTATCTAAGTGTAATTTTGGCTTTAGTTTTTGGAATTATAAGGCCATGTTGTGACGAGAGAGGGTATCAAAGTTTATACCCCAAAAATAGAGGCAGTGCAGCATTGACCTAGACCCACATTTCAAACTTATAATAGGAGTTTCTTGGATTTGGCTTGATATTATTGAGTAATCCTAGAGGGTTTCTCATATATTTCATCCCTTTTGACGATGTTAACTCACAAGACAATTGAGTTTCAATGGTTCAAAAATAGTGAGAAAACCATTGATAAATTGAAAAAGAGATTTGAATACTACAACCATTTTGACCTTACTAGAGTGTTTGAAAAGCTTTGTTGTCTATTGTGATGTGTCTTGATTATGATTGAGTTGTGTATTTATTCAGAATGGAAAAGTTATAACTTATACCTCCACACAACTAAATGTTTAAGAGAGGAAATACCCAACCCATGATGATGAGTTGGTTGTCGTTGATATTGCTTTAAAAATATGATGCCATTATTTTTATTTTTTGCATATGGATGTGTTTAGCAACCAGAAGAGCCTTTAGTATGTGCTTATTAGAGACATATGGGGTTGTTTGAATTGCTTAAGGATTATCATATGTGTATTCTTTACCACCTAGGTATGGCTAATATTGTTGCTGATGGCTTGAAAAGGTTATCTATGGGAAGTACCACCTATATTGAGGATGATAAGAAAGTTCTAGTGAAAGATATCCAAATACTTGTACGATTGGGATTCAGTTAATGAATTCCACAGAAGGAGGAGTAGTGGTAATGAATTGGGTTTATTTATCATTGTGTTAGAAGTAAATTAGAAGCAAGACCAAGATAGAATTTTACTTGAATTAAAATTAAAAGTTCATAAGATAAAAGTAATGTCTTCTAAAAAAGGGGATAGGGGTATTGAGGTATCAAGGATGGATAAATTCAAAGAGAGGATCATGAAGGAAGCTTGTAGCTTAACATATTCTATTCGTCCGGGTTCCACAAAGATGTATTGCAATTTGAGTGAAGTTTATTGGTTGAGAAGTATGAAGAAGGGCTTGCAATATTTGTTGCTAAGTGTCTGATTGCCGAATAAGTTAAAGTAGATCACCAAAATCCCAGTGTTATTTCTCAAAATATAAACCTTCAGAAATGGGTGTGGGAGATTATTAATATGGATTTAATCACATGTTTTCCAAGGTCTCTCAAGCAACAATATTCTATTTGAGTCAGTAAATCAAAGACTAATTCAACCACTTTTTACCAGTAAAGACTATCTATTCAACAGCGGATTAGGCAAGGTTGTATATTGAATGGGTGTTAAGTCTTCATAGAGTCCTTGTTTTTATTATATCATATACAGGTGCACAATTTACTGCATAGTTTTTGAATTCACTCAAGAAATGCATTGCTTCAAAGGTGCACTTGAGTAGTTCTTTTAATCCTTAGATGGACAAGCAAGAAAAGAGCACTATTTAGACCTAAGACTATATATGGAGGTATTGTGTGATTGATTTAAAAGGAAATGAGTATGATCACCTACTCTTATTGAGTTTGCTTTAGAACAATAGTTACCACTCTAGCATCAAAATGGCTGATTATGGGAGAAGATGTGGATATCCTATTGGATGGTTTGAAGTTGTAGATGAAGTATTGATAAGAATAAAAATGTAGTTCATTTAGGTATTAAAGAAGCGAAAGTGAGCCAAAAGAGTCTTTAAACGATGCAAAATACTCAAAATCCTACATTATTATTATTAAAAGGGAGTTAGAGTTTGAAGTAGATAATTATGTGTACTTAAAATTTTAACCCATGAAGGGTTTTATGAGATTTTTTACGAATGAGAAGCTTAGTCCCTCGTATATTGGACTGTATTAAAAGCCAAGACAACTGAAAAAGTATCTTATGAGTCGAATCTACCACAAGAGTTTGTACTGGTTCATCCAGTATTTCACGTCTCCATCTTGAATGAATGCATTGGCGCTACTTCATTGATCATACCAACTAAAGGTATTGGCATAAAGATATATTATCTTATGAAGAGATTCTTGTTAAAATTGTAGATCGTCAATTTCGCAAGTTGATGACTAAGCAAGTAGTATAAGTCAATGTCCTTTTGATGAACCAATTTGTTTAAGAGGCTACTTGGGATGCTGAGGAAGATATTAAGAAAAGATATCCACATCTCTTAGAATCCGGAGAAGTTCAAAATAATGTACTTAGTGAACATTACTCATTTAAGCCATTAAAGAGGAAACTAAACAAATTGGGGACTTCACATGATGGTCATTGATGACATATTAGTATCTTGAAAGGCTACTCATGCCATGTGTAGAGAGTGTCCCATTCCACTACCTACATTTTGTAGAACTTATCAAATAACTAGACTTCACATCCCCCATGATGAGAGTAGGCATTAACGAATATAGACCATATTATATAGATATGGAATCCAATATTATCATACTCCCACACCGTGGAACGTGTTCTACTTGCCAATGGTAGAACTAGGAAATATTTCTTGTAGGCACATAACTTAAGGGATATAAAAATGTTTCTTTGGCCTTTACTTTCATACTAAATTAGAACTACTACCTTAATCATATGTGTTTGTCCTTGGTTCTCATAGAGTAAGTTAATTCATATAAATGCATTACAAAGGTACCATCACTCTACCCACCGACATTTAGTACAATTCCAATGGATGGGTCCACAAGGGTTGCCGATCAAGGTTCATTTTGATATCCCTTATGACTCTCTTAGATATTATTTCATGCCGCACCAGACAACCTATCTCTAAGTTCATCTTTCCCCTCAGGAAAGAGGTACCATTTCAATCTACCACTTCAAGGATTCTTTATTAACCTTGTTTTCATATTCAATGTTTTACATTCTTAACCATACTTCCATATTCAAGGATTCACATTAGTCATTCATAGAAGGATACCTACTTTAGGTCTAACGATCCTAGACTTTCCTTCCTTCATACATATATGACAAGGGTTCCTAAACCTACCAAGTCAAGAGATCACATTCACTTACCTTTCACGTATTAACTAGTAATAACTAAGTCTACCTAACCATTACACCATATTAACATGTAAAGAACCGTCTATATTAATCATCATCACATACATACATTTAAGGGAACATTATTTCATTAAATATTAACATAGATTTATACAAGATTACGTTGAGATTACATGAACCTTATCACATAATAAACATTTCATGATATCACCAACCTCACATAATAACTTCACTTTCTACATTAATGTATTCCACAACACCATGCACATAGTAAGAATAGTTCATATACACAAATTCACATTATACCTTCATATGAAACGTAGCATCATACCACTACAATTAACATAATAATGCCGAAACAACCATGATAAGAATAAAAACAATAATTAAACACAACCATACTAAGTGGACCAAAACACATGAGCGATTCTCTATCAATTCTTCATCATTAAGGGAATTAGGTTAACTTACCCTCTTCGAATAGCAAAGATTACCATTACATAATATCCCTAACAATTCATAATATAATAACATATGTAACAATAGAAATCAACAATACAACATAAACTAAACTCAATTCTATAAACATTAGATCAGAAGCAATAAACCTACTTTAGCAAAATTTAGGGATTTAAGAAGATCAAGGGTTAATGGAGATTTTCATTTTAAAAGATCAATTTAAAATCAATAATATCATATTTAATTATTTGAAATCGTTCCATGAAAGAACCCATAAGTAAAAATGAAAATTGAACTTTTCCCTAAGCTTTGAAATATTTGAAATTACTTTGATATTTTCTCTAAGGTGATATTTAACCTTTGATAAAGAACTCCTACACCTTTTTATTAAGAATAACCAACTAATTTAAAGAATAAAACTCCATGAATCGAAAACCTATCCCAAACTCCATCTTCATCTTCTTACTTGAGTTTAAGAGAATTTTTTGGTGAGGAGGGTTTTTTTCCAGGTAATTGAACTTCCTCCGCTGGATGATCTCATAACAATGTGATTGAGTAGGAAACCTCCCGCCCCACTCCCTTAAGAGTATTATAGGGGAAATGTTAACATTACCAATTTGGATGGGCATCTTGTCCTACATCCTCTACCACAGGGTCATACATTTCTGGTAACTAGTAGCTTGATGCAGATGCTCACACTAAGGTTTGTTTTCGGTGATACCATCTGATGATCCACATGATCACATCGTCAAACTGAGGTCGGTGTTTAAGGGTTGTATAGGGAGGCCAGAGTTTGACATGGATGTGATCCGATTAAGGGTGCTCCCTCTCTTGCTGATGGTAGAGGCCGTGATTTAGTTTTCTGAGTTTCTCCATAATTCAATCTATACATAGGAGAAGTTGAGGAATGTGTTCATAGCATGGTATTACCCAATATCTAAAAAAACTCAACCACAAAGATAGAGTGAAAACATTTGTGGCATTACTGGGAGTCGGTGCGTAGCTCTTGGGATAGGTTCACCTTATTTGTGAGAAGTGTCCCAAACCACCGCATTGATGATGAGTCGTTGAAAAAGTACTTCTAGCGGGGGTAAGATTATAATAATAAGGCAGTACTTGATTCTATGGTAGGTGGTTCTTATGGTGAGTGCACATATGCAGAGATCGCTAAAAAGTTGGAGAAAATTTCCCGAAACAATAAGGTTTGGATCACTAGGAAATCGAACACTAGGATAAACATCTTTGCAGTGCAAGTTACACACAACCCGGCCGTAGATAAGATTTGTGAAGAGATGGCTCAAACGTGGAATAATCATGGGTTTGTATTAAATCATGTCACCGCGGGTGCAGAGAAAGTGAATGCAGTGAATTATTTAACTAAACCCCCACCGCAAAAAGATAACTTCTAATATGAATAGGATGCTTATGCACTGAATAATAAGAGGGGGGGAGGTTTCCGACTAAATTCCCTATGCTCCAATAAGGATAATTGGCACCAAGGTCAAGGAAATCAAGGTAGGAACTATGGGAATTACAATTGAGAGGGTCATTATGTTCGTGATGGAAACTACAATCGTTACAATAACTTCAACCGGGGTAACTATGGCAACAGAAACGATCATAATGGGCCCTACGTTCTACCTCAAAATTGGGAGGTTTCTCCTAGGGATGGTGGAGGTAGTATGGAGAGAGTTGAGGACATGTTGCAAAAGATTATTAGGAGGTTTGATGCTAGTGATGAGCACGCCAAAGAGTTGTGAGGTGATTTGAATAATATTAAGCAAAAGGTGGATCAACAGGCAATATCAATCAAGCATCTTGATTTGAAAATGTCCCAATTATCTTCTACTATGAACCCACGTCAACCGGGTACTCTTCCTAGCAATACTGTCCAAAATTCACAAAATGATGGATATTGCATGGCAGTCACTACTCGAGGGGGTAAGCAAACCATTGATCGACCTATGTCATCTGGCGTATAAGATAAGTTTAGAAGAGATGATGAGGTAGTGTAATTTAGTGGTAAGTTTGTAAACAAATCGGTTAAAGAAGCAAAGATACCCCAAAAGGTGACCCTCGTTCGTAGACAACCACCATTACTCCCCTAGAGATTGGTGAAGTAGATCGAGGATGATAAATACCAGCGTTTTATTATTATTATTAAACACCTTTCCATCCATGTACCTTTTATCGAAGCTCTTGAACAAATGTCTGGTTATGCCAATTTATAAAAGATATGGTTACAGAGAAGAGATCGGTAAGTTTTGAGGTAGATGATCAGATGCAACATTGTACTGTTATTTCTACAAGGTCTCCTGTGTAAAATAATGAAGATTTGGCACTTTTACTATTCCATGTACCATCAGGTTGTTACAGTTTTTACAAAGCACTATGTGATCTTGGTACAAACATAAATCTCATGCCTCTCTTTATTTACAAGATGTTGTGTTTCGGTGACCCAAAGTCCACTGGGATGTGGTTACTTATGGCCGATAAAATGTGTGAAAAGGCCTATTAGGATACTCCACGATTTTTTCATCAAGGTGGAGTCATTTATATTCATGACTAATTTTGTTATTTTTGACTATGAGGTGGATTTTAGGTGACTATTGTTCTTGGGAGGACATTTTTTCCTACCGGTCTCTCCTTAATTAACATGGAAAAAGTGCAGATGAAGAAGAAACTTTCAACATTTGTAGGTCCATGAAGCTGAGTGGTGTAACGGTATGTGTTATATCTTACAAGAGTTGAGAGTACGTCTGAGGTACAAATGCAAGTGCACCTTTGGATCGAGGTACTAGCAGAAGTGATCATGAATTTTTAGAGTGAATGTATTGAGTAGTATGGGTCATTGGTTGCGGCACTTGATTTATGTGACGTTCGGTTAAAACTAAATAAACAGGAGTTAGATATGAAGCATCGCGAGTCTCCACCCACGAAACCATCTATTGAGGATGCCGCAAAATCAGAGGTTAAGGCATTAACACCTAATCTAAGGTATGTATTCTATGTAAAAGATGACAATTTGCGGGTAATCATTGGATAGGATTTGAATGTGGAGCAAGTAGACTGTCTGGTAGAAGTGTTAAAGAGGTTCAAACGAGCCATTGGTTGGACTATTACGAAATTATTGGGATTCCACCTGGTATTTTTTAACATAAAATCCAACTCATGCCCAATCATAAGCCCAGTATTGAGCATCAAAATTGTTTAAATCCACTTACGCAAGTGGTAGTGAAGAAGAAGATTATTAAGTAGTTGGATGCTGGAGTCATATATCGTATCACAAACAGTACTTGGGTATGCCCTGTTCAGTGTGCCCAAAAGGGGGGGAATGATTGTGGTCCCTCATGAGAAGAATGAGCTTGTTCCAATAAGGTCGTTGACCGATTAGAAAGGTTGTATGAATTGCCATAAGTTGAATGCGTGGACAAAGAAGGACCAATTTCCTATGCATTTCATTTATTAAATGTTATATAGACTTGCATGAAAAGGGTGGTACTATTTCTTGATGGTTATTTGGGTTACAATTAAATCTCTCTTGCATCGGAGGATCAAGAGAAAACCACCTTTACTTGCCCTTATGACATATTCACATTCAAGAGGATGCCTTTTGGGTTTTGTAATTTACCTGCTACTTTTCAGAGATGTATGATGTTGATATTCTCCGATATAGTTGAGAAAACTATTGAGGTATTTATGGATATTTTTCAGTTGTTTGTGACTCTTTTGATCGTTGTTTGAGTCACTTGGACAAATTTGTCAAAAGGTGTGAAGATTGTAACCTTGTGCTAAATTGGGATAAATGTGACTTCATTATTAAAGAAAGTATTGTATTGTGTCATCATATCTCAGAGAAGGGGATAGAGGTTGATCGATCCAAAGTTGAGGTTATAGAGACATTTCCTCTACCCATATTTGTAAATGGAGTGACAAGTTTTCTTTGGCATGTGGGCTTTTACCTGAGGTTTATTAAGGAATTTTCAAAAAAATGCATATCCTCTATGCAAGTTACATGAGAAAGAATGTAAATTTTATTTTGATAAATCCTTCCAGAAGGCATTTAGATAGTTGAAGAAAAAGTTTGTGTCTGCGCCATAATTATTTCCCTGGATTGGAGTAAGCCATTTGAGGTTATGTGTGATGCCAGTGGGATTTCTCTTTGGGTAAACTTGGGACAAAGAAGTTATAAAATCCTTCACTACATTTATTATGCTAGTAAGTCTCTAAATGTAGCACAAAAGAATTACACTGTGACTGAAAAAGAGCTCCTTGAGGTGGTATTTGCTTTCAAAAATTTCGCTCCTATTTTCTTGACACGAGAGTCATTCTGCATACTAACCACTACTCTTTGAGATATTTCATGGCAAAGAAGGATGAGAAACCATGGTTGATTAGATAGGTACTACTATTGCAAGAGTTTGATTTTGAGGAGAAAGATAGAAAAGGGACCGAAAATCAAGTTGCCAATCACTTGTCCAGATAAGAGAATGATGCTATGCGAGAGTTGGGTGAGATGGCTTAAATAAATGATACTTTCACTAATGATTATGTATTGGCCTCTTCTTATGACTTGCTTACATGGTTTTACAATTTTGCGAATTATTTGGCTAGTTATATAGTTCCATCAAACTTGTCCTTTCATCAAATGAAAAAGTTCATGCATGATATGAAAAATTTCTTTTGGGATGAGCCGTATTTATCATGGAGTTGTGCTGATGGGCTTATTCGTCGTTGGGTGCCAGAACTTGAGATGCTAACTGTTTGTCATTCCTCGCCTGTGGGTGCGTTTCATAGAGGTATCCTGACTACCCATTAAATCTTGCAATGTGTGTACTATTATCAAACCATCCACTAAGATGCTCATGATTTCTCCATGGCATGTCATAGGTGCCAAAGATATGGATGTATTTCGAGAATGCAAGAGCTACCTTTGAATCCCATTCTAGTATTTGAGTTGTTTTATGTATGGGGCATTGACTTTATAGGTTCTTTTGTGAGTTCTCGTGGGATGAAATATATTCTTGTGATGGTGGATTATGTGCCAAAATGGGTAGAAGCCATCACATATGCCAAAAATTAAGGGAAGAGTTTGACTGCATTCTTGAAATAGAATATACTTTCAAGATTTGGCACACCTAGGGCTATTATAATAATGGGGTTCCCACTTTTGCAACAATTTGTTCAACGGGTTATTGGTGAAATATGGGGTTCTCCACGACATAGCAACTCCATACCATCCGTAAACTAGTGGGCAAGTTGAGGTGTCTAACAGAATAATCAAGCAGATCGTGTAAAAAATGGTGAATGCTAATAGAACGGATTTGTCAAGGAGGATTGATGATGCTCTATTAACTTACTAGACTGCATAAAGACACCCACAGGTATATGTCCATACTAACTATTATATGGAAGGCTTTTCAATTGCCGGTTGAGTTAGAGCACAATGCTATGTGCGCAACGATGAAACTTAAGATGGATTGGACTGAAGAAGTAGAGGAGACACTTAATGGGTCGAATGTGCTTGATGAGGTTCGCCTAAAAGCATATGAAACTTCAGCACTCTACGAAGAGAAGATTAAGAAATACAACAACCAAAAGATTGAGAAGCGCGAATTTGTAGTTGGGGATTTAGTACTTGTGTTTAACTATAGGTTACACTTGTTTCCGGGCAAAATCAAGTCCAAATGGACTGATCCGTTCTTGGTCACTAAAGTTTTCCCACATAATGCGGTTGGGCTTGAAAACAAGGAGGGTGCAAGGTTTTTGGCCAACGGACAGAGGATCAAAATTTACCTCGAGCATGCCGAGAGAGCCCATGAAGTGGCTAATGCATATTACCTTAACGAAGTATGAGTAATCAAAGGTCTTGGATCATGTCGTGAAGTTATATCAACTTCTTCTTCGTAGGCAACCCAATGTGTATCCTCTAGGCAACAATAGGTTTTTCTTTTCTTTGTAGGAATAGTTGCATTATTTTTATTTGTTTTTATTTACTCAATGTAATGTGTAATTTTCTTTACAATTTTTGTCTGTTGGCTAGAGAGTAGTTTAGGGTCCGTGTCTAAATAGTATCCTGAAAACACAAAAAGAATGGCTTAATGGGTGCTAAATGTGTAGGGACAAAACAAGAAGAATTCTGCAGAAATTGATTTGTGCACAAATCTACAGATCAATTCATGGGCCATCGTTACATTGATGGACCGTCGATGGTTTCGTAGGTCCTACGTATGCTTTTAAATTTCCAAATAAGTTAGGGAAAACCCATAGACCCATCAATAGATCATCGATTCACTTATGGATTGTCGACGGGGTACCGTCTGTTCAAAAAATCCAGTTACCCGACCCGTCCCGGCCAGCTATATAACTGTTCATTTACCCTTCCACACCGTTTAAATTCCCCCCAATCGTTTTCCTCCCTCATTCCTTTAACTCCCCATTAAACTCCCACAATCACCCACTCAAATTTCTTGTAGATTACAAATTCTCTCAAACTCTCAGAAAGACCGCAACCCTAATCCCCAAGTTCTCCTTCATTTTCACTACCTTTTCGGTCAGTTTTTGAAGTCTTGCACGAAGTTTGTTGCAAAATCACCCACCAATTCACTCCACTACACCGTACAGGTACTTCATCTTCACTTTCTCAATCAATTCTCGTTCATTTGCTTGTGGATTAAAAGTTAGTGTCTGTGGGTTTTGACTTAGGGATATAATTGATTCTTAAGCGTGTTAAAAGTGAGTTCCATGTCCCTTGGAATGATTGAAATTGAATGCGTTGGGGGTGAACTCTACCTGAATGAACTATGCTTATTGTTTGTTTTGTTGTTTTTTCGACTTAGGGCGTGTTACTCTTTTAGAATTTATGGTTGAAATTTGCAAAATCGAAGCCCTAGGAATGATAAATTGTTATTGTGCTTGATATAGCATAGTGGGTGTAATAGTTTGCGATTGAAAGTGTCCATCTTTGTGGTAAAACCAAGCACCAACTCCTATCTCTTGCCAACAGCGCGAGACCCCGTGTACAAACTATCTGTTTATCAACAGATCGTCGATGGGGTCTGTCGACGCTCTACCCTGAAAACTACTAACTGTGAATCGACAGAAGTGGACTATTGTCCGTCAATAGATCGACGGGCCATTCTGCACGTCCATAATATGTTTTTGAAACTTTGCCTTCTGAGATTTTGTAAATTATTTAGAGTGTCAAACGACGAAAATGGTCTATGAAGTGTCAATTAATCAACAGGTCGTTTCATGTCCGTCGTTTCTAGCTAAAAGTTCTGAAGAAAGATGACTTCTGAGATTTTCTATGTGTCCGTCGATTGACACCATCATCGGACCTTCGTTTCATTTACAGGCCATCGATAGTGCCTGTCTTCTGAGTTAGTAGTTAAACACTAACATTTATCCTATGTTTCATGATTTTGTTTTACTTATTTTGTGTTTGTAGCCTGATTACTATGAAACTAACAACTCTATTTTAAGGTACTAATAGCCCCAAAACAAGATATTGTCTATTCCATAGCGGTACATGTCTATGGAACCATCCAGGCGCCTGATTGGCTCGTCAGATGATGAGAGTGATCCATAGTATGTGCCTCCAAGCACCCAGACCCCAACACTGCTGCTAGAGCCACTCGGGGCATGCCCAAGAAGGTGGTTCCATGTGTAGTCATTCCCTCCCATTATGATGAGGAGAACATACTGACCGGTACACTGTCTGGATCTTCCTTTGGTTCTGAGAGAGAATTTGGCTACGAAGAAGCTTTCGGTTTTGAGTCGAACCACTCTAAAAGATCGAATCAGGTCGCTGCATCCTATTTGCTGATCTCAAAGAGCCACTTTCCCAACGGAGCTTTCCCGAAATGCCTCTTCCGATGAGGCAAAGAGTGTGGAGTCTACTCTTGTACCCTGTTTGAGGTCCCTACATCGGTTGCTGATCTGCCCAATCGGTGGTGCGTAGATGGATAATACCATATTTATAGGGATTCCATGTTGCTGAACAACAAGGGGGTGATAAGTCGGAATTTGACAGTGGAGTGGCGGGTTTGTACAGGTAGCTACACACATTCGCTGCAATACATAACTTATTCACCCGCCACGATCTCGAGTGGATGTCTAGGAGTGTGGGACCTTACAGCAAGGAGATGGTGCGAGATTTCTACACCTCTTTCATAGAATATCTCCGAGGTTCTATTGAAAGGAAGTCTAAACCCGCAAGCAGGAACCACTCATATATGTCCAAGTTCGAGGCTGCCAGGTTGATATTTCTTCTCCTTCTATTCGCCGCTTCCTATTCTCTAAGGTCACTTATGTCGAGAGGTTCCACCTTACCTTAGAGTTTTACTACAGGTGGAACGAGTTCAAGAATGGACATTTTCAGCGGGACAAAGATTTGAGATAGTCCACCAATAGGTAGATAGACTAGCTGATATTCATCGACGGTGAGAGAGAAAACTGGGTGATGGACACCAAAAGCCTTATCAAGAAGTCCAAACTCACGGTTGCATCCATGTTCATTTGGCTTTCAGTCCGCCACTACTTATCCCCCACAGTTGCAGATAATATACTTACCTTGGATAGAGTGGTCTTGGTAGAAGTTATGGTCTACGGGTTTGAGATTGATTTTGTGATTTTTGTTTATCTCCATTATCCATGAGAGGTCTTTTAAAGAATCCACCACTTACCTATTTTCCTGCATGATTTTTCAACTGTGTGAGAATGTTGGAGTGCCCATTTGGAACATAGATGTCCTCCATAATCCTGAAAAAACGGTGGTTATTGATCCCATTAAGATGAGGCCAATGATGTGTCCCCACTGAGAGGGCCCAGAGTAGATGTGCAGCCGCTAGGTGATAACTTGGCAGATACAATAGAGCTTGCCCAAGGGGCTGATCATGCTACATCATGGCCTACCGATCTCGCTCCGTTTGAGTTTGTCCCAGATAGTTGTAGGGCACCGAGTTCTTCCCGTTCTACGCCTCCATAAGAATCACTAGGGTCCAAAAGTTAGAGGCCCAGATGGCAACTTTGTTACATCATATCCGGCCCTGGATGAAGAGATCCAGTTCTAAGGCTAAGTAGAAGGTAGCCCAAAAGACGGAGAGGACGATACAGGTGGTGCACTAACGCCTCGATGCTTTTAAGTATATAGTCTTAGCACACCCAACCCTTACCATTAATTAGACAACTCTTTAAGAGGTAGTGGCGAGTCTGCGCGCTAATGTTGATGTTATCCTTCATGTGAGGGTAACTGAGCCTGAGGCCGCACCTGCGGATCTTGCAGAGGATACAGTGCTTGCTGCATTGTTCAATACAAATATTTCACCGCCGCCCCCGCCACATGAGTGTGCCAAGAGGCACCGTTCTAGATAGAGTGAAGATATTCAGTCTAGTAAGATGGAGCGTACTGAGATGGACGCTGCAAGGAGAGCTTCATTGATTGATAAGGAGGCTCGACAGATGAGGGCTCCTGAGTTGTTTGTTTGGGAGTCTAGCTTCAGATTGGAGGATGTTGAGCGTAGCACAACTAAGGGTGCAGATAATTCTATGGGCACCACTAATGATGGATCTACTACTAAGGGAGCTTGTTCTAGGAAATTGAACTCGCCGTGTTGTTGATCTTTGGCGCTATGTACCTCAGGTTTGCTTCAGCTACCACCTTTGCATTATTTTGTTATGCATTGGGGACAATTGCATGTATTATAATGGGGGTGGATTAAATTGAAAGTGAGTTCTAGGGTGATGTCTGAGTACACAAACTCACGAACCTCTCTTGTCTATTTTCTTCATTGTGTTCTTTTGCCCTACGAGACTAGTTATTTTAATTTTGAACTGGCATGTGTAGTATCTTGTACAAAGTATGAAGTGAAATCAGAAACATGATGGATAAATATGAATGGCATAACGAATGTTGAATGATTTGTCTCTAAGCATGGCATATAAATGCACTATTGCATGGACCTCAATCTAACACTCGAATTAGATGTCCGATAACCTTATAGCGTAATGAGGTTTTTAAGAAAGTGTGAGGATATTTTATTGTTCAAGTGTTGGTACCTAGCTATAACTTGCCCGGTTAGTCAGGCAAAAATAAATCTGTGTTAGACATTTAGGAAAGGATCATTGGCCCTCGTTCAAATAAGTGAATCTTTAGCCTAAATAAAAGAAAAGGAAATTAAATTGTTCTTTTTTTTTATCTAAATATTTTGAAATTACAATGGACCTTTATTTTCTACAAAAACTCATCTTCCTTGGGTATAATGTATTGGCCCTAGTCCCTCCTTGGACATGTGCACGTCAACTTAGACCAAAAGCATAAGTTGAGGGCGGCTATTATGAGTAATGTCGCGATAAGTGGGGATGAAAGGGTTAATGTGGGAAAAAAAGAGTTAAAAAGAGAAGTGACTCAATCAAAGCCATTACCAAAGAAAAAAAAGAGAAAACAAAAGAAGTATTTAATAGACAATGAAAGAGGTAGGACCCTTACAAGTTATGTCAAGGAGGGACACAATTAACTAAAATGTACCCATATGTATCAACTCTAACCCAGAGACTACGTTGCAAGCCAAGAAATTCCTATCGTAATCCTAAGAGTCTCATATGGTGAACATAAGCAGTGAAAAAATAGAAAAGCCTATGGCGACAAGTACCAACTAGGTGTGAAGTTGTTATGAGCGTGTGTTAAAGAATGATTCTTATACACAAATTTGAAACAATTGTGCGAAAAAGAAGTATATATTTTGAAGCGAGGGCACTAGTTGCAATATTGGAAAGTTGGTACCTTGGTGAGAGATTAAGAGTAAAGGTGTCGGTGTGTGGTGTGTCTATATCATGGTCTGATCCACATGAAAGAGCTTAGTGAGCCTAATAGTAAAAGCATTCATTAAAGAAATGAAAAAAGTCGGGAATGATAGCCATATGATTGCGAAGGTTTAAAAGAAGATATTTTTGTACAAAGGTGTTGTGTTGACTCATAGTGCGTTACTTAAGGAAAAACAATGAATTTAAGTTGAGGGTGTTGATGTACCGTAGTTTCACGGTACTTCCAATTCATTTTCCATAAGTTTAGTGTGTGTCTATGGCCTTTTTTAGTAAATTTAATGTGTTTTATTTCTGTTTTGCTAGAAACTTGTCCATAGTTAAAATGCAAAAGGCTGTTCAGAAATCAGTGCAGAAGTGATCTATGAAGCCATCAACGGCCCGTCATCCCATCGACTGACTATAGGTTTTATTCATCGACTGATGGCTCAATCATGTAGAAGCAACCTAAGGAAATATGACTAAGTGTGAAACTACAGAAGAATCGACAGTCCATCAACTGATTAAGAGACCATCTCAACAAATTGTCGATCGGATCAAAGATATGTACAAGTACCCGATGTTGAACAAAAGCTAAGTATGAAGCAATGACGAGCATCGATAGCCCATAAGTGAATCGACAGGCGTGTTTTTTGTCCGTCGATTGGATCAGAGAAGATGCAAAAGTGAAGGCTAAAGAAAACCCTATGTGTGGACTAACGAGGCAGTCGACGTTCCATCGTTCCATCGAGGGACCGTTTGCGGGTTCGTCTATTAAAGTTGTGTTTTTTTGACAAACTTTCCTTATTTGTTTTTCTTTTATTTTAGGACAATGTCTTTACAAATAGGTTGAAAAATCTCGTTTTTGGGTTTGGATCATCTGTTAATTTTCATACTTTTGTTCTTGGAGATTTGACTTTGAAACTAGGTAATTAATTCTAGTTTCCAGAATCGATTCTCAAGTGAATTTTGTTGTTTCAAGTACAATTTCTAGATTATCTTCAAACTTGTCAAAGTGAGTACATGATTTATTATACAAAAAATATGAATTGTCTTATTCTAATCATAGATAACTAAATACACAACTAGCGATGTGGGAACCAAGGGTTATTAACAAAATAAAAATTCCTAATTAAAAATTCTAATCCAAGTTATCGCATGCATCGGTAATTCTTTTGTCTAGAAATCTTTTTAGCTAGTGCACGCGTAAGAACTCTCCATACTTCTATTAGGCGGACAAGGGGATAGCTAATAGGAAAAGAATTATCGACATAAATTTAGTGGATACTATCTAATAGACTAGTTTTGGTTTGTGCGATGTTATAATTAAGTCAAACATCGAATGTGACGATTAATATGACGTAAAAGGTAAGGGTTTGTAATTTAATTACATGTACCCCGACCAAGATACGGGGTGAAATTCTCTAAATGTCGGACCAAGGATTTAGAGTTACATACCATATCACTTTGCATTCAAAACCATAGAAAGAATTGTTATAATTTTTTGTTATGGCGTTATTAACCTATGGGAACCAGTCAAACCCTAGTTTCTCTCATAACTTGATAAACATCAACAATTTACTCTTGCTAGTTGTTAGATTTCATAATTACAACATTTTTGTTTCACAACCAACCCCCCCCCCAATTGAATTATTAGTTTTTGGAAAGGACTTGACTAAATAGAGGTAATCCTTATCGTTGTGAGATTGACCCGACCCTAATAGTTAGGTTCTTTATTTGATACAACCTCTTATACTTCTTTAGGGAAGTGGAATTTGAGTGTATCATGTCTTGGCATGTTTCATTGTGTTTTAGAAGTCTGAACTTTATAAAATTTAGTAGAAAGGTGGTATTCATGTTCCAGAGTGTGTTTAGGGTCGAAACGTCCGATACTATGCCCGACGGCCCACCCTAACGGTCCTTGGAGAGGACCCTTGCATTTGACCAAAGTGTTAAAATTTGGGCAGTGTGAATCCACAAGCCCAAGCGATGAGCTGTCGCCTGATCAACAAGGCATTGATGGCTCCCATATTCATTACTTAGGTGTTTTCATGAAATGGTGAAAAATCAAGTGTCTGGCATCATCGATGGTGTGCACTACAACAGGCATGGGTGGGCGTCCACTAACACACGGACCTTAGGTCGGGGTCTCGTAGGTCAGGTCTAATTTTGTTGTCCAATATTTAATAAAGTCAATTAAATTAGTTAGTTACTTAGGTGGTTAATTGAGGGTAAGGGTTGTCTAATTATGTTACTTAATGGACTAAATAAATACCTTAATCTAATTAAAATAACTCAACTCGCATCAGTTCCCAAACTCAAATCCTCTTCCTAATCCCCATTTTCTCCCTCTCTTAAAGACCTCATTGAAGACCAAAGTCAAAAGGGCTTAGGGATGCAAGAAGTATAATTTTGCACCATCAATCTTCAAAGATTTTTAACATATGAGACTCTTCACCTTTGGGACTACTTTCCCCAAAGAGTTTTTTCAATTGATTTCCAAAAGTTAAGATAAACACGGGTTTCATTGTTAATCTGAAATACCTCTTCCAAATTGTATTGTTATTGATTTATATTGATTATTTTTGATGTGTTATGATTTATTACTTCTGAATTAGGGTTGTTCTTTATGTTAGACCGTGTTCTATGGAAGAGATCATGAATTGTCCCTATTTCCCTAACCCTAGGTTATGAATTGGTGTTGAACACGTTAGTGATAATACAGTTGATTTAGTTCTTGTGTAAATTACGATCTTATGATGTTTTTAAGTCTATTAATGAATGAATATGGTTGGTTGATTGGAACAACATGGAAGAAGGCTTGTGAAGGTGAATTGGTAAGACCTATTATCTTGAATCCTAACTTCAATTCTAATGGCTTATACATGATGATGCTGTTAAATTTAAGTATTAATTGTGAGTAGATTGTATCGGTGATGGTAGGACGAATGTAATTGAAATTTCTTGACTATATGGATTGTGCTATTATGATTAAGGTAATATAATATATGGTTGATTGTGAATCACTTATGTGCCTTACTATGACATGATGATGATGATGATCATTTGTTAATCTCACATATGAGGGTTGTTATGAAAGGAAGTCTCATGAGATTCCAAATGAGATAGTGATTATAATACAAAAGGGTTTAGTCTCCTATGACCTATACTAAGCTATGATTATAAGTAAAGGCTTAAAGACATTTCAAAAATGTATTTTAGCTTAGAATCGAGTGAACTAGTTACTAGAGGTGTCCCTTCCCAATGTGTGATGGTAAGTTCCTAATGGTTCTCATGAGATAGATATTATAATGCTATTGTGCATAAAGAGGATCTAAAGAATATCTCCTACTTTTTGAACTATGTTGGCCTTATAAGAATATTATCTAGTAGATCCATCTAGAATTTTATGTTTATATTTTGGTAGTAACTTGGAAACTTGTCCAACTTCTTTCGGTGTAGGGTTTCATGACACTAAATTCCTCATTTAGCTCTTATGGTTTATGTCAGTTAAGGCAATTTTTAAGACTAGGGTGACTTAAGGGGTTTTACTTAGTCTACGTAAGGGTATATGACTGTAACTATATATTGCACTAGTTTGACTTAAGGAAAGTCCTACAAGGATGTTCATATGTTCTTATAAAGAAAATCATATGCATACGTTGACTTTTCATGTTGGTGAACTTATATGATGTCAGAATCACTTATGAATATGTTATTAGTCTATATTGCTAAATATGATAATGACTACTCATGATTTTATGTAATATGAAATTAGACATTACTTGTGCTGCTTTGATTTGTTTAATTGTTTTGTGGGGTTATAACAGTTAACTTGATCACTGAACTTGTAAGCTTGGTGATAGGTTATGACTTATCGTCTTACATATGTTGTAATATTATGAAATCTCATACATGCTTTGTTTTTATGATATTATGTTGTAGTTTCTTTGGTTATATGATCTTGGTATGCTAATATTCATGTGAGATGACCTTATGTTGATGGTATTCATCTTAATTTGACTTTATTGATGATGTTGGTCTTGAATTGAATATGGACTTGTCTTAATGAATATGTGACCATTAATTTGTATGAGTTCTTATTTGTGCATTAAGGCTTTCAAAAGTTACTTAGCATGGCTTTGAACAAAATGTCCCTTTTAGCATGATTTCAAACATTATATGTGTAAATGTTTCCATACTTACTACAAGTGGATGTACTAACCAATTTTCTTTTTTTATTTCTACAACAATGTAGGTTTGGGTCATTAAAGTTATAAGGTGAATTGCAAGAGTACATGGACATTCCCCAAGTGTTTGGTAGCTTCTCACCATTCAAGGATTATGCAACTAAACCACGACTATGTAGAGTCTTTTTAATGGATGTAAAGAGTGGCACACTCAAGAATGAGAAATTATGTGATGCTGCAATTACTCAGTTATTGGTAATCTTGAAAATTGTGCCTTATAAGTGGTACCAGTATATGTCTCTTTTTATTCTAATTCTTTTCTAATGTATATAGGAGATGACTACACGAGGAGGTTTCGAGGAGAGTTGAGAAAGATCTGGCTAATGCGAGTGTTTTTGCAAAATATAACCAAGCCCCTCTACAAGAAAACAAAGTTCTTATACAAGTCCAAGCTCCGATCATTCCTCCACCTTTGTTGTATGGAGAGATAAGGTAAACATTTTTTACTTTTTCTTATGCCATGACTACCCAAGCTCACGAGGTATCCCCTAAAGCCCAACCAATGATGGCTCAAGATAATCGGGAGGTTGGACCTCGTGTTCAACCAAATACTAGTACCACGGCTTCCTGCTTATTGGACTTCATGAGGATGAACCCTCATATGTTCTATGGTTCGAAAGTGAATGAAGATCCCTAGGATTTCATTCATGAATTTACAAAATTCTCAATATTATTGGGTTGACTTCAAATGAAATGATCGAGCTAGTTTCCTACCAACAAAAGGGTATGCCTTATACGTGGTACATCCAATGGAGAGATAATAGTGCCTTGAGAGCAGGTCCTATCACCTGGGAGGTTTTTATAAGGACTTTCCTTGATCTTTATTTCCTTTGGATAAAAAGGATGCAAAAGTGGAAGAATTCGTCAACATTCGTCAAGGAGGTATGAGTGTGCAAGAGAATTCGTTGAAGTTCACTGAATTGTCCAAGTATGTTCCTTCCTTGGTGTGTAACCCAGGGGATGAGATGAGTCACTTTATCAAAGGAGTTCTAATGAAAACATTAATATATCTAGGTTTTTGGTTAATGCACAACAAGTAGAAAAGTTTACACTTAAGAGAAAGAATAAGTGGTTTAAGAAGTCCAAGTCATACGAGGAGGTACTTTCAAGGGTAGGCTTGAGATTCAAGACATGCCTAGGTTCTGGAAAAAGGTTTCCAACAAAGTTCCTTCAAAATTTACCATGCCTAACAAGGATAGCGTGTCTAATCCTATGTTCTAAAAGGAATGAAAAGGAAATTCACCTAGTGAGAAACCAACTTATTCCTAGTATGGTAAGAACCATTAGGGTGAGTGTCTAGTTGGGATAGAGAATTGCTTTGGGTGCTGAAAAAGTATGCATGATGTCAAAGATTTCCCTAATATAAGGTTTCAATCAAAGGGAATTAGTCAATCTCAAGCTAGTGCAACTAGTTTCGAAGCTTCAAAGATGAACCCATTTAATGCTCTCCCCTCTAAAGTTGAGCGATAGGTGTCTCCCGATGTGGTCACCAGTTTGTTGCAAGTCTTCACTACTGATATTTATGATCATTTCTAACTCCTTTTGTAGAAAATAGTTTGATGTTACACAATTTTAGATTGAACAATTTTTTGTTACAACCTAGTGGGTGACTCTGTAGTAGCTAGAAGAGTCTTTAAGAGTTTTCCTATATCTTTGTCCAATAGAATTACATGGGTGGATTTGGTAGAGCTTTGTATGGTTGATTTGGATGTTATTTTAGGAATAGATTGGTTGCATAATTTTTTTCCTTCTATTAATTTTCGGACAAGAGTGGTTAATTTAAGTTTTCCTAATGAAGCCATCTTAGAGTTGAAGTGTGGTAACTCAATTCGTACGGGTCGTGTAATTTCTTGTTTTAAAGATTGTAAAATTATCTCTAAATGTTGTCTTTACCATATTTTAAGAGTCAAAGATCTTGAGTCCGAAATTCTTCCAATAATATCAGTCCCTAGAGTGAACAACTTTTCAAAAGTCTTTCCCGATAACTTGCACGGAATTCCTTCCTAGCAAGAATTAGGCTTTGGTATTGACTTGTTACTAGATATGAATCCTATTTCAATCACTCCATACTGGATGGCTCCGACGGAGTTGAAAGACTAAAGATTAAAATAAAGTACTTCTTAGACATGGGTTTCATTCAACATAGTATTTTACTATGGGGAGCTCCGTTGTTGTTTGCTAAGAATAAGGAGGACTCCCTTAGGATGTGCATTGAATATCCTCAACTCAATATGGTCACCATTAAGAAAAATTATCCACTCCCTCATATTAATGACTTGTTTGATCAACTCCTAGGTTAAAGTTAGTTTTCTAAAATCGACATGATTTCAGCGTATCACCAACTTAGGGTGAGAGGTGAGGATGTACCTAAAATGACATTTCTAACTAGGTAGGGTCACTATAAGTTCCTAGTAATTTCCTTTCGTCTCACTAAAGCCCAACAAATTTTACGAACCTCATGAATCATGTTTTCAAAATCACAAAGATTCCTTTGTCATTGTGTGTATTAACGATATCTTAATATTCCAAGGATGAGGATGCACTCATTCACCTTTTGAGAGTGGTATTACAAGTCCATAAGGAACATCAACTATTTTCCAAGTATAGTATGTGTGAGTTTTTGTTGAGATTGGTGGCGTTTCTTTGTCATATTATCTCAAGTTAGGGAATAGAGGTTGATCCAAATAAAATCGAAGTGGTTAAGAATAGGCCTAGACCATTGACTTCCACTGATATTAGGAGTTTCTTGGGCCTAATAGAGAAGCCTATTTAAGATTTCTATGTATGGAGTCTATAGAAACTTCATATGTGGTATGTGAGATGTCAATGTTAACACACACACACACACAAACACACACACACACACACACACACACACACACACACACACATATATATATATATAAAGTAGGAAAAGTTTTTTTATACATTTTTAACCTATGACGTGTTACGATGAATGATAAGAGGCTAGTCTTAGTCATCTCCATAGACGACGATGCCAGTTACGTCTAGGGGGCGCTTCCTAGTCTTGACGTGACCCAACATTATAATTTTTTAGAATTTGATCCCTTTGATTGTTCTAGTTGGCCACTATTTTAGCAATCATATGCATAGCTTTCTGGAACTCTTCATTTGAGGCTTCTTTGTTAGGGGCTGCAAAACAAGAATTCCTAGCATTAGCTCTACGAGAAGGCATGATCTGAAACATAGAGATTAGAGTTTGAATATAATAAGATCACACCTTATGTATTATAAGGGTAACCATAAAATGAAATTTTATTATAAAAACACTTTGTAGCCTCCTTCTTATTAGGTGTGGTGCACACTACACACCCTCAAAAAGGATTCTACCTACTACGACTTTCTTGACTTCCTAGTAATCATAAGCCTTGTGCAATGATATCAAGTTTGTCACGCTTTGAGGCTACCAACTATATGTGTACATGGGACCTAAGATCACAAGTGACCCAAAGCTAAACGTTTTGGGATAATTATGAGTATACTATAGATAAAGTTAACAATAAAGTTGTGCGGAAGCTAAATAATAACGAATGTTTGAAATGATAGAAAAAATACCTATATACTAAAAATTAATATAAAATCTCATAGTTTTATACAAGAGAAATATGACACTCAAAAACATAGTTGATTCTAACTATGTTTTAAATAAGCCTCAAATGGCTAGGAAGTGTGCGACATTAAACAACTAAATCTAGGAAAACATAAACTAAAGACTTGAAGCGATAAAGATAAACATGTCACTAGTGCTCGAAGATTTAGGACTCACCACTGATGTTTTTGAAGAGAATAATTGTAAGCGATCTATGTATGATATTACAGTTGTGGTCGAGAACCTACATCACGAGAAAATGTAATACAAAGTATGTATCAATACTTGGAAGGTATTGAGCAACACGGATAGAGTAAAACCTAAATAATATAAAAGTGAACAATGCAATAACATAATATGAATATGATAAGGAATCTGAAATACTTAACATAACTATAGCAATTGCAACTACCAAGTTAAAACATGCTGAGACTGAATATAAAAATTTGGTTAATGCAATAGAATCTGACTGAATTGTGGAAGAACTAATATATCACATAAAATCAATCATCTAATGTGGATTACGATGTATATGCCCCATTACGAATACCCAATACACCCAGCCAAAGGTGTGGAGGCTTGATGGCCTGATAACTAAAAAGATGCCCATTGGGACTCAACCTATCTTTATCTCAGTAGAGTCTTTCAGTGGACTGTTTCGATCTCAAGTTTCCTGCATGCACCTATAAGACGTGGAAAGGAAACCTATATGGCTTGTAGCTCTAGGACTCTATGGGTGACACACCATAGTCAGACTAGGTATAATGCTACTCTAATAGATTGAGTGTTTGGCACATTATTACTGAGTTTATATATTACCTGATATTTCAAAACTAAAAATGAAAGCAGAGAATGCAACAATTAATATTATAAGGATGGGTGAATAACTGAGGCATGTATAACAAAATAATTGGAAAAGATGACCTAGCATGTCTTGTTTAAATGAATACATTGCTAGGGTTCTGAAATTCATGCAATAAACTTAGTAATAACATAATAATATTATTTGGAACATACACATAAGTAATTCATGATCACCTACTGAAATTCTATAAACCGTAGGTCTACTAATAATAATGGAATCCAAAATCTAACTAGACACCTAATGGATTAAAGGAATCTACTAGTGAAAGCATACATATTTTGTAAAAAAATCAACGAAGAAATATTTTATTTTGGGGCTCGAAGTGATGAAATCTTGTTGCATTCTTAAACTAGAGTGCTCGACCTCTTTTCTCCTTTCAAGCTCTCATTATCGAAGATCGATTAAATCTTTGACTTAGGTAAGTTCTTGTTTTATTTATAAGCAAAAAAGGACAAAAATTATTAAATTTATTGTTAAAACGATGATGTTTAAAAGTTTACTGAAATAGAAAAAGATTGAAAGAACTCTTAAACTTTCAGATGGGCTGACTACGAATACCATTACCGACAATAAAAGAGACCATAGAACCTAAAGTTGATTGTGGTACTGACTTGATACTGAAATCATGGAGGTCTTGACGATTGGATCTCCTATGGATTGTGTGAAGGACCATAGACAGTGAATGTTTCTATGGTTATCACTTAGTGGAGTCCAAATCCTTACCATAAGCATTTATATGGACCGTGGACCAATCACGGTCTTTGAAACTTGTCATGGTTTTATGCTTGTTCTGACCCCAAAATGAAATAGGAAGAACTATAGAATCATATGGTATATTTGATGTGCTAACCTGATTAAAATGATAAGAAATTATTTTTGGAGTTTATTTTAATGTTTTTTTATATGTCAAACAACAAGGAATCACCATGAAATCCGAAAACTCATCATTTGAACCAGTATGTTCTAGTGTCTTGTTGTTGATGTTTGGTGTGTCTCTTAAGAGTTAAAACTTATAGAAGTTACTTTTGTACTTAGAGTATCGTGTTCAATGCTTAAACGTCGTGGTACTACTCACCAAGGACCAACCTATGGTTCCTTGAAAAATGCCCTATGTCCAACCCCTAGACCACCTTGAATCAAGAGAGTTAACCAAAAAGTAGTGAACTGTGAGTAGGGTTCACGTTCCATAGGTCCATCAATGTTTCAAGGATGCCCTCCGTAGGTCATATGTTGACTTTACATGTTGATGATCCTATATGGTGTTAGTTTAAATTATGAACTTGTTATTGGTCTATGTTTCTAAATATATTGGTGTACTATTGACACTATTTTATTTAAAGTATAGACATTACTTGTGATACCTTGTTTGGTTTACTTAATTGAGTAAGGTTATGACGCTTTGCTTGGTCATTGTACTTGTAGTCTAAAGGGTGGGTTATGAGTAAGGGTCTTTATTATGTGATGACGTTATGGATTTTATTCATGTTGACATTACTATTACTTATTGAGGTTGGTCTTGTTAGTACGTGGGTTTGACTTATGTATTATTACTTGTTGGTGTATATGATTTCATGATTGTGCATAAGGCTTTCAAAAGTACTTTAGCATGGTTTTGAACAAATTTCCTCTTAAACATGATTTCAAATGTTTTATCAGCATATCCTCATACTTAGTACATGTATGTACTAACCCATATTTTACGTTTACTACATATGTAGGATCTAGTCGTTGAGATTTTAGAGGGCCATTGGGAATAATATTCTCCAACTTCGATAGGTCCTCACTCTCCGAGGGCGATGCCACTATCTTTCTATTTGATATTGTTTAGTCTTAAATATAATTTAGTTCATTCTCCTCCTTTGTTAACTTTGTATATGCCTATATGAGGCCTTTATTGTAATGAAGTATAGATTAACCAAAATATGTTGTTTTCTACTTACATGTATTAAGATGTGACGTATTATAGACTTCATGTGAATCTATATTGCTATATTATGTATGTGAAATAAAGGTAGAAGAGTATGTAATCTTCTTATAGGAGGAGTCTACGTATAATCTCTAAATACATATTATGTGTAACCGAAAGGTCTAAGTAAACTTCAATATAGAAGTAGTTTAAAATGTTTTAAATTTTCCGTTGACTTAACCTATGAAATGTAATGATGAATGCTAAGAAGTTAGTCTTAGACTCTTTGAGGATGATGACACATGTTACATCTATAGGGTGCACCCAAGATATGACAAACTTTGTATCAGAGCATGAGGTTGAATATCATTACAATAGATGTGTTTTTAAACCACGTCTATGTATGTTCTTATTCATAATTTTGAAACACGTCATACTTATGAGTTAAAAGCTATATGATGCTTAGGAAATTGTCATCTTTTGGAATCAAATGTTGTGCCTCTAGAATATACTTTAGTTGTGCTTTCACCTAAACCTTGTATTGTGGTCAGATGTATGAATACTCGAAGGGAAGCCGCATGAAGACTTGATGAAGAGATTGCTAATGTGAGAGTTCCTCCACGTCGTAATCAAGATCCTCCTCTTGAAGAAGTTGCTAATGATATTCAAGCTCCAGGAAAACCTCCGGCCTTGTAGGATGGGGATATAAGTGCCACCTTTCTCCAAATGGCCAAATCTTTTACTATTCAAGCGCATGCCATCACTACTCACGCTCAATCCATTACGGCCCTTGCTAACTGGGAGGTGGTACGTCGAGGAAACCAACATGTTAGCACTATGGCCTCCTGTTTGAGGGGTTTCACAAGGATGAACCCCCTACTTTCTACGGGTCCAAAGTTGAGGAATACCCCCTAGAGTTCATGGATGACGTCTAAAAATCCCCTATATTATGGGGTTGACTACTAGTGAAAAGGACGAGTTAGCCACCTACAAAATCAAGGACGTGGCCCAAACTTCATACATCTAATGGAGAGGCAATAGGCCTTTGACGGGTGGTCTGGCGACATGTGAGATTTTCAAGAAGAATTTTCTTGATAGGTTCATTCCAAGAGAAAAGAAGGAATTAAGGTTGAAGAATTCATCAACCTTCATCTAGGATGTTTATCAACCTTCGTCAAGGATGTATGAGTGTGTTTTACTACTCTTTGAAATTTACTAATTTGTAAAAGTAAGCTAATTTTTCGGTTTCTGACCTTAGGAATGAGGAGCCTCTTTGTGTCGAAAGTGTTTGATTACATGAAAGAAGAATGTTGTTAGATTATTCTATATGATACTATTAATATTTTTCGTCTCATTGTTCGTGATCAACATGAGGAGGAGGCAAGAGTTAAGAGGAAGACTAGAGATGCCAATAGAGAAAAGTCATTTGATGGTGGTTCTTCAAAGGGTAGTCTTGATACACAAGACTAGCCTAGGTACAAAAAGAGGATATCTAATGAAGTTACTTCCAAGTTCCCAAGATCCTGTGATGATAGGGTGCCTAAGACTACGGACCAAAAGGAAATGAGTTGAAACCCACCTAGTGAAAAGACTACTTGTTCCAAATGCGGTAAGGGTCATGTGGGTGATTGCTTAGTTGGAACGGGAAATTGCTTTGTTTATGGAAAGACTGGTCACAAGATAAGAGATTGCCCTAATTATAAGGGGCAAGACAAAGGGAGTGTACAAGCAAGTGGTTCTAATGTTGATGCGCCAAGGAAGAATCACTTTTATGCTTTTTTTTCAAGGGGTGAACAAGAGAATTATCCTTATGTGGTGACCGGTATGTGAAAGTTTTCTCTATTAATTTTTATGTTTTACTTCACTCAGGTTCTACATTATCTTTTGTTACTCCATTGATAGCTAATAAGTTTGATATTTTGCTCGATATCTTGAATGAACCTTTTATGGTGTCTACCCATGTGGGTGAGTCGTTGTCTGCATGGAGGGTGTATAGAAATTGTCCTATGATGTTTCCTAATAGTTTTACCCATGTTCATATTAGTAGAACTTGATATGGTTGATTCTTTTTTCTTTTTGGGAATGGATTGGTAGAATGATTGTTTGGTTTCCATAGATTGCATAATGGGGGTAGTGAAGTTTAACTTTCCAAATGAATCCGTTTAGAGTAGAAGGGGGAAAATTCTATTCCTACAGGTCGTATCTTTCTTGTCTAAAATCTTGTAGAAGGATCTCTGAAGGGTTTTTTTACCATATTGTAAGAGTCAAAGAGTTAGAATCTGAAGTTCCGACCAATAACCGATCCCCATAGTGAGGGAATTTCCGCAAGTCTTTCCTAATTTTCCTCCCAATATTCCTCCCCAACAGGTATGTAATATTTGTATTGACTTGCTACCAGATACAAACCCCATTTAAATTCCTTATAGGATGGCTCTGGCTAAATTGAAAGATTTGCAGGATCAACTTAAAGAATTAGTAGATAATGGTTTCATTAGACCTAGTATTTCTTTATGGGGTGATCCAGTATAGTTTGTGAAGAATCATGGGTCCCTTAGAATTTGCATTGGTTATCGCAAACTAAATAAAGTCACTATTAAGAACAAGTATCCTCTCCCTCGGATTGAAGACTTATTTGTTCAACTCCTAGGGCAAGCTACTTTTCTATGATTGACTTTATATCGGGGTATCACCAAAATAGGATGAAAGGGGAGGATATTGTTAGGACCGAAGATAAGCAGGTGTAACGCGGAAGCTAGCAAAGCAAACATCAAAAGACTACGAGTAAGAGGACAACGAGGAATATACCAAGAGACACAAAGATTTAAAGTGGTTCGGTCAATCGACCTACGTCCACAAAGGAGATGAGCAATCCAATATAAATATGAGAGTACAAAATACATATGGAAACAACCTCAACCAATTCACTCAGAATACATGGGAGGTTCACACAAGTGATAACGTATCAAGCTTGTGACCCACAAATTCTCCCTCTAACCAAAACTCTCAAAGCCCTTAAGACTACATTGTGAATATTGATTAAGTTAGAAGGAACATGCCTCAATTTATAGAGTCCTAAACCTTTTCCTACCAGAAAAAGGATTAGTCAATCCAAAACCTTTTCGTAAAAGGAAAACCTATTTATGGTAAGAAATTTAAGGCAAATAAAACACAACGAATTTCCCCGTTGGCTGAATTTCTGACAAAATAAATTTGTCCACATTCTTCACTTAATCTTCAACAACTTGCTTCTCCTCTAAATAATCTTCTTTGCAAATTTTATGTCTCAACACAGAGAACCTCTCTGAAACAATTTCTCCAACAAAATATTCATTACTCTCAAAAATATTGCGGCTAGAATTACACCCGTCAAGATAAACACCTCTTTCTAACCTGGTTCAATCATTGATTATCGAACCACTAAACCTGACTCCATCATTGAATCTGGCTCTGATACCACTTGTTAGGACCGAAAATAAGTAGGTGTAAACGCGGAAGCTAGCAAAGCAAACCTCGAAAGACCACGATTAAGAAGACAATGAGAAATATAGCAAAAGACACAAAGATTTATTGGGGTTTGGTCAATCGACCTACGTCCACAAAGGAGATGAGTAATCCACTATAAATATGAGAGTACAAAATAAAGAGGGAAACAAACTCAACCAATTCACTCGGAATACATGGGAGGTTCACACAAGTGATAACTTATCAAGCTTGTGACCCATAAATTTTCCCCCTAACCAAAACTCTCAAGCCCTTGAGACTACATTGTGAATGCTGATTAAATTAGAATGAACATGCCTCTATTTATAGAGTCCTAAACCTTTTCCTACCAGAAAAAGGATTAGTCAATCCAAAACCTTTTCTTAAAAGGAAAACCTATTTATGGTAAGAAATTTAGGTCAAATAAAACCCAACAGATACACCAAAAATGCCATTTAAGAATAGATATGATCATTATGAGTTATTAGTAATGTCATTCGGTGTCGTTAATGGTCCATCGCATTTAAGGATGTCATGAATAGGAAGCTTCAAAGATACCTACATTTATTTGTCATTGTCTTCATTGATGACATCTTGGTGTATTCAAAAATGATGGTAAACACATGAATCATTTAAGAGTAGTGATCCAAGTAGTTAAGGAAAAGCAATCATTTACCAATTATAGCAAATGAGTGTATTGGTTGAAGTCAGTGGCATTTCTTAGTCATGTCATCTATAGTGAGGGTGTTGAAGTTAATCCAAGGAAAACTGAGGCAGTAAAGAATTGGCTTAGACCATTGACTTAAACCGAAATTAAAAAACTCTTTGGTCTAGCGGAATACTATAGGATGTTTGTGGATTGCTTTGTATTCATTGCTTCTCCTTTGACTAACTTGACCCAAAAGAGTGTGAAATTTAAGTGGGTGGAGGCATGTGAAATAATATTAAAAATCTTGATAGATAGGCTTACATCCATTCAAGTATTAACTATACTAGAGGATGCCAATAGCTTCGTTGTATTTTGTGATGCATCCTGAGTGGGCTTGGGGTGTTTGCTTATGCAACATGGGAAATAATAGCTTATGCTCCTAGACAAGTTAAGGTGAATGAGAATAATTATCCAACTCATGATCTTGAATTAGCGGAAGTCGCATTTGCGTTGAAAGTATGGAGGAATTATTTGTGTAGTGTCCATGTTGAAGTGTATACCGATGACAAAAAGTTTCCAAAATGTGTTTACTCAAAAAGATTTAAATCTCCGACAGAGAAGGTGGTTGGAATTATTGAAGGATTATGACATGAGTTTTCTCTACCAACCCAACAAGGCTTATGTGCTTGCAAATGTTGTAAGTCGTATGACCATGGGTAGTCTATGTCATGTACATGAAGTGAAGAAAGGCTTAGTGAAAGATGATCATAGGATGGCTCATTTTTGTTAGATTGGATGATTTTCCAAATGGGGTTTTTATGGTCCATCAAAACACCGAATCATCTTTGGTGGTTGAGTGAAGTCTAAGAAATATCTTGATCTACCATTGATGAAGTTAAAAGAATTAGTTCTTGGTAAGCTTATTGAGTCATTCTCCTTGAGGATAATGTTCTCTTTAGGTTTCAAGGAAGAATATGTTTCCCAATGTCGATGACTTGAGAAAATGGATTCTTGAGGAAGTTCATGGATCCCGTTATTCCATCTATCCAGGTTTCTACAAGGAGTTATTATGACCTTAAAAAAGTGTTTTGGTGTTAAGGCTTAAAAGAAGACATAACAAAATCATTGCAAAATGTCCAAATTGTCAACAAGTGAAAGTCGAGCACCAAAAGTGAAGTGGTTTACTCCAATAAATCCTAGTTCTTACTTGTTAGTGGGAAGACATAAATATGGATTTCGTGGTAGGTTTTCCTCGAACACAAAAGCAAAATTAATCTATATGAGTGGTTGTAGATAGGTTGAATGAATCTGCTCATTTAATTCAAGTCAAGTCCACATAGTCCGCGGAATATTATGCAAGGATCTTCATAGATGAGATTGTGTGTTGCCATGGTATTCGGTTATCCATCTTATTGGATAGGGGTGCACAATACACATCTAGGTTTTGGAGGTCGTTCCAAAAATGGTTTGGTACTTAGGTTAAACAGAGCACCGATTTTCATCCCCAAATGGATGGTCAAGCAGATTGCACTATTCAAACCCTTGAGGATATGCTTAGATATTGCATCATGGATTTCAACAAAAATTAAGAGAGACATTCTGCATTGGTTTTTTTTGGTATAACAATAGTTACCATACATCTATATCTATGGCTCCTTTTGAGGGCTAGTATGGTAAAAAAATGTAGATCTCCAATTTGATTGTATGAAGTTTGCGAGTCTTCACTCTTGGGTCCCGACATGATCTATAAGACTTTGGAGATAGTTCATATAATAAGAAACCGTTGAAGAGCATCCTATAGCCCACAAAATTCTTATGCCTACCATAGTAGAATATGCTTAAGGTTTGAAAAAGGTCATAAATTTTATTTAAACATTTGACGCATGAAAGGAGTGGTGAGATTTAGAAATAAAGGAATGTTGAATCCTAGTTATGTGGGTCACTATGAAATTTTGCAAAGGGTTGGAAAGGGTGCATACTAGTTGATATTATCTACTGATCTCTCTACAGTTCATCCGATTTTCAATGTATTCATGATTAAGAAGTGCATTGGTGATCCTGAGTCCATACTTCCTATTAATGTCTATGTATGGAAGAGAACTTTTCTTATGAGGAGGTTCTAGTTAAAATCATCGATAGGCAATTGAAGAGGTTTAGGAATAAGGACATGTCTTCTATAAAGGTGTTATGGAAGAATCACCTAGTTGAGGGAGCAATATGGGAGACCAAGGCCTACATGAAGTCCCAAAATCCTCATCTATTTCCTAATGAAGGTCAATTGTTCCTATTAATAATAATAAATAATAAATAAATTGAATTTTTCTTGTTTTGCAAAGATGTTCCTATTTTGATAAGGGTTGCGTCAAAACAAGTTTCATGAAAGAAGCTTTTTGTGTTAACTTGCACTTATTTGAAATATATACTTTTGCCTTATAATGGTTTGTGCTCATTTGATGTATATTAACAAGAATAGCCTGATAAATCTTTGGTGTTTTTTAAGATTAGGATTGGTGTTGAGAAGGTATTTCCTCAATACGAGTTAGTAAAGTTTAACTCTTATGTGAAATGGCCTGTGATTTGAATTCCTATGATTAATGCAATTTATGTGTTGAGTGGAGTTGTAAAGTATTCCTGTTATCTGTGACTCATGAGGGTTATATGCATGTTCTTTGATGGGAAGCTAGTATTGACTCTATCCTTTCCCTACAAAAATGTTAGTGTCATTCGGGGATGAATGTTTCTAAGGGAAGGGAACGGATAATGTAACACTCTTAATATTCATGACCTATAATAGAGCCTCACATAATTAAATTAAATTTAAACATTGTTTTTAAGCCTAAAATAATGTTTATAAACCATTTAGGAAGTTTTAAAATCAAATTGACAAGACACGTCCATGACTTCCAGAAACTAGCTAAATAGAACTAGTTAAGGTCCCTATGTATGGTAAAGGTTTTAAGGGTAATATGAAGTCCAAAAATAATAAAATACTATAAATGGATGGAATGTATTACAAAGGGTCAAAAAATGCACGAACAACTCCCCGAGGACCCCCCCCCCCCCCCCCCGAAGTTCCGTGAGGAGAATCCAAACCTTGGTGAGCAAGCTCTCAAACAAGATAACGACAGCCAAAATTTGAGGGTCTTTGCGCAACGCGTTGATGACACGTAGAGTGGAAAAAGTTTCCACGTGAAGCGTTCACTACATAAGGTCCACTACCTCAACCCAGAAATTAGCCCTGTGACGCGCAACCACTTTCTAAATTCATTGAAATCGCATTTTAAGCATTTTACATTAAAAAAAAGACCCATTTAAGTGAAAAGTACTTTGGGTAATTTACGGGGTTATTATAGATGGCCTAAGAATCACTTCTAAGTCATTATTCACCTATACCAAATTCCAAAAACAAAACCCAAAAGCTTTAATCTCTCTATACTTTCTTTCTCCCAAAATTCTCCACTAATGAAGAAAGAAAGCATGAAGAAGAAGACCAATTTATCTAAGATTTCACTCCAATTACGTGGATTAATCTATATTAAGCTATGGGTTCTTCAATGTTTGAATTCCTTTCTCCAAAAGGACCTTTAAAAGTTCATTTCTAAATCACCTGATTCCAATTGGTTTTTATATTCAAATGTGTTTTCTCATAAACTTAAAATTGATGATAAATTGTGATTTTCTATGACTAATTAAGTGTATATTGTTTGTTAATTGATGTTTATTGACGAAAATTCTTGTACATCATGTCTCTCTTCCCAAATTCCCCAAATCTTGGGTCTTGCTTAAAAATTGATGGAAAGTGATAAATGTATAGAATGTTAGACTTGTTTTATATATTATAATTAATAAATAGAATGCCTAGTGTAACATATAATTGGGATTGAATATATACCATGAATAATTCATGATGAACCCTTTTCTACCCAAACCCTAGGTTATGAATTGGAGGTAAATTGGATAGTCATGATGCATTTTACTTAGTTCTTGTGTTAATTACTATTGAAAGATGTTACTAAACCTATTTATTGAAGAAATTTGTTGGTTGATTCGAAGACCATGATGATGGCTTTTGAAGGAGATTGGGTAAATCTTTATGATCTTAATCGTTACTTAAATTATGATGGCTTGTGAATGATGATGTAATTAAATTGAAGCATGTATTATGATTAGCCTAAGTATGTGTTGGTATGATATTTAATTGAAATGCCTTTATTATTTTATTGTTAAATTATGCTTAAGATGTGATAATATTAACTTTGTTATGAACTACCTATGTGCCTTACTATGATATGGTGATGTTAAAGTGCTAATCTCACATATGAGGATTGTATTGAAGGATGTTCTCGTGAAAATCATATTGAGCTAATTACTACGATTATATAAGGATATATTTTCCTATGACCTAAACTAAGCTATGATTGTGAAATAAATACATTTCAAAAAGGTACTCACCTTAAAACAAAGTGAACTTGACAATGAGAGGTGTTGGCTTCCTATGGAGGAAGATTAACCCTATAGTTTCATTTGAGGTGTTGAATCCTCCATAAGAGACACTAACCCAATGAATTCTCATTAGATCAGGGCTCTAATTTCAAATAGGCATGTAGAGTGTTAAATACATATCTCCTACTTCTTGAACTATGTTGACATCATAGGAATAGTAGCTAGTGGATATACCTTAGATACCAGGTATATGTTTTGTTCTACTTTGGTCAGTTAACCACCTTCCATCGGTATAAGACTTAACTACATCGGATTCCACACTTATCTGTTGTGGTCTATTTCACTTAAGGAAAGTTTTCCCAAAACTAAAAATAAAATAATGATGTGAACACTAACTAGGGTGACCAAAAGGGTTGACTTAGTCTAGGCAGGGTTATGGGACTCTACCTTGGCATTGCACTATCTGGCTTTGAGGGAAGTCCTAGAAGTTTGTTCTTATGTTCTTATGTTTATATGATCTTATAAAGTGAATGTCATGCATATGTTGACTACATGTTGATGATTCTATATGTTAATAGTTTCATTTATGAATATGATATTGTCCTATGTTTATAAATATGATGGTGGCTACTATTGATGAAATGTTATGTAGAGTATAGATATTACTTCTTATCCTTTGTTTGGTTTACATGATTAAGTAATGTTATAGGGCTTTTCTTGGTCATTGTACATGTAGGCTAAAGGGTGGGTTATGAGTAAGGGCTTGCTTATATGATGAAGTTATGGATTTTATATGTGCTGACTTGACAATTACTTATTGAGATTTGTCTTGTGTTTTACATGGGTTTGACTCATGTATAATGTAATTGTTGGTCTATATTGGTTCATGATTGTGCATAAGGCTTGTAAAAGTACTTTAGCATGGTTTTTAACAAATATCCACTTTAGCATGATTTGAAATGTTTTATTTGCATATTCTCATATTTAGTACAAATGTGTACTAACCCATCTTTTATGTTTACTTCAAATGTAGGATCTGGCCATTGAGATTTTAGAGGGCCATTGAATAAGTCTTTCGATCCTATTTTCCAGGTCCGGTACGTGCTCACTTTACGAGGGCGATGCCACTATCTTGTTATTTAATATTTTCTCTCTTGTTATTTCATATTGTTTAGTCTTAAGAAAAGTTTAGTTCATTCCCTTTCTTTGTTGAATTTGTATATGACTATATCAGACTTTTATTGTAATAAAGTATAGGCTGAACCCAATATTTTGTATTCGACATAAATAGTTTAATATGAGAAGTATTGTAGACTTCTCATGAATCTATATTTCGATATTATGTATAAGAATTAAAAGTAGAAGACTATGTAATCTTCTTATACAGGAGTCTATGTATACTCGCTAAATATATATATATATATATATATATATATATGTGAAAGCGATAGGTCTAAGTAAACCTCAATGTAGAAGTAGTTTATAATTTTTAATTGTCCGCTAATTTAACCTATGAAATTTAATGATGAATACTAAGAGGTTAGATTTGTCCTCTTCGAGGACGACGAAACCGGTTACTTCTAGGTGGTGCTCCCTGTATGTCACAGTTACCTTGCCTATGTTGTATATCTCCTCAACCCTCACCTCCATCATCTCATGGGGAAAGTACTTTCCTAAGAAGACTTCCTTAAACTATTCCCATTCAATAGGACTCGAATCGACCAACCTGTTGGCTCTCCATTTAGTGTACCATACTTGAGTAACGTCCCTTAATTTGTATGAGGCCAACTGTGCCTTCTCCCTATAAGTCACCCCCATAGCACTCAACACCTTATACATATCATTTAGAAACAGTTAGGCATCTTCTCCCGCCTAAAAATAAAGGAAGATAGGAGGATTCATCTTCAAAAATTCCCTCAATCTAGACGTTATGGTACGCTAAAAAGAATTTATCATAGGACCAACATCTCTACTCACTTGAGTCGTCATGGATTGGGCTAGAGTAAGGAGAGCCTCTCTAATTTCTCCGTTAGTCATGTCCAAGATAACCACCGAAACCTCATCCCCTTGAGCAACTTTAACACCTGGTGGAACTGGTAAACCTTTGAGATGAACTCACTAATTGACTAGTTCCTCATTAACTCTCCTTGTGGGTTTCCTTCGAGTATTTATATCCTATAAACACAAGAGAAGAGTTGCAAAAAGACACTTATAACTTCTTTCTCATAAATGTGTCCTGTAACCTCTTGCTCATAAATGTTTTGCGACTTACCACCGATGAACAAGACTCTACTAGACGTGGCTTTCATGAGACCTTGAATCCTAAGAACTAATTCATAACCTTATGCTATGATACCAAGATTGTCACGACCCAAAGTACACCCTAGCGGATAGGGCACCTTTATGTCGCAACACGACATACTCGACCTCTCGGAGGTCTTTAAAAAGCCCTCAGACATCACTCATCGAATATATATATATATGGAAAATAGTGCAGAATTAAAACTTTTCACAAAAATAGGAATATTCTTTTATAGATTAAAATCATAGGGTAACAATCCATACATCACTACAATGGAACACCATAGTCCATTACAATTTCTTTTGAAAAAGGAAACTAATCATAACTATGTCCTTGATTCAATTAAGGACATACCAAGTCTTTTTGAGAGAATGTTATTCCCATGCTTTGCTTCTAAAAGGCTGCTCACTCTCCAGCTACACTTGTAGAATAAACAACATATGGATTTAATACATTGAATGCACTAAGTATGGTTATATGCAATAAAACCATGCTAAATTAGACATTTACTTTACAATGTGATTTTTATGCTCTTCTTATTGAGATGTCATAAAAAATTATAAAAACCACTTTCAAGACAACATCACATATAAGACATATTCAATTAATTTGTAATAGACAACCCTAACAACTTAGAAACCATATAACCATATAGACCTCCTAATAAAGATTATCCTAAGACCCACTTAAGTAAAATATGAAGCAGCCACCGATAAAACCATTGAACACACACCTAAGTGATCCTCAAGACTTCCCAAAGTATAATTATTCCCCTATAATAATTTAACTATCTACCAAAAGTTACTTTAAGACTCAACTAATTAAGACACGAAGAAGCCACCAATGCACCCTCTTAAAGTCTACCTAATCATTCATAAAGCTACCGTATATATTAACCTTTTCTTCCATTATAAATTAGCTACATCAAAAATATTCATTAAGACATTTAATAGAAATTCATCAATTAGAGTACTTCACATAATCGTCTGGGAGGACCTAGGGAACCTTATCCTATCATCTTGAAACTCAACTCGTGCAATGTATAGATAGCATACCATTCAACTACCTACACGTTGTAGAACTTCTCCAACACTAGAATGCATCCACATGATGAAAATAGGCATTAACCACTATAGACAACACTTGCTAGGTATGGAATCCAAAGTTTACCCCTACTCCAAGGAGGGTGTTGTACTTACCAAGGGTAAAACTAGAACACATCCCATGTTGGCATATGGTTAAGGAATATCACAGGTTTGTTTGTACATAGACTAATCTTAAGTAGAACCACTACAACAAGCATATGCACTTGGTGCTTTTCTTTGGTCTCATATAGTAAGTTCATTCATATAGAGGTGTATGAGAAGGTTCCATTTGTTAGTCTTACACAATCATAATACCCTTACCATGTATAGGTCCACTAGGGCTTCCACTCAAGGTCCTTAAGGATTGCTCTTATGACTTCCTTAAAGATGGTTTCATGTTTTTCCTACCATCCTATACCTAAGTCAATCATTCCACTCAAGACTTACACCATTATGGCCTTTCACTACAAGAATTTTATGTTGTTGAGCTTCTTTTAATAATCAAGGTCCTATATTAGTCATCATTAGAAGGTCATCATCTTAGGTCTACCGACTCGAGACTTTCATTCATGCATACATATAAGTGACAATGGTGCTTAAGCCTGCTAAGTCAAGAGTTAGCATTCAAATAACTTTCATTTATCAAATAGAGGGTATTAAGTCTTCCAATCAAGACATAACATCATCATGTCACACCTTCAATAACATTCAAGTACCATGTAGGGACAACTATTTCTATGTAGCAAGATAACCTATCAACAAAGATAATGAAATCATCATAGTATATCATAATGACACATAACCAATTGGAACCAATAAGGGAGAATCATAATTTAAAATTACATTCACACATACACAATTTCATCCTTCATATTAGTCATCTATACAAGCTATAAGATGATAATAGCATTATCCACAGAATAAAGATAACAAGGCAATGTTCATAAAAATTATAACACACAAACACCGTCATAATAAGTGGAAAATACAAATCAATACAATTTAATATAAATTCGACACAAAATAGACATATTAGATCAATTTCAACCTTCCTATTATCATTATCACCATTCTTTAGCCTTTTGAAGAAACTCATTTTGCAAAGGCTCTTAAATATATATATATATATATATATATATATATATATATATATATATATATATATATATATATATATATACACACACAATATTAAGTAAAGAATCAGTCAAAAAAATTGTCAAACAACATAAAATATGAATATTATCAGCATAATGACTGTTATTGACAATTTTATAATAACCTATACATACTTCAATAGCCCAAATACAATCTAATAATGAATTCTAAGCCATGAGCAATTTAGCTATTTTAGACACAAATAAAATAATCCATTGAATACATGGGTTTATATAGTTTTTGTTCTTAAAACTCTTAATTGACATCAATTATACCATTAACAGTGATTGAAATCGTTTCAAGCGAGAACCTATTGCTACAATTCAAAATAGAAGTTCATAGTTTTAGAATGTCTTAGAAAAACCTTCAGAATTTGACTCATTGAATTAAAGAGTATTAAAGGATTAAACACAACACCTATATTGAATATAATCCATGAAATTCATGGAGCATCATTGGAGAAACCAAACTCCTAGCTTCAACCTTGCTCCTAGCTTTAATGGAGTCCACACAGAACTCTTTTTGAACTTAGGGTTTTGTTTTTTGATAATGAGGTCTATGTCTAGGGTTTATGGTCTTAAAAAACAAAAAAGACCATAAAAGACACAAAATAACCATACATGAATCAATTATCCCCTAGGTGAATTTCTCAAAATATTCCAAGCTTGGCTGAGACACCTACAGAAAATTGAAGGTGTCAACCGACATTTGAATTGACAGACCATAAACTAACCAACGGATTGTCCTGCTGGTCCCTTTTTTTGGTAAGAACTTGTATTTGGGATCTCAATCTCTAAAATCTAAGTGTAGAAACACGTCTCTCTATCGATGGGGAGTACACTTGACCATGGAGCATCGATTAAACTATTTTTTTGGGACTTTTTTTTGCAGTTTGTTCCAAAATTTTGGGTCCTCTTCAAGGACCCTTCAGGTGGTACTTAGGGAATTTAACCCATACATTTCAACTCTAAACACGTAAATTTATATATTATGAACCTATCCTATCAGTTTGAACTCCAAACAACACGTAAAATATGAAATGGCTCACTAGAACACACTAGCATACCCAGAGGAGAACTTTCGAACGTCTAGGTCATTATTTGACATTACACTTCAAAAATCATCCAAACTCTTAAGAATGACTATCAATAATATAATACATCATTTTTACACCTTATAAACTCATGAAACACATGTTAGGATCTAGTTTAACCTAGTGATAATTTGTAATCCTGTGATTGTATTAATGAATGTAAAGGTATATGTGTCTTGATTTGGTAGGCTAGTGCATCCTCTTGCATACTAGTGATGTATATTTACTTAAGTGAATTTATGAATGATGGTGCACTTTATATAATTGAATAAAGACATCTTAGACTATGTTTTTAACCGGTAGACTTCTCTTTTACGATTATTCTAGAACCCTATGCGCAACCTTTTATCAGTCGGACAAATATAAAAGGCACCGTTATTGTAAATTCAATGAACTATCCTTGACGAACCTCGATTGGTAGACCATTTTGTGGTAGTTCTTCTTGGTAGAAGTATAATGGGTCGGTAGACCTAATGTATGTGCCCTCTCTAGTACCTAAATATGAATGAAACTACTTCATGGGAAATAAGGATAAGCAGCGAGTTGATATTGTTAAGATTGTTTCTCTTCCGGTTGTTGATGATACAATCTAATGGAAATTTTTTTAATTTCCCCTAAACTATGTGCCTACATACAATGTGTATTATTTCTACCGCAGTAAAGTATAACACATTTTAACCTTGAGGGGATAGAACCCCTGATTGCATATCTAGCTTGCATGGTTTATGTCATTTAATGCCTATTTCAATCATGTGGGATGTCCACTCTAGGTACTTGATAGGTACTACAATGTGTAGATTGTATTATATGATTCTATGTGCACATGGAACGAGTAGGCCTTGAAGGTGCTCGAGTGAGTGCCCTAAGACTTCATGACTAATGTGAAATCTACTAATTAAGATATACATTTTTTTATACAATATGATGCATTTCTCTCCAATATTGATGAAATTGGATACTTAGAAAGGCTTTTGTCTTGATGTGGCCTTAAGGAAAACTCAGGTGTGGCATGAAGAGGTCGAATGGGCATAAAATTTATTTCTTAGTTAAGGGTGTCTTAAGGTTACTTTAGATAGAGGTAATAATATGGTAAAGTGATCTACTTAATGTATGTGGCTTTTGTATTCAATGTTGGTGCTAGTTGAAGTATGAGTACTTAAAGTGAAAAGGATAAACATAATGTTTCAAATAATATATTGTTACTTGTCTGTTGGTTGTAACTTATATAGTGACTTTATTGTCCAAATGTTCATGAAGCCTTGAAAACTTTAATAAAGCATCATTTTCAACAAAATTTCCCTTTTAGCATGTTTTGCATGGTCATCATACTTAGTGATTAATTGTTATAAGACCAACTTCTTCATGTTTTTAGTGAAATTGAAGAGTTGGATCTATTCTCCAAGAATCGGTATGTACTTATGGATTGGAGAACAATAAACTTCTTTTGTTTCCTTTTTATGTAATAGAATCTTGGTTGTTTCTTTCAATTTAAAAGAGTTCTAACCTTATAATGTTTATGTGGTGTCTAAGACGGCTATATTGACACATTGTGTTCCCTCATTTTATAAAAGTGTTTTTCTATTGTTGACTTTATCAAGAAAAGTTTTAGTTCTGCGCTAATTTGCTTGCCTATGTGATTAATGAACGCTAAAAAGCCTATATGAGCCCCATTAGGGGTAAAGTAAGTTGTGCTGCGACTCGAGGGTGTTCTCAAGTCATGTTCTTCAGCTAAATTCTACATCTTGTTTCCTTATCAGATTCCTAAGGTGTTACAACATGATTTCAATGGGTCATTAATCATAGAATGATAAAATCTATCTATTATTTTAGATCGGGGTGCTCAATTTACTTCACACTTTTGGAGGTCATTTCAAATAGAGCTTGTTGCAGTGTTATTCTTCGTAACGCTTTTCATCCTCAAATGGATTGTCAAGAAGAATGTACCATTCATAGCTTATAAAATATGTTGAGGTTGTGTATCATAGACTTAAAGGGTAATTGGGATGACCATCTTCCAATGGTAGAGTTTATCTACAATAGCAGTTATAATTCAAGTATTTTCATTGCTCCTTTTGAAGCATTGTATGGTAGGAATAAATCACTCTACTTTTTCTCGCATTAGTTCATAAGGACATTGAAAAAGTTTTACTAATTATAAAAATGTTGAAGATGGCCCAGAGTCACCAAAGTTTTATGTCGATGTTTGAAGAAGGGATCTATAATTTGAAGTTTGTGACTAGACCACTTGAAATCTCACCTATAAATGGTGTAATAATGTTTGGTAAGAATGGGAAGCTTTGTCTTGGGTATGAGATCCCATATCAAATCTTGAAACGTATAAAAAAGTTGTCCAATGAATTAGACCTATAAAATGAATTGGTTTTGGTTAACCTGGTATTCCATGTTTCCATGATTAAGAAATATATTGGTGATGTGGTATCCATCACTCCTTTTATGGTTTTGGGAGTTGCTTGGAGTCTTTCTTAGGTAGAGGATTTGGTACAAACTTTAGACCGGCAAGTTAAGAGGTTGAGAATAAGGAAGAAGATTTTGTAAAGGTGTTGTGAAGGAACCACATAGTTAAGAATGTTACCTGGGAGGCCGAGGCCGATATGAAGTCCTGCTACACCACAATATTTTTCCTGCTAATCCAATCCAAACATGTGTTAAGTAGTCATTTTGAGTTTGGTGTTTCAGTAGTCATGTGTGCTACATGTATCCTTCATTATTTTCCGTTATCATATGCATGTTCTTGTAAGCATTCATATTTTACCATAACTTCAGTTTTCCTAATTTACATGTTCCTTAATATTTGTTCACATGTTTGTATGATGGTCGAATATTAGACTTTATGAGATGTTTCAATGAAAATGCTTAGTTATGCTTTTGATGAAATACAATATTGACTCTCTAATGTTGTGTAAATCTATCTTGAGTTCGAGAGGGTATTTGTCCTATTATTATGTGAAATAATGTGTTTTGTGCAATATGGATAGTCGATGCAACTCCTGCTTCTTTGTGATTGTATTCATTTAGATGTTGCATGCATTATGGACTTCTAATATTGAGTCTTTCTTTTCGTATGAAGTCTAAATTGTCATTCGACAATTAATGTTCCAAAGGGGGAAATAATGTAAAACCCCAGAAAATAGTAGGTTAAACTAGAATCTAATGTAAAGGTTAAAAATCATAGAATGAAGATCATTTAGGGTTGACATAAAGGGTAATAATAGTAGAGGACAAAAGGAAAGTGCCAGGGAAAAGGGACCAAGCAAAAGGCTAAGGCAAAGTCTACCCGTGCTTGGGTACACATTGTGGTCCTCAACACGGGTCGTTATGAATACTAGTGGACTTGCCTTGAACAAGATTGAATGGACACTTAAAAGCCTAGCTACTTGCTAAACTTCATGGAATGGACTACGACTCATGGTCTTTACTATGGTTCGTAGAGTTCTTCTTGAAGATGTCTTACACATGGTGACTTGTAGAAAAAAGTATCCTAGATACTATCGCACGAACCTCAAGAGGGACAACGACTCATGGTCTTGACCACGGATGGTGGAGGCCCTCATGGAAATGTCACGACCGAGGAGCACCACAAGAAGTAACATGGCACACATGACCTCTCGGATGTCTTATACAAACTCGTAAAGATCATTCATTGCATTGTCATAGAAATTTAGCGAAAAATTTAAATCATTTCATAGCATAACCTAATGCTAAAAAATCAGATCATATAAAAAATCACATGTATATAGTTTAGACACTAAGTCTCAATTTGCTATCTTAGACTCAACATCAGTAGAATAGAATAGGGACACCAGCCTTTACAACATAAAAAAATAAGTCATAGTATTACAAGAGGTATAAAAGTTATTCGTTCTAGGAAAGATCCTCTAGCCATAACAACCCACACTTTGTGGTAAAATGATGAAAGAGAATGGCATTAGTATCAGGATTCATTAATTATGATAACCATGCAAAAACATGAATTAAAGAGGACATTTAGTTAGAAATCATGCATCAAGTAATTTATTAAAACATTATGAAATTGATAAATAAGCACAATATAGTTCACATAAATTATATAGAAATGGATTCTATTCACAACAGCACATAAAACCATATTTCACATTTTTGGCACATCCAACATCTCCATAGTATTGCTTTCCTTTTACCTTACTTCTTCACCCAATGTAACCCTTAAGTAATACTTAGTGCAATGTATGAATAGTGTATCATTCCACCCTTCACACCAAAGTATATCATCTAAAGGTCAACAAGGTGCACACTCATACAACCTTCATCATTTTAACATTATACATTCATAAAGACATACCATATCATGAAATGCATCGTTAACATAAGAACCAACATACTTCATAGCCCTCATATAAGACCCATTCCCTTATAACATCACTGTTGTCACGCCCCTTTTTTTTCTCAAACATTTGATTTTATTTGTTTCAAAAGAAAAAAGAGTTTTTTCAATTAAAATGATAATCTAACAGGGATAATTATTATTCAGAGTCGCCACATGGAATTGTGTTTTGCTGTTCCAAGTAACCTTATTTAAATCCCTAATCAAAAGGAAATTTGACTCTATATTTTTTATTGGTCTCCGAATTAAAAATCCGGGAAAGGAATTCTGTTGATCGAGGGGAAGGTGTTAGGCATCCCTCGAGTCCCGTGGTTTTACCACGGTCGCTTTATTAACTTTGGTATGACTTGACTTAATTTTGAATATTATATTATTTAACTTAATAATGAATTGTTTTTACTTTATTCTCTCATTTATTTTAAAACATATAAAAATTGTCTTATTTATTTCAAATCTATTGAAAATTATTTTATTATTTTTGGTGTATCCATTAATTCAAAATTTGAAACGGTCATATTTATTTATATATTTATTATTTTTTATTTATATATTTATTTTGCTTTTACATTTTTAGTATATTTTTTTATGTTATTATATGGTCCAATTTGTATAGGTACTTTATAGTTAGGAAAATAATTTACAGTTCAAGTTAATTTAGGATTTGTATTTATTTTTTATTTAAAAATAGAAAAATAAATTTTCTGAGATTTGAAGTTAGTTTTAAAATAGGAAACAAAAATTAAGGATATTAGTTTAAAAGAGAAAATCATCAGGAAATTTTTTTTCTACACGTTTAATTTGATTACTTTTATATATTTCTTTTTTAAAAAATAATAATTCTATTTCTCTTTTCTTTTAATATTTTCTAAAAAAACTAAACGTATGTTGTTTGTTAGTTTTTCTTCTTTTCTGCTTTTTATTGCTGTTTTATATTTTATTTTTTTTTGTTCTAACGTTCTGTTCTTTATTAATTTATGTTTTTACGCTTTCTTTTCATTTTTTTTTTATAATCATTCATTTTTTTCTTTTGTTTTTCTTATTCTTTTCTATACACGTTTTATTTTTTTATTCTTTTTTTTTATGTTTTTCATCTTTTTGAATTACTCTTCCTCATTTTTTTAAATTATAACTCTAAATAATATTCATATATATTCTCTTAATGATAAAACTTTAATAATACAAATTAGATTATTGGCCAGATATGTATGTTTGGTTGTATAAATAGAGGGTTCTTCCTTCATAAATAAGCAAGCCCACATAAAATTATAAATTCTCCACTCTCTCTCTAAGATTCCGCTATCATCCCCCTCAAATTGGTATCAGAGGTAGAAAATAATCGAATAAGATATGGAAAACAAATCCGAAACAACAGATCTACAAAAATAGGTATACTCATTTATGTTAATGAGTAGCTAAACTGCTTTATTCCTATAATCTCTTGTTGATTATAATTGTTTATCATGTTTTAATAATGTTCTAATAACCATCTTTAGAAAGTTTGCTACAGAAATATTATGCGAATAGGTATGCTCAGACTATGTCATCCTAAGGTTGAAACCGATAGGCAAGAAGGCCGTTTAGGGGAGTAAACAAAGTTAAGGCGCTGTTAGGGTAACCAATCAAATGATGAAAACTGTAGTAGTGACCAGACGAGATGATTATTAAACCATTATTATTACATAATAAATAAGTATAATCTATTAAGAGGTTGGAAGGAATAAAATTTTACCGAAAATATGATTAAAATGAACTCCTATTTATTTGATGATGATGTTAATTACAAGATATTAATACTCTATATATTAAGAGGTCTTATTACAGATATAAAAAGAATAATTTATGATATATTATTGACATATGAGGTAATAGAAGTAACAACTCAAGGTTGGGCTGAATTAGTTATATACAAGATGATTTTTATGATAATAATTTTGACATAGACTTATATGATGATCTAGAAATATTCAGAGATCAATGATAAATTATATATACCTACAATATTGGAAAGAGACTAAGGAAAACATAGAACTACTTGAAAAATTGCTAATTAAAAATTTATACGATTATTTTACAACTAGAGAAATTGAACATTTAGAATATATTACAGAAAATGTTAAGGAAATACAAAGATTAGAACCACTTAAAGAAGAGTATAATAAAAAAATATTTTCTTAAAAACATGAAGAGTAATACAACATCAAGTAAGAAAACTGAAATAACAAAAATTAAGATAGAAAGAAAAGTGCGAAAGATATGGAAAAAGTTAAAACCCTTATACATAGAATATGAATTATCACAACTCACTAAAACAGGAAATGACAAGAAAAATCATTTGATAAATATAATTTCAAAAACGGAATATAAATATGTTTGTTATTTGAAAAAGCAATATGAACAAAGAAATATATAAGCAACAATTGATAGAAAAAATAGATGAAAAAAGACCAGAACTACAACATAGGAAAGAAAGATTAATAGAAAATATGTTAGCAGGAATATGTAATAAATCAATATTAGCACAAAGAAAAGTTATATTTATGTTATAAATACAAATATATCACCTTGAATATAAATTACGACATAACATAATTTATAAATTATAATGAATAAAGAAGAGTTTGCAGTAGATGAAAAGACATATGAAAATCAAGATGAATTAATGATAAAAATAATATTTTCAAACCTAGGAAGACGATATAAAAAATAGGAAATAATTTATATTTAATGTTAGAAAAAGAAACAGAAAAAATTAGAAGATAGTCTAACAGCTATAATAAGAAAAACAAAAGAAAATGAAGGAATAGATAAATCAAAAGAAATTGAAAAAATAAAAATACAAGCAAAACAAGAAGTACAACATTTAGAAGAAATAAAAAATACAAGGATAAGTGAATTAGAACAAGAATTAGCTAAGTTAAAATTATTATATGAAATTAAACAAAAAGAAAAAGATAAAAAATTCGAATTAACTAATAAAATAAATGATATAAAAGAAAAATTTAATGAAAATATTGAAGTAAATGAAATAGACGAAAATGAATCAGATATAATAAATGACCAAAACTCAGAAATAAGTGATATAAGTGAAACATATACAGAAATTTTTGAACAGAAAAACAAAAAGAAAAAGATAAAAAATTCGAATTAACTAATGAAATAAATGATATAAAATTAGGAGCTAGAATAAAATTTTTACATCAATGGTTTATACAACTATGTTAGAAACAAAAAGAAAAAATAAAAATGGAAAAAGTACTAAATAAGAATTTAGCATGCTGTAAAGGTAAAACAGCACCACAATTTGGATGTACAAATAAATATTATAAAAAGTAAAAAACTAAAAGATATAAAGATAATAGAAAAACTAAAACTAGGTATAAATATAAAAAACCAAGACAAAGATATTATGTAAAAAATTATAAAATAAAAAAGGCCATATAGACCAAAAAGAAAAATATTACAATGCACTTGCTATAATTGTTGAAAGACAGGACATTTAGCTGGAGATGTAAATTACCCAAAGACCCAAAAAGAAAAGAAATTGCAGAAATAATAATAGATAATGATGAGTATATGCAAATAGAATATATAGACTATGATTTAAGTGAAAACGATAGTATATATGAAGTATCAGATATAGATACTGAAAATGACGAAGAAAATATTAATCTAGATAATGACGAAATAGATGAAGAAATATAATGGCTGAAGATGATATAAAAATAATATCTAAAGAAGATTATCAAAATGAAGAATTATCATAACAAAAAATTATATTTGATAATTCAATTTTTGAACAAATAAAAGGAAAAGAATTAGATTTAAGTGTTGAAAAAGTACTTGAATACTATGTAGTTAGTCAGAAAGAACATATCATAGATTGCAAATATACAAGAGGAAAAGCATAAAGTGTACCAAATACGTTAACAAGAGCTACCTCATCAAGAATGACTACATCTAAAAGAAACTATGAAATACCACAAAATTTATTAGATAGAGAAGAGATAACACCATACCATTACTTCATAACATGAATAGTAGACCAAAGAAGATATAAAATTTTAATAAATACGGGACAAGAAGAAAATTATATAACAAGAGAATTAGTATTACAAACAGAAATCATAAAGACAGGACAATTATGCCCCGGATTACCTAGCGAGATAGTAAATACAAATGAAGAAATAACAGAAAAAGAAATAATTATAGGAGGAATACCCTTAATAATACCATTTAAAATTTACCAAGGAAATCAGAATATTACATTAGGAATAAAATGGTTAGAAAGAGTAAAACCATATAAAATAGAAAATGAACAATTAACAATAACCTGTCAAAATAAGAAAATATTCATTAAAAGAACAAAATGAATGATGAAAATATTTATACTTGCAAAAATTATTGTACAAGGATATCACAACAAATATTATACCCCTATGATAGATACAGGAACAGAAGCAAATATATGTAAATATAATTGTTTACCAGAAGATAAATAGGAAAAATTAAAAACACCGATGGTAGTAACAAGATTTAATTATGAAGGAAGTGTGATTAAATACAAACCAAAAAATATAAAAATACAAATATGGGATAAAATACTGACAATAGAAGAAATGTATAATTTTGAGTTACAACAAAACATATATTACTAGGAATTCCATTTTTAGATAAATTCTAGCCACATATAATAACAAAAACACACTGGTGGCTTACTACACCATGCGGGAACAAGATAGGAGCAAAAAGAGTAAATAACTGTAACGACTCTTTTGGTCGTTTTGAGTACCAGAGATTTTTATTTCATAAATATTCTTCCGATAGATTTTAGATGGGTGTTTTGGACTATTCATAATTATAACTATGAAACTAATGAGGTATTTTTACTAATTTATTTAGTTAGTGGTTAAGAAAATAATATTATAATTAATAGTGTATCACTTTCAAACTTTTATAATTATCTTATATAATAATTAAGAGTAGATTTTATGAAAAAGGGAAACAAGAGTTAGGCGAGAAACCCTACCTGCAATATTTGAAAGCGTTGTTCCTTCAGGTAAGAATTTCAACGATTTCATATATTATTCTATGTATAGTGAAGGTCATGCTAGAATATGTATTAGGTTTATTATTATTATTATTATTAATATGACTTGAATAAATAAGGAATTGGAAGATTTATATATATATATATATATATATATATATATATATATATATATATATATATATTGTTATTGTATGGAAGTTGGGGGAGGGACAAACCTGCAATGGATTGCCATGTGAGGAAAAAAGGGGATTAATGCATGTCTGCCACTGGTCTCGTGACCAGTGGCTTCAAGTGGTAAGGTTAGTGGGGAAATTGTCTTCGAGGGTTAGTGTTCTGCCACTAGTTGCGTAATCAGTGGCCTAATTTTAATATTATAAAATTTTGTTATGATATAAGAAATTAAAGTTTGATATATTGAGATGGGTAATTAAATATAAAGTGTATAATATTAATTTAATATCATTAAGGTTAATTATATTGGAAAAACTAAGATTTACCCCTAGGTTTAAACTTTAGTAAATTGATTATAGACATAATTGTTGGTGTTGCTTAGTAATAATATAATAATGTTATTAATTTTTAGTTGATGAATAATATTATTATATTTAGTGTGTTTGGTTGAAAATAGGTTGAATGAAAAAGTTTTTGTTGGCAACGTAGATGCTGGTTTGGTAATTAAGGCAAATTATAAATTTAGTTCATGTTTAGACATAACTTACAGGTAATTATATATTAAGGTATGGCATGTGTTAATTGTATTGGTATAAGGCAAGTGTTAATAAAAATAACAGAAGGTGCTGGACAGGAATATGTTACATTAAGCATGCAAGCATTTCAAGAAAAGATGCATATGAAAGCATTTCAAGAAAAGATGCATATAGAAATAGGCTTTAACTCTTAACATCATAATTTAGTTATTATATTATAAATACCTTAGGTATATTTTTATAGGTAATAAAATATAAGAAATTGAGACTTATCCATAAGATGGAGCATTAGGAAATTTATTATACAATTAGGTGAGTTCTTGGGTTTAGGCTTAGATATATAATAATATAACTGTTTGTAGACTCGTTAACATATAATTATGCCTGTATGGTTGATAGATTGAAAACGTTCAGAGGCGTTAAGGTAAGGAAAGGCATTGGAGAAGTATTTTTCTTGACTTCGATTCTTCGGTGGAGGTAGGTTATGGTTTATTTCTATTTGATAGATAAACTCTAAATAGTGATTGATATGTATTGAGTTATATTGTAGAGTCTCCTACGTACTTGATTGTGTGGTTGTATGTTTTGATTGTTTGGTTTGTGGTTGGCTTAAAATTATGAGAGTGTTGAATTCCTAATCTTGAACCCTCTCTATTAAAATGACGCCTTGAATAAAGAAGGCTTGCTGAAATATAATAATGAGATAATTGGATGGGAGTGTCACATTCCGACATGATATTATGGGATCGGAGTGTCACGTTCTGACACGGTATATGAGATCGAAGTGTCACGTTCTGACATGATAACATGAACGGAAAGGAATCTTGAATTAACTTAATATACTTAAACTCAAAGAACCTATTTCCCAAATGAGTATGGTGTGGAGGCATAAGCCCTCATAGGTGTGCTCTGTGTTGTGATTGATGGTGTACCTACTATGATGTTGTTGTAAATGGTTCATGTGTTTGTTGTTGCCACCTGTTAAGTATTGTAGTTGATTTTATACTATTATTCAATGTATATTGGTTTCTATTTTGAGTTGGCCGATGATACCTACTCAGTACGTGTTCCTTGTACTGACCCCTACTTGTATTTTCTTCTTTGTTCTTTTGTGGAGTGAAGCAAGTGTACCATCGACCTCAACTCGCCCTCAGCTCTAGTCAGTCTCCAGCATATCAGAATTCAGGGTGAGCAATTATTTTTAGCTCGTGCTGGATTCTCTCATTCACGTCTTGATGTTTTTGAATTTCGGACATGGACCATCTTTTTGCTTATTTTTGTTTTGTTAAATACTCTTGGACTTGGTAATTTGAGTATAGATGTTCTTGATGTGATGAATTCCAGATTTTAGGGATGATAAGTTTTAAACTTTAGAAACTTATTTAAATTGGTTGCTTAGTATCTTTTGGAGCTTCCGCATTATTTATATTATTTATAGTTGAACTATTGGTATATATTGGGGTTTTAGATATGTTGGTTCGCCCACCTAAGGAGGTAACTGTGGGTGTCACTCACGACTCATTTTGGGTCGTGACAAACTTGGTATCAGAGCGTTAGGTTCGTTGGTCTCATCACACAAGGACAAGTCTAGTAGAGTCTTGAGGAACGCTATGGGGACGCCTTTACTTTTCTTCGAGAGGCTATAAGACTTTAGGAAAACTCCATTCTTTCTTGTTTTGTGCTATTACTTGGATTCAATTGGTATCTAGGTGATACAAATTGGTATCTGACCTTCTCCCTCTATTTCGCAGATGGTTACGACTAGAGCAACAACTGTGCCAACACCATCACCGGCAACACAGGGTGCGTCTGAGCCAATCATTGGGGCTGTAACTCGAGCAAGAGGTCGTGGTAGGGGTTGCAGGAGGACGCCCGCTAGAGGCAGAGGACAAACACCTAGTCCATCTAGGAATAAAGCAGTGACTCCTCCACCGACTAATGAGGTAGTGAGAGACGGTGAGGAAGGGGAAAATGAGTTGGTTCAGGATAAGGAAGTACCACCCCAGCCTACCCCAGAGATGATTAATCAGGTTCTTACTTATCTTAGTGGGTTATCTAATCAGGGCCATACACCTCTAGTGTTTTCTGCACTAGCACCTTAGGTTCAGAGAGTACAACATGCAACTGTTGTGGCTCCCCGCATGGATGCATCATTGGAAGTAGGCACGTTTCCTCGATTGACTACAGGGTCTATAATGACAGGTGATCAGCATGAACTTTTCATTAATTTCTTAAAGTTGAAACCTCCAGTCTTCAAGGGTGCTGAATCTGAAGATTCCTATGATTTTCTGGTTGATTGTAATGAGCTTCTACATAAGATGGATATAGTAGAACGATTCAGTGTAGAGTTTGTGACCTATCAGTTTAAGGGGGATGCTAAAATGTGGTGGCGGTCGTATGTTGAGTGTCAACCAGCACAGGCACCACCTATGACTTGGGCATCATTTTCTAGCTTATTTATAGAGAAGTATATACCCCGGATCTTGAGGGATAGGAGGAGAGATGAGTTCCTGAGCCTAGAGCAAGGAAGGATGTCTGTTGCCGCTTATGAGGCTAAATTTCGTGCACTATCCAGGTATGCCACTCAGCTTTGCTTGAGTCCACAAGAGCGGATTCGTCGCTTTGTGAAAGGATTGAGGTCAGATTTGCAGATTCCAGCCTTACAGGTAGCTGCTGCAGCAAAATCCTTTCAGGAAGTGGTTGATTTTGTGATAAAGGTAGAGGGGGTGAAGCCAGACGACTTCACTACAGCATCAACATTTAAGAAGTTTTGTAAGGGAGGTGAGTTTAGTGGTTCTTACTCAAGAGGGCAGAGTTCAGGAGGTTATCCAGCCCGTCCTATTCAGTCTTCATTGCAGGCTTCAGCTGGGGGTCCATCGCAAACCAGTCAGCCTTTTTCTGAGTTCGGAGGTTATCTCCAGACTTCGTCATTTTCACAAAGACCTATACTTGACTCCAGGAATTGTTATGGATGTGGAGAGGCTGGACATATTAGGAAATATTGTCCAACACAGAGTTTCAGACCCCCAGTAGTTAGAGGTAGAGGTGGTCATGGTAGAGGCCGTCATACTGGAGGACGTGGTGGCCACGGTAATGGTGGTCACCAATTCAGTCGGGGTGGCGGGCAAGGTGGAACTACTGCAGCGCAGCTTGGTAGGGGCAATGGACAGACAGGTGATAGGGCTATTTGTTATGCTTTCCCCGGGAGGTCTGAAGCAGAAATATCTGATGTTGTTACCACACGTACTCTTTTGGTCTGTGATTGCATGGCTTCTGTATTGTTTGATCCCGGATCCACATTTTCATATGTATCTTCATCATTTTCTACTAGTATTGATTTATATTGTGATTTTCTTGATATGCCTATTCGTGTCTCTACTCCTGTGGGTGAGGCCGTGATACTTGAGAAGGTGTATAGGTCTTGCCTTGTGACTTTTGTGGGGAGCAATACTTATGTAGATTTGATTATTCTAGAGATGGTTGATTTTGATGTGATTCTGGGTAGGACTTGGTTTTCTCCAAATTTTGCAATCTTAGATTGTAATGCCAAAACTGTGACATAGGCCAAGCCTGGGACAGATCCGCTAGTGTGGGAGGGTGACTATATTTCCACTCTAGTTCGTATTATCTCTTTTCTTCGTGCTAAGAGGATGGTTAGTAAGGGTTGTTTAGCTTTCCTGGCACATCTCAGGGATGATACTTCCAAAGTACCTTCGATTGAGTCTGTTTCGATAGTCCATGAGTTTCTTGATGTGTTTCCTGCAAACCTTCCTGGTATGCCACCAGATAGGGATATTGATTTTTGTATTGATTTCGAGCCGGGTACTCGCCCCATTTCCATTCCCCCTTATAGAATGGCTCCAGCTGAGTTAAGAGAGTTAAAGGCCAACTTCAGGAGTTGTTAGGTAAAGGTTTTATTAGACCGAGTGCATCCCCTTGGGGTGCTCCTGTTTTATTTGTGAAGAAGAAAAATGGAAGTTTTCGGATCTGCATAGACTACATGCAGCTGAATAAGGTAACTATTAAGAACAAGTATCCCATTCCTTGCATTGATGATTTGTTCGATCAGTTACAAGGTGCTTGTGTCTTCTCTAAAATTAATTTGAGATCCGGTTATCATCAATTGAAAATACGGGCAAAAGATGTGCCAAAGACTACTTTTCGAACCAGGTATGGGCATTATGAATTTTTAGTAATGTCTTTTGGTCTTACAAATGCCCCTGCTGCTTTCATGAGCCTGATGAACGGGATTTTTAAGTCATATCTCGATCTTTTTGTTATTGTATTTATTGATGATATACTGATATACTCAAAGAGATGAAAAGAACATGAGGAGCATTTGAGAGTAGTATTGGAGTTGTTGAGAGAGAAAAGACTTTATGCCAAATTCTCCAAGTGTGAGTTTTGGCTAGATTCAGTGTCCTTCTTGGGGCACGTGGTTTCTAAGGATGGAGTGATGGTGTATCCTTCTACTATCGAAGCAGTGAAAAATTGGGTATGACCTACTAATGTTTCATAGGTAAGGAGCTTTGTTGGTTTAGCTAGCTACTACCGTCGATTCGTCAAGGGATTTTCTTCTATTGCTTCCCAGTTGACAAATTTGACTAAGTAGAATGTTCCATTTGTATGGTCAGACGAATGTGAAGAAAACTTCCAGAAACTCAAGACCTTGTTGACTACTGCACCAATTCTTACCTTGTTAGTGGAAGGTAAGAATTTTATTGTTTATCGTGATGCATCTTATTCTGGTTTGGGTGCAGTGCTAATGGAGGAGAGGAATGTAATTGCTTATGCTTCGAGGCAATTTAGAGTGCATGAACATAACTATCCGACCCATGATCTGGAGTTGGCTGCAGTTGTATTTGCATTCAGGCAATGGAGACATTATCTATATGGGGTCAAGTGTGAAGTTTATACAGATCATCGTAGTTTACAATATGTCTTTACTCAGAAAGCTTTAAATTTGAGGTAGAGGAGGTGGATGGAACTATTGAAAGACTATGATATTACTATTTTGTATCACCCAGGAAAAGCTAATGTTGTGGTAGATGCTTTAAGTAGAAAAGCAGGGAGCATGGGTAGTTTAGCCCACTTACAAGTTTCTAGACGCCCATTGGCTAGAGAGGTTCAGATTCTGGCTAATAACTTTATGAGGCTGGAAGTACTGGAGAAAGGAGGATTTTTGGCCTGTGTGGAGGCAAAATCTTCTTTTCTTGACAAGATAAAGGGAAATCAGTTTGCTGATGAGAAGCTGAGCCGAATTTGAGATATGGTATTGCGAGGAGAGGATAAAGAGGCAGTTATTGATGAAGAAGGCATCTTGAGGATTAAGGGAAGAGTATGTGTGCCCCGTGTAGATGATTTGATTCACATTATTCTTACAGAGGCTCATAGTTTGAGGTATTCTATACATCCTGGTGCAACCAAGATGTATCGTGATCTAAGGGAACATTATTGGTGCAGTAGAATGAAGCGTGACATTATTGATTTTGTTGCCCAATGCCCGAATTGTCAGCAGGTAAAGTATGAACATCAGAGGCCTGGAGGTACACTTCAGAGAATGCCCATTCCTAAATGGAAGTGGGAAAGAATTTCAATGGATTTTGTAGTTGGTCTTCAAAAGACATTGGGTAAGTTTGATTCTATTTGGGTAATTGTTGGCAGGTTAACTAAGTCTGCTCACTTTATTCCGGTCAAGATGACTTACAATCCAGAGAACTTAGCCAAGCTCTATATCTCAGAAATTGTTCGATTGCATGGAGTCCCACTTTCCATCATATCAGATAGAGGTACGCAATTTACTTCTAAATTTTAGAGGACCCTACATGTTGAATTAGGTACTAGATTTGATCTTAGTACTGCATTCCACCCTCAGATCGATGGGCAGTCAGAGCGAACAATTCAAGTGCTGGAGGATATGCTTCGTGCGTGTGTGATAGATTTTGGTGGTCATTGGGATAAATTCTTACCCTTAGCAGAGTTTTCGTACAACAATAGCTATCATTCGAGTATTGATATGGCCCCATTTGAGGCATTGTATGGGAGGAGATGTAGGTCCCCCATTGGTTGGTTTGATGCAATTGAGGTTAGACCTTGGGGTTTTGATCTTTTGAGGGAATCATCAGAGAAAATGAAATTTATTCAAGAAAAACATTTAGTAGCTCAGAGTAGGCAGAAGGAATATGCAGATCGAAAGGTTAGAAACTTGGATTTTATGGAGGGTGAGCAAGTCTTGCTGAAGGTTTCACCCATATAAGGTGTGATGTGGTTTGGTAAGTGAGGTAAGCTTAGTCCGAGGTATATTGGACCATTTGAAGTACTTAAGCGCGTGGGGGAGGTGGCCTATGAATTAGCCTTGCCTCCGGGACTGTCAGGAGTGCACCCGGTATTTCATGTGTCTATGCTGAAAAAATACCATGGTGATGGAAAGTACATTATTCGTTGGGATTCGGTTCTTCTTGATGAGAATATGTCTTATGAGGAGGAGCCTGTTGCTATTCTAGATAGGGAGGTCCGCAAGTTGAGATCAAAGGAGATCGCATCTATCAAGGTTAAGTGGAAGAATCGTCCAATTGAAGAGTCCACTTGGGAGAGTGAGGTTGATATGCAAGAAAGATATCCACATCTTTTTACGGATTCAGGTACTCTTTCTCTCCCTCGCTTTTCTTTTTGATCGATTCGAGGACGAACGATGGGTAAATTGGTATCTATTGTAACGACTCTTTTGGTCATTTTCAGTACTAGAGATTTTTATTTCATAAATATTCTTCCGATAGATTTTAAATGGGTGTTTTGGACTATTCATAATTATAACTATGAAATTAATGGGGTAGTTTTACTAATTTAGTTAGTGGTTAAGAAAATAATATTATATTTAATAGTGGATCACTTTCACACTTTTATAATTATCTTATAAAATAATTAAGAGTAGATTTTATGAAAAGGGAAACAAGAGTTAGGCGAGAAACCCTACGTGCAATCTTTGAAAGCGTTGTTCCTTCAGGTAAGAATTTCAACGATTTCATATATTATTCTATGTATAGTGAAAGTCATGCTAGAATATGTATTAGGTTTATTATTATTATTATTAATATGACTTGAATAGATAAGGAATTGGAAGATTTATATATATATATATATATATATATATATTGATATTGTATGGAAGTTGGGGGAGGGACAAACATATATATATATATATTGATATTGTATGGAAGTTGGGGGAGGGACAAACCTGCAATGGATTGCCATGTGAGGAAAAAAGGGGATTAATGCATGTCTGCCACTGGTCTCGTGACCAGTGGCTTCAATTGGTAAGGTTAGTGGGGAAATTGTCTTCGAGGGTTAGTGTTCTGCCACTAGTTTCGTAATCAGTGGCCTAATTTTAATATTATAAAATATTGTTATGATATAAGAAATTAAAGTTTGATATATTGAGATGGGTAATTAAATATAAAGTGTATAATATTAATTTAATATCAATAAGGTTCAGTATGTTGGAAGAACTAAGATTCACCCTTAGGTTTGAACTTTAGTAAATTAATTATAGACATTATTGTTTGTGTTGCTTAGTAATAATATAATAATATTATTAATTTTTAGTTTATGAATAATATTATTATATTTAGTGTGTTTGGTTGAAAATAGGTTGAATGAAAATGTTTTTTTTTGGCAACGTAGATGCTGGTTTGATAATTAAGGCAAATTATAAATTTAGTTCATGTTTAGACATAACTTACAGGTAATTATATATTAAGGTATGGCATGTGTTAATTGTATTGGCATAAGGCATGTGTTAATAGTAATAACAGAAGGTGCTGGGCAGGAATATGTTACTTTAAGCATGCAAGCATTTCAAGAAAAGATGCATATGCAAGCATTTCAAGAAAAGATGAATATAGAAATAGGCTTTAACTTCTTAACATCATAATTTAGTTATTATATTATAAATACCTTAGGTATATTTTTATAGGTAATAAAATATAAGAAATTGAGACTTATCCATAAGTTGGAACATTAGGAAATTTATTATACAATTAGGTGAGTTCTTGGGTTTAGACTTAGATATATAATAATATAAGTGTTTGTAGACTCGTTAACATATAATTATGCATGTATACATGATAGATTGAAAACGTTCAGAGGCGTTAAGGAAAGGAAAGGCAGTGGAGAAGTAGTTTTCTTGACTTCGATTCTTCGGTGGAGGTAGGTTATGGTTTATTTCTATTTGATAGATAAACTCTAAATAGCGATTGATATGTATTGAGTGATATTGTAGAGTCTCCTACATACTTGATTGTGTGGTTGTATGTTTTGATTGTGTTGTTTATTGTTGGCCTAAGATTATGAGAGTGTTGAATTCCTTATCTTGACCCTCTCTATTAAAATAACGCCTTGAATAAAGAAGGCTTGCTGAAATAAAATAATGAGATAATTGGATCGGACTGTCACGTTCTGACACGATATTATGGGATCGGAGGGTCACGTTCCGACACGGTATATGGGATCGGAGTGTCACGTTGTGACACGATAACATTAACGGAAAGGAATCTTGAATTAACTTAATATACTCGAACTCAAAGAACCTATTTCCCAAATGAGTATGGTGTGGAGGCATGAGCCCTCATAGGTGTGCTTGGTGTTGTGATTGATGGTGTACCTACTATGGTGTTGTTGTAAATGGTTCATGTGTTTGTTGTTGCCACCTGTTAAGTATTGTAGTTGATTTTATATTATTATTCAATGTATATTTGTTTCTATTTTGAGTTGGCCGATGATACCTACTCAGTACGTGTTCCTTGTACTGACCCCTACTTGTATTTTCTTCTTTGTTCTTTTGTGGAGTGCAACAAGTGTACCATCAACTTCAACTCGCCCTGAGCTCTAGTCAGTCTCCAGCACATCAGAATTCAGGGTGAGCTATTATTTCTAGCTCGTGCTGGATTCTCTCATTCACGTCTTGATGTCTTTGAATTTCGAACATGGACCATCTTTTTGCTTATTTAGGTTTTCTTAAATACTCTTAGACTTGGTAATTTGAGGATAGATGTTCTTGATGTGATGACTTCCAGATTTTGGGGAGGATAAGTATTAAACTTTAGAAACTTATTTAAATTGGTTGCTTAGTATCTTTTAAAGCATCCGCATTATTTATATTATTTATAGTTGAACTATTGGTATATGTTGGGGTTTTAGATGTGTTGATTCGTCCACCTAAGGAGGTAAGTGTGGGTGCCACTCACGACTCGTTTTGGGTCGTGACAATTACAGACAACGTAAACCCATAGAATGAATAAAAGGAAGTGAAAAAATAAATCAAGAAATGGAAAATATGAATAAGTAACAAATAACACAATTAGAAATTATCATATTTACAATAGACAAAGTCAGAATAATTAATGAACAACTAGAACAACTATACAATGAAGATCCACTACAAGGATGGGAAAAACATAAGACAAAAGTAAAAATTGAACTAATAGATGAAAATAGTATAATAACACAGAAACCATTAAAATATAACTTTGATGATTTAAAAGAATTCAAAATACATATAGATGAATTATTAGTAAATAATTACATACAAGAAAGTAATAGTAAACATATAAGTCCAGCATTTATAGTTATAAAACATAGTGAACAAAAAAGAGGTAAAAGTAGAATGGTCATTGATTATCGTAATCTAAATGCTAAAACTAAAACATACAATTACCCAATACCAAACAAAATACTAAAAATAAGACAAATACAAGGATATAACTATTTTAGTAAAATTGACTGTAAATCAGGATTTTATCACCTAAAACTAGAAGAAAAATCTAAACAGCTAACAGCATTCACAGTACCGCAAGGTTTCTATGAATGGAATGTATTACCGATTGGATATAAGAATGCACCAGGTAGATATCAACATTTTATGGATAACTATTTTAATCAGTTAGAAAATTGTATTGTATATAGAGATGATATATTATTATATTCTAAAACACAAGATGAACATATAAGTTTATTAGAAAAATTTATACATATAATTAAACATTCAGGCATAAGCTTAAGTAAAAAGAAAGCTGAAATTATGAAACCACAGATAGAATTTCTAGGAATACAAATAGATAGAAATGGAATAAAAATGCAAAACCACATAGTACAGAAAATAATCACCCTTGATGAGAATATAGATACAAAAAAGAAATTACAATCCTTTCTAGGATTAGTAAATCAAGTAAGAGAATATATACAAAAATTAGCAGAGCATTTAAAACCATTACATAAAAAACTTAAAAAAGGATGTATAATACTATTTCGACAATAAAGATAAAGAACATATAAGAAATATTAAGAATTTATGTAAAAAATTACCAAAACTTTACTTTCCTAATGAAAATAAAACATTTACTTATATTGTTGAAACAGATTCAAGTGATCATAGTTATGGAGGAGTTTTAAAATACAAATATGAAAAATAAAAAATAGAACACCATTGTAGATATTATTCAGGATCTTATGCAGAAGCACAAATAAAACGGAAAATAAATAGAAAAGAATTATTCGCATTATATAAATGTTTATTAGCATTTGAACCATATATTGTTTACAATAAATTTATTGTAAGAACAGATAATACACAGGTAAAATGGTTGATAACAAAAAAGGTACAAGATTCAGTTACAACAAAAGAAATAAGGAGATTAGTATTAAATATATTAAATGTTACATTTACAATTGAAGTAATTAAGACTGACAAGAATCTTGTTGCAGACTATCTATCAAGAAAAAGGAACCCAAACTGAACCAAAAAAAGATACAATGGAAGAAATACTCAAAGCAATTACTACACTTTCTACGAAAGTGGACAGTATGGATAAAGAGTTACAAAAGATGAAAAATATAATTCAGCAGCATGACTATAAACATGCGGAGCTACGTCGTTCGGCAGTCGGAAAACAGCCAGAGATAAAAGGAGACGTTGGGAAACTCCTTAAAATCCATAACGTTGCTAATGTTGCAGGTACAAGAACAGGAAATATGGAAAAAGCGACATCAAAAAATACTAACCTAACCAGCTTATTTACAAAACCATTTATTCCAAAAGTACAAATGATAGATACCCCAACACCACAAACATCTACATATGCAGCCAGCCTGCATAAAGAAAAGAAAACATATAACCATATTTCCCAAGCTTATTTTCAAAATATATATAAAATACAAAACTTTTTAAACATCAAACCCAGATCTACCACAACTATAGAAAAAACCCAGGACTATTTAACCCAAAAATTACAAGGTTATAATAAACTAATTGCACAGCCAAAAACAAATCCCAAACTAGTTATGGCCTGTTATAATTATGGATTATTAAATATAGTTTACACATATACAGGAGAAGAAATAAGTGGAATCCCAGAGGTCCACAAATCGTTTTTAATATATAAAAAATAACAAAAGAAAAATTATTTTTTATAAGATTCTATACAGCACCAGCTGAAATACTCTACGACGAGATAAACCAATGATTTAAATAGTAAAAATTAGATAAACACGAGAGATGATAATATCTGAAGATATAGGACAACAGCCGGAGATATCAAAAGTTGAGATACCCAGTTTTTATGCAAACAAAAGAATAATTGGGCTATCAACTATTATACAAGAGTTAGCCAACAATTATTTACAAGGAAATATTATATGGAGCTATTATTCTAGAGATCATTTGATGATATATGCCAATTCACGAGAGATAAGACAAGCAGATATGGAGGAAGTCCAAAAATGGATTTTATCCTTATTAAAACCCGAAGCTACTCCAACAACCAGAGCAATAAAGATAATAATCGAATAAGATATGGAAAACAAATCTGAAACAACAAATCTAAATTGTGGTGCTGTTTAACCTTTACAACATGCTAAATTCTTATTTAGTACTTTTTCCATTTTTATTTTTTCTTTTTGTTTCTCACATAGTTGTATAAACCATGGGGATGGAAACTACATCATTCGTTGGGATTCATCCTTCTTGATGAGAATTTGTCTTATGAGGAAGAGCCTATTGCCATTTTGGATAGGGAAGTCCGCAAGTTGATGTCGTTGATCGTAATCTACTTAAGGCGTCTGCCACAACATTAGCCTTTCCTGGGTAATACAAGATGGTAACATAATAATCCTTCAGTAGTTCCATCCACCTCCTCTGTATCAAATTCAAATCCTTCTGAGTAAAGACATACTGTAGGCTACGATGATCCGTATAGACTTCACATTTGACCCCATATAGATAATGTCTCCATTGTTTTAATGCAAACACAACTGCGTCCAATTCCAAATCGTGGGTAGGATAGCTACGTTCCTGCACCTTTAATTGCCTCGAAGCATAAGTAATTACATTCTTCTCTTGCATTAGCAGTGCACCCAAACAAGAATAGGATGCATCACAATAAACAATGAAGTTCTTACCCTCTACTGGCAAGGTATGGATAGGTGCAGTAGTCAGCAAGGTATTGAGTTTCTGAAAGCTTTCTTCACATTCATCTGACCATACAAATGGAACATTCTACTTAGTCAAGTTCGTCAATTGGGAAGCAATAGAAGAGAATCCCTTGACAAATCGACGGTAGTAGCTGGCTAAACCAACAAAGCTCCTCATTTCTGACACATTAGTAGGTCTTACCCAATTTCTCACTGTTTCAATCTTAGAAGGATCCACCATGGGTTAGTAAGGTTGCATATGAATAGAAACTCCATAGTGAACTATCCACAGGTTTTTCTATTTTTTCATGTTGAAGAAGTGTATCGGTGATCCTAAGTCTATTCTTCCTATTGAGGGTCTTGGTGTGCGAGAGAAACTTTTTTAAGAAAAGATTCCAGTTCAAATCCATGATAGGAAATTAAAGAAGTTAAGGGATAAAGAGGTGTTCTCTATAAAGGTGTTTTGGAAGAATCACCTTGTTGAGGGTGCAACATGGGTGTCCGAGACCGACATGAAGTCCCATTAACCTCGCCTATTTTTATAAATAAGGTTAGTTGTTCTTACTAATAATAAAAATGAATGACTAAATTTGAAATTGTTTTGATTTGTGGTGATGTTTTGCAAATGTGTTCTAATTACAGTGAAATTTCAATGAAGTATGCCTATAGACTTGAAAATTTGCAATTTGTCTTGTTTTGCGACATGTTGTTCATTTTGATATGGTGAGTCTTATGAAATTCTATTGAGCATGTTGGTAAGTTAATTTTGGCATAGTTTACTCATAGGGTATGTTGAGCTCATATTGTTGTAAGAAGGATATTCCTCATATTTTGATGTTGAGCTTTATGTGTAGTAATTGAAGTCTTTCTATATGTAAATGTCCTGATTGATGTTGTAAGTCGTGTTGATATGTGTTGTTTGTTGGTTTGCTACTCTTGAGTCTATTCTTTCCTTTTTAGGAATTTTAGTGTCATTCGTGGATGAATGAATCTAAGTGGGGATAATCTAACACTCCGAAATTCTAAAGCCTAATCTAGAGCCTAACATAAAATGTTAAAAATTTAAACATTGTGTAAGAACATTTTAATGTATATAAGTCATTTAGGAAGTCTATAAACCAAATCGTCAAGTAACATCCATCCGTAAATTAGTTCAATGATGTGCTAGTGTGCCTTAACCTATTTGACTACTTTTAATGAGTGGGAAAATTACGAATTTTCCTTGAAGGGTGTCTAACACGCATAAGAGTTAGTTCATAGCCGAAACGTCCAGGTATAACTCCTTAAGGACAAACAAAGGCCCCTTGAGGAGGACCCTTGTATTTGTTTTAAAGGCTGCCTAAGGCAATGTCAACAAATGACTTGCCACCAACAGATCGTGGTCCAATCGATGGGGCGTCCACTCCCACCGTCGATGGACACTTATAGCATTTAAAAAAGATTGGATTATAACCAATCTCTGATCAAAATGAAGGACCAACAGGACGGAGGGTCCTGTAGTCTTCGATTGACAAATGGGGCGTGGACTGGGAGTCGTGTCTAAGGCATTTTTTTACTACACGATATTAAGTGAGTTAACTTAAATAATTAGGGTGTTATTTAATTATTTAGTTATTAAAAGTGGTCTAATTAAGTTAATTAACAACCAATATAAGACTCTAACCTAATTAAACTAACCTAACCCTCACAACCCACAAGTCCCAAGATCAAAAACCTTGCTCTTATACAAAGTTTGTCACATCCGAGGAGCACCCCCTAAACATAACTATCGTCTTCGTCCTCCTCGAGGACTCACTACACCATTTTAGGCCTACTTCCACACTAAAAGTGTTGCCTAAAATATTTTTGGTGACTCTTTCATAGTGTAAAATAGTTCTTAACTTTTAGCTAAACTTTATATTGGTAAAAATCAAAAAGTTTACTCTTTAATGGTATAAGTTACACTTTTTAAGTGTTTTCACAATATGATATAATTTACCACAACTATTAACATATATAACAATACTTAAAGTGTCCTATTTTTTTAATTGTTAAAACAACACATTAGAAGTGTGGCCTTAAAATTTAACTAAACTTTTCACAAAAAATTATCGTCCAACATAATTTTGAGTCTCCTCCCATTTTTATTGCCTAATAAAACATTAATTTTTAAAAAATACATAAAACATTTGTCAGAAAAAACATGCGTGAGTTCTCTCTTTCTACAAAGAAGGGATTTTTTTAAAATGGTGACTATAAGGTTACAAAATAAATGGGCGATGACATATGTCTTAAGTATTTTGTGTAGGTGACAATTATGTGATTAATGATAAATGATTGGAAAGTTGCCCTCAAGTTTTTAAGTTGACAGTTTGATCCACAGTTAAATAAAGGGTAAAAGGGTAATTTCATAAAACCTAATTTAGCCTGCTTTTGTGGGAAGTAAATGAGGGGCAAAAGGATAAATAGAATAATCCAAACCTAATTTAACCAATTTTGGTGGAAAATATCGATCCAAAAGGGGAAATAAAAGATTTTTCCCCTGCCTCCAGCGGTCGTACTCGTCCTATTTTTCTTCTTCTTCTTCGTCTTCTACTTTTTCTTCTACTCTCGTCTTTTATTGCTTGTTTGCCTTTCTTCCCCCTACCTCCATCTTCTTGTTTTTCTATTTCTTTTCATACATTGAGGGTCTTGGCTGCTAGTGCTTGAGCTTTCTTCTTATTGAATCAGATTTACCTAGTATGTAATTAGAGAACCAAATTTCGTTTTGTTTCAGTTGGAATTATTAGATAAGCCATTGGGTTACACACCATTGTTTCTAGTAAGTAAAATTAATAGTTATTCAAAATTAACTTATTATCATCTAATCTGGATACCTGCAATTTTTTCAATAATTTGCATTCGCTTTTCCAACATATTTTTATATATGTTGCAACAGTTGACTATTATAACATATTATAGTCATATGTAGAAACATAAATGTTATTTCAATCACAACAGAACAGTATTATCTAGAAACGTATGACTTACTTTTCGCAAGAGAAAAGCCATATGTGGCAACATATGATATAACATAAAAATGTTATCACATGTTATTTTGTGTTGCACAAGAGAGCATTCATATAGTAGCAACATATGAGTCTCATTTCGCAATACAAAAACATATGTTGCAACATATTATATAATATTATAATGTTGTCGCATGTGATTTATTTTTCACAATAGAACAGTCATATGTAACAACACTTGACTTACATCTCACTAAAGAATAGTAATAGGTTGCAACATATAATATAATATAAACTTGTTGTCACATGTGATATAACATAAAAATGTTGCAACATATAATTTCTCAGTCACAACGGAACATTCATATGTAGCAACATATGAGTTACATTTTGCAACAGAAAAACCATATGTGGCAATATATTATATAACATAAAAATGCTGCCACATGTTATTTAGTTTTCACAATAGAACAGTCATATGTAAAAACATTTGACTTACTTCTCGCAACAGAAAAGTCATATGTAGCAACATATGATTTAAATCTCGCCAAAGAATAGTCATATGCTGCGACATATACTTATTCTTCATAATTACTAATTTTTTTTAAATTAATTCCTTCAGGTACAATGTCATAATTTGTAGCTATTGATTGTAGTGGTGAATGGGTCGAAAAGAAAAATTGATTCATATGGCTTTGGGAGGATAGTAAAAAATGAAGAGCCGGTTGAGTAGGGATGTATGTCGAAAGAAACATTCTATATAAAGATCTCTTCAATCTAGTCATGCAAAAGTCTTGATACAATCGTAAAAACCAAGATCTTGTTATGACTTACATTAACCATTTTTTCCATAATGAGAAGGCTTTAACTTTTCGAATAACTGAGCAATCTAGTTTGCTTGTTTATTTGGGAGGAGCCAAAAAACCACCTATATTAAGAGTCTACATGGAAGAAAATCTTATAGAGGAGGATCATAATGTAGACCAAGGCCAACAAGAGATGCTTAATGATGAATTTGATTTTGTGTACATGAATAATAATCTTGATGATGAAATTGTAATAGGTGAAGGTGAAGGTGAAGGTGAAGGTGAAGGTGAAGGTGAAGGTGTAGGTCAAGCGGAAGGGTGGACCTTGGGAGAAACTTTCCTCCTACACCTATAGTTGGCAACAATAATCTATGTGCTTCTCAAAATTCACGTGTGAATAATGTTCAAGATGATGAACCATGTTTTTATAATGAAATCATATTTAAGAACAGTAAGAACATGCAAATTCATTGAACATTTGTTTTTTGAAAATGGATTTTAGAATGATAAAAGGTGATTTATTCTCTTAATGTTTTTTCCTTTAAATGTTCATATCTGGATTGCAATTGGTGGCTGAGGGCTGTGAAATTTTCAAGTTACGATAGGTATGCAATTAGAATATATCAAAAGTACCATACGTGTGGTTTAGAGCATCTTACAAACCATAATCCCCACCCCACGGTAAAAGTAATAAGTAAGTATTTTTAAAATAGGTTTCCCAATCGTAAAGGCCCATCACAAGTGACATGTCAAATCAAATTGGCATACAAACTATAAAATAGATTTGTTCCTCAATTGAAAGAGGCATATGATATTATGTCAATACTGGCAAGAAGTTTCTGGCCGATCAAATTGCTAACTACAAGTTCAATGTAAATGGTCATGGAGATGTTTCTACTGTGGATCTAAAAAGAAGAACTTGTACTTGTAGAATTTTTAACTTGGACAAAATACCTTGTAACATGCTATGGAAGCGCTTTGATCCCAACATGGTGCCTATTTTTGGAATCAGATTTACCTGTACTACTTCTCAATATTATTCAATCGAAAAATACATAATGACATATTGTCAGGAAATTCACCCGGTGCCACCTGAAGATTCTTGGATTGTCTCTTTGGATACGATACAAAGAGAAATACCTCCTATATATGTTTATCAAACTAAACCCAGAAGAAGGACCTATAAGAGACGTCCTGGAGTTGGTGAATCATTTCTAACAATAAAAAATAAGTGTTCTGTATGTAGGGACATTGTCCACAAAAAAACTACATGCCCAAATCGAAATTCCACATAAGAAGTATTGTTGAATTTTAATGAATGTTTTTTCTTATTTGAGGATGATCCCTATATTCTAATCTTATTTATAATAAACATATGTGATGTTGTTTATATATAATGCAAGATTTATTTAATTATGTGTTGCTACTTACAAAAAAATATTTCATTTGTTGCACACAAGACAATTATGTGTGGACAATGAACACAGAACATTGCATCCGTGGAAACAGATGTAAATTATGTGTTAGAATAGTGCATATGTGACAACATATGCAAATTATATGTCAGAATAGTGCTTCCATGGCAACATATGCTACTTATGTGTTAGATCTTACAACATAAAATTGCATTTGTGCAAACATATGTCAATTATGTCTATCAAGCACAAAAAAACGAATTTGTACCAATATATTTTTAAAAATATTTTTTGTAATGTGATGATATCATTACTTTTATTGGAACAACTTTCAAGAAAAAAACATCAATGATGCGACTCATCAATTTTTACGTTTTTTTTTTAAAAAATACATGGTTTCATCTCTTGCAACTTTTAAATTTGTTGGAATTTTATAAGAACACAACATAAGGGAGGGATATGTCTAAAGTTGTGTTCTCTTTGTCTTCATTCTATAAAATAGTTTCGACTAGAAAAAACATCATCGAATCCCTTCCAATTAAACTAATGATTCTCACCGTTGAAAGGGTTGGTTCCTACTCCCTGCAAGATTTATTGTGTGTTAAATTAAGTTCCAGGTTCCTCAATGAAGTCGTTAATGAATGTTCTATATATCAGAAGGTAAGATTGGCCAGCTTTCCATTTGAACATAAATGGAAGATGAATCAACAAGCCATCTCTTTCATGAAATTTGCATAACATCGGAGAACTTAGAAGCATTATACAAAAGACGTGGTAATTTAATTATTTTTTCACATTTTCATCAATGTAATTTTGTAGTCTTAATGTGTTCTTTCTTTTACAGTTCGATTTTTTCAATCATAATGATCCAACTTAATTGGGAATGGTTAAAAAAATAGCAGAAAGTGGCCACTGTTGTGTAGATTATGTGCTAGTTTTAATTTCAATCATTGAAAGCGGTGAATCCACGAGAGAAGGCTTGATGTTCATTACCAACATAAAAAAACGTGGCAATAATAGTGAGAAGATGTCAACACCATTTGCAATCATTTAAATCAAATGTGGATGCCAGAACGTAATATGTTCGGACAGAGACCCATTTGTTGCACTGCGCATCAACCCCATCAAATAGACCGTAGGAATGGGTGGCCTTTGGAAAACGACGATGAAGACGATATTCGTTGTGTATTGTGTAGTTTTCATTTATACCTAGATTATTTAGTTAAATTTCTTCCTCATACGAATGTCTGGGATTAATCTATTATGTGAAAACATATGACATATGGTGAAAATGTTGTCTTTTTTTCTCTTGTACTTATTTTAAAATTATTATATAACATAGGTACTTATTTTGTACTTATTTTAGAATAATACAAAATACAAAATTAAATATTTGCTTCTTCAACTTTGAATTAAATTTGTGGGAACATATACTTTTCACAATCTTCACAAGATCTCTTCGTCTTCAGAAGTGCCTTTTCGTATTAAGAAGTGCCTCTTCGTATTCATTACATTAGAATTATATTATTGTATGTATAAGAAGAACACAACTTATATCTTTTCATATAATTATCTCCAAGATGTGAAGGCAGAATAACAAATCTTCAAAAATTACATTGAGGAAAAAAAATTACATTGAATACCTTCCGAGGGAACTAGTAATTGTTAAAGGGTTGATTCCTACTCCCTCAAAGATTTAATAAGGGTTAAATTAAGGTATGTATGTATTAAATAATTTTCATTATTTAATTCGATTTCCTAACCATTCAATTTCATTTGTTTAAGTTCCAGGCTCTTAAATAAAGTCGCTAATGAACTTTTGGTATATCGGAGGTAATTTTGTGCAGCATTCTATTGTTTATATGCCCTTCTTCATTTTATCGGAGATGCACTTTTTTCATGAAAAAGTGTACTGAATCGGGGAATATAGAAGCCTTATATAAAAAAAAGTGTGGTAATTTTATTGGTTTTTTTATGCATTCACGTTTTTATCAATATATTTTGCATTTTAAATGTGTAATTTCTTCTTTGGTATGATTTTTTCAAGCGTAGCGATTCAAATAGATTGGGAATGCTTAAGCGGGCAGTAGACGGTGACCACCTTTGTGGAGGATATGTCAATTCCATAATTTTATTTTTTCAAAGGCAGTGAATCAATGAGAGAATACACAAGTTTCATTGGCAACATGAGTATACCATCGCTCAGAAGATGTCGAGACTAGTTTTGACATAGTTTACATAGAATGTTCCCACCGAAACCTAAAAAGATTGGAGAAATACCAATTTGTTTAACTACTCATCGATTCTCTTACGCCCGATATGGTCGTGACTCATGTTGTTGTGAATTTGAATTAGATTAAGTAGCTTATTTAATGGGATACTTCCTAAATTAATAAAATTTTGTCCAACTTGATGTTTCATCGATTAGTCCCTCCTGGATGTTTCATCTGTGCCAAAATATGTAGGTTCTATTGGAAAATTTGCAATAGACCTGACATCTGTGGCAACAACTTACATCATAAAATGCATCTTTTGGGGGTTAATTTAATTAAATGGTAACCTAATTCAATGTGTAACACTAAGATATAGTTTTACAACATACCTAAGTATCAATTTATGGTCCAATGCAACAACCTTCATTCGATTCTACAAAATATATTTGTAAAGACTATCATTCCACTAGTTCATCATACAAAGAAAAAGTAAATACATATGTATATCTATAACACCCTTGTAAATCGTTGTTCCAAATGTTATACCTTATTTTTATTGCCTTATTATGGTCAAAATCACTAAAATTTGGTCAAACTTTCCATATTTCAATTTCAAAATCGATCAATTCGTTGCTTCGTCCCTTTTTAATGTTTTATCTTGGCGAATATATGTAGATTCTGTTGTTGAAACTGCAACAGATATTGATTTTGTGGCTACATTTTACTATAAAAATGAGTCTTTTGAGGGTTAATACAATTATATTGTCACCTAATTCGATAAATAAAAATAATATATAGTCCTACAACATGTCTATGAAACATATTATGGTCGTATACAACAACCTTCATTCGATTCTACCAATTATATTTATAAAGACTATTATCCCACTAGTTCATCATACAATGACCAAGTAAATCTATATGATAGTTAGAGAACACCCTTGTAAATCGTTGTTCCAAATTTTATACCTTATTTTTAATGCTTAATTATGAAGTAAATCACTAATGTTTGGTCGAACTTTTCATTTTTCTATTCCTAAATCGATCAATTCTTCGATTAGTCCCTCCTACATGTTTTAACTGTTCCAATATATGCAAGTTCTATTGTTTAAATTGAGACATATATTGCATTTTTCATAAAATATAAATATAAGAAATTTGTATTTTGGGGGTTAATTCAATTAAATTGTCACCTAATTCGATATGTAACACTAATATATAGTCCTACAACATGTCTAAGTTATATATTATGTTCCTATACAACAACCTTCATTCGATTCTACCAATTATATTTATGACGACTATCATCCCACTAGTTCGTCATATAATGACGAAGTAAATCAATATGATAGCTATATAACACCCTAGTAAATTATTGTTCCAAATGTTATACCTTATTTTTATTGCACAATTCTTGTCTAATTAAGTAAAATTGGTCCAACTTTTCATTTTTCCTTACTTATATCGATCAATTCGTCCATTAGTCCATCGTACATATTTAATTTGTGCAAACATATGCAGGTTCTGTTGTTAAAATTGCGAAAGTTATTGCGTCTGTCGAAACATATTAATATAACGTGTAAGTAATTTCTAAAACAGTCCTAATGGTAGGCAAAGCCGAGTCTGTCAAACAAAGTTTATAATTGGCCCAATCGACCAATTATTTTATTTCTAGATATATATATAGAGGGTTTTCTATTATTTTCATTCTTGCCGCTTGGTTTTGGCGCTTTTTTCTCTCTCCCTCTCTTCGATACGGACTATTGCTTCGCATAGATGTAATGTAACGTTATTATTTGATTTTCAGCAGTTTTTTTATCTGTAAGTCTTTTTGGTTATCTTTTTTAATAGGCAATTAATTTTATTGGCCATTTGTTAAACCAAAATTTTGGGACTTACATGCAATATTAAATCTATTTTCATTAGCTCCATGTTGATGATTTTTGTCTTGTCCACGCTATTGTGTGTGTTCATTTTACATTCTTTGGTGACTTAAGATCTTTTTATTTTCTTCTTTTTTTAATTTTTGTTTCTTTTTTTTGTGGTGTGCATTTTAGGAGAATGCATGCAAGTTCTTTAGATGGAGAGATCGTGAAGATATTGATATACGATGAAAGTTCGTTATTCTCATATTGAAAAACACAATCAAGGAGTTGGAAAATGTTGATGAAAGTAATATTAAAAGAAGTACCGCATGGGGGGTGAAGGAGAAGAAGAAGACCAAATTTGTAGCATGTGGAAGCTAATGTTGTTTTTTTTCTTTTATTATTAAAATTACAAAGAAGAATATTGTAAAGGATAGAAAATTCTTACGTAGTTTTGTACAACCATTAAATTTATCATAATTGTCGAAATAAATAAACATAGTTTTGCATTCCTGATCAAATGTTTGTTTGACACTTTGAGGCCAATATTAAACCATATGAGTCAGTACGTTGCTAGATATGCCTCCAATGATGCTAAAGATGCCTCAAATGGGTCCAACAAAATAGCAATATTTGACCACAGATATGTAATTTGTTGCTACTGATGGGTGATATGTTGCCACATATGTGTCATATGTTGTTGCAGATGTGTGATATTTGACACATATGGGCATCTGTAGCAATATTTGTGTCACATGTTGCAATAGACGAATAATTTGTCGCAACAGATGCCTTAAATGACCATAAAATGTTTCTACATATGAGGAATATGCTTCTACATATGACTTAAATGTTTCTACAAATGAGAAATATCCACAAGGCATACTATATACTTCATCTCAAAGTAAGATAAAATAGAATAACATAATTGATAAAATAAAGCATTTTCTTTAGTTACAAACACATTGTCAAGGCTTTAAGCTCTGAGACATTATCCCATAACCTCAAACACTTGCATTCTTTCAACTATATTGTCACACAACATGGTTTGGGAGGTTGAATATCTATCCCACTAACCAAATGCTCGATGAATAAAAGGGAATATGAACCGCACACTGCTCCAGTTAGATTTGTTTCCATGGGATCCATTCGACCATTAAATTCCCATTGTTTATTGAGTAACTTTTCTTGAAAATGCTTCATTATTCCACTCTCCTCGAATAATTTAGGCAGCAACTTGAAGAAATGTTGTATATATGTCAAAAACTTGGCATGTTCCATGCCAATCAGCTGGCAGTCATAAACATTCATGCGACCCTCATTCAAGAAAATCTCGAGAGTCACAAAATAAGTTTGTCCAAGTTCATGATTGTCAAATTCATTTTTTCACCAATCCAATCCATTCACTCCAGGATATGGCCTGATTCCCCTAACATAGTATACCATATCTTCATCCTTTCAAACTCATCTACTAACTATTTAATTCCTCTGTCACAAATAGTTGTTGCCTCATCGCTCAGACCATTATATCTTTTTTGGAAGTTGAAATAAAAGATGAGATCCAGAATTCTATTAGAGGGATCATAGCAATTCACGTATGTCTCAAGCCTCTGACGCTAGAGGGTAAGGATTTCGTCAATACACTAAAATAAAAAAATAATATAAACGATTAAAAACTAGTAGTCATTGAAAAGATAAAAGAAACACGTTTATAAATTGAAGGTTTACCCAATCTTGCCACCAAACATTCATGCTTGTCATGTTCCTGAAATATTGTCCTATAAAAATGTGCATGTCGTATTCTATTTGAATATCCTTTGCACATGTCAGATTCAACACTTTGGTTTTTTCTTCTACACTCGCACGCTTATAAACATCAACCTTTTGTACTCCTTCACTTCTTCTATTACAACACTTTGCAATTCGCCAAACATCTTCTTCTTTAAATTTTGTATTGCCTTGGAAAATGATATTTTTCTCCTCTTGGCCTGTGGGGTATATTGATATTTAACATTCTTTGATAGAATGCCCTTGACCACCCTCATGTTTTTAAATTCATTGACAACTTGACTCAATCTTTGAAGATAGATAATATAATCTTCATCTTGTTCCTTGCACTTCTCACAAAGAAAGCCACAACATATTCTACAAGAGGTAGTCCCTTGGTCACCAGCCAGCACCACACCACCATCACTAACACCATCAAAAACAACTAATTCATTAAAAACTCCATTAACAACTCTGTGTTTCTTGATGGTTGTTTCTCCAGCCAACTCCATTTAATTATATCAACAACACGATCAAAAATGGTTTCAACCAACCCTACAGTAATTAGATATGACGTCTGCAATTCCTATTTTGTTTGGGTAATCCATGGATGCACAACCTAAAATTATAAAAAAAATGAGTCATCCTCACATTATTTGGGTCATATATATGTTGCCAGTAATATGTCATTTGTTGCTACAAATGGGTGATATGTTGCCACATATGTGTGAATTGTTGACACATATGGGCATAAGAGCAACATTTGTGTTACATGTTGCAACAGACGAATCATCTTTAGCAACATTTGTGTAACATATTGCAATAGACAAATCATCTGTAGCAACATTTGTCTCACCTGTTTCAATAGATAAATCATGTGTAGCAACATATGTCTTTGAAATTGCAACAGATGTATCATATGTAGCTACATAGGAGTCATCTGTAGCTACATAAGAGTGTAATATTCTAATAATAACTTACTGCATCAAGAGGAAGGTTAAAAAGATCTGGAATATGCCCATCTTTGGTAGTTTTTTTTTCTTGATCTCAACCATCTCAATATCAATTACTTGATGGGTCAAAAAAGGAATGACATCAAATGACCAAGCTTGTAAAAAAGAAGAATGTGTCACAAATAAAATGTTGAATTACTTAATATAATATAAAAATATTAAGAACCTTCAGTTTTATCATGAAATCCCATGTAATGCCAAACAAGTTACTAGTTTTTTCTCCTAAAGTTTTCAACAAATATATGAGAGTTAATTCAAAGCTCTCATGACCCCAAGGGTAGTTGTTGAAAGCCTCAATATCCTGAAAGAAATTAATTCATTTAAGTTGTACATTGTTGTAGAGATATTTTGGCAAAAGTATATTATGTGTAAACCAAAGTAAGCACAATGAATCCTTGTGTTTCCTTGGTGTGTCCTCGTGTTCCAACAACTATACTAAGTCAAAAAAATTTAATGCTTTGCAAACAAGGGAAATCAAGTCCTTCTTCTTAGTTGGCAGTGACTGTTGTCCTGCTTCTGCCACTTCTTTTTTGACAATGTATTATGGCACGGGCTCAAGAAGAGGATGACATTTTAACTCTGTAACTACGAAAAACTTTTATTTGCCAAAGAAAAGTGCCATGCCACAATAATAAACTACAATCTCATTCTTCTTTTTGGTATTTTCAAAAAATGAACCTTCTTTTAAGAAATTCATACACAATGATCATTTCAACACGTGGAGTTGTATCGATGGGTAATTTAAGAAAATGACTGAAATAACTATTTCTAATAAATCTTCTAAATGATGTCTCTTGATCATATGCCTGAAGTTGTTGAAAGGTTTTCCCATGACTGACCTAATAGTGCTATCTCCATTAGCATTAGGCTGCCGATGCATAGCCAAAGTGTGTGCATTGATGATTTTAATCCCATCATCACTAGTGTAATTGGAAACATCTTCGAAAAATTAATTTATTTTTTCATCTTGTGCCTCAACTTCTTCTCTAATATCTACTTCTATATTTTCCCCTCGTTCTTCCTCAACCTCAATTATTTTTTTTTCTAGTGGCTCAACTACTTCTCTATTAACTACTTCGATAACTTTCCCTTGTTCTTCCTAAACAAATTTTTGTTTTTCCTATTCTTCTTCCACTACTTCCCTTTCTTTATAGTCTTTTTGACAAAATTCTACTTCTTGTTGAGAAGAAGAAACTCCTTCAGGTGCAAGATCTTCTAAAAGAGTTGTATTTTCATTCCTCTTCCTAACAACTTTAGACCTAGCGTTCTTCTGGATCATTGTCGTGTCTGATGTATCATGTTTTCATTTGACATGAGTCATTATATTTGTATCTGCAACCACAAAAATAAAATATTTTAACGCTACACATGAGCTACAAATGAAGCTTTTTGAAATACACAATACAGTACATAGCTAACAAACAACAAACCACATAATCCTCAATAAACACTATACAACGTATTACAATGAAGTTTTATTGAAATCATAAATTCATTCAAAATACAACAACTACAAAACCAAAAAAAATTATAAAACCACTGAAAACAGGTAAACAAGTAAGCAGATAAGCACATGCATTTCAAACCCTAATTAAATATTACTTGAGAGTATATATCAACGATAAATTGGAAATGATGAGGACAACAACGCCTTGTTGTTGAAGAGGATCACAGCTGATTACAACTAATGCTTTAGAAAATATAGCAAGAACAATGATTTGTAAAGAAAGGAATAATGGAACAATAGAAAAGAAAACTGAAATTAGTAAAATGAAATAAAACTTGGAATATGAAACAACTTTTATAGAAGAGAAAAGAGAAAGGATAGGAGAGAGGGAAAATAAAAATGAAGGTACAGTTGTATTAAAGCCATTTTAATTTTTATATTTTGAATTAGGACAATTCAAATTGTGACATATGTTGCCACATATATACTTTTTGTTGGGGCACATATGTCATATAATAGTCTAATGTTGCCTCATATTTCATTTCTGTGACATATCTGACCACTTATCTATTTTCTTTGTTATATGTTGCCACATGATCACTTTCTGTTGGTACACATACAAACAAGCGATGATAAATAAGATCAGCAAAAAAATTGAAATTATTCAAAATAATTAAAATTAAAATAAACTAATTTTATAAGAGAGATGAGAGAGGGAAAAAGAAGGGACGATTATATTAAAGTCGTTTAATTATTATTTTTTCTTTTGAAAATTCAAATTGTAACATATGTTGTCACATATATACGTTGTGTTGCGTCACATACCACCTTTTCTCTGTCATGTTATATAGTATAATGTTGCCATATATATCCTTTCTGTGACATATCTTACCACATGTCACCTTTCTATGAAATATGTTGCCACATGTATCCTTTATGTTTGTACACATGTAGATAATTATGTGGTGTTTATTACAACAAGAGTTATATATGATGCCAAAGATAACACATTTGATCCTTTCCATCATAATTGACATTTGTTCCAACAAAATCGAAATAATCTTAAAAACCATTTATATTAACGCTTCACTAATTTTTTATACAACTTATCAAAAAGGTTATTCCCAATAATATACATAACCACCTATATAATCAATGGTTGGAAACACAACATTTTCATCGATCATAGATTTGTTAGGTATAGGCATCATTGGGTCTTCGTTGTTACTAACATAGCCATTTCGAGCTTTTATGGCCATAGATCCATATGAGTGAAGCATATCTCAAGCGAAAGGGTGTCAACACTAATTCCACAAGATGGTACTTCTAATCCATCACTCAAAAACTCAACATTTACAGCAACAAAAAGTCCACAATCTCTGCATGGTATATCATCAATTATAAAATATAATACATAGCATTTCAATAGTCGTAAGACAAAAAAAATAATGTGATACTTACAGACTACTACTTTCTTGTTAGTCAATACAGTAACATATGTAACTTCAAATGGATAAGATTTGTTCTTTCCTTAGTAAGATTCAAGAACAAACCAGTTGGTTCTCTCTTTTTACTCAAAAAATCAACTTAACTCAAAGTACTTTGGCAAAATTGTAGAATACTTTTGAAGCTTGAAGGATAATTTTCTATTAGACGTAGTTGATTACATGGAATCATGCCAATTTATACATTGTTCCTTCAATGCAACGACTTTCAAGACACAACAAAATTCCCCATTACTATTTACACGGACATAAACATTATCTATCAAGTGTCAAGGCAGTCCAGAAGGTATAGCAAACCCTTTTATTATGCCACGATTTATCCTCATATTCACTAGCATTGTCAATGTATGTTTTGAAAAAACAACCATTGGTGGTATATTGATATTTAGAATGAATTTGTTGCTTCGACTTCTTATGCAAATAGTCAAAATATGACATCTACTTACTGCACATATGCATCAAACAAGTGTATCAATTTACTTGTATATATTCATGTACTAAACAATACATAAAAGTGCGCATGGATTTACCTCATCATTCCAGCACTTATTGGTTTGAAACATTACGTAGAACCAGTCCTTATTCTTTGGAAATGCAACTACAAAATCAAGTTAGTCAAAATAATGTTTAAAGCAATTTGCTAAGTAGTGATCGTCCTTGATTCCTCTGCAATTGTGTAATCACTATAAATAATATTTAGTGAACAACAAGAAGAAATACTAATAATAGTTGAACGACCTTACTTACCTTTTTGCATGATGCTTGTAAAGACCTTCGTTTATCCATTGCTAGAAAGATGGCATTATTTCAGTTGGACTCTAGTCGTCAATGTTAAAACCCTCAAACGTATATTGTCGCTTCACATCACAAATGATGAGTTCGACTTTCTTCTCTTTCTTTTTCGCTTTTTCTTTCTCCTTTTCCTTCAACTTCTGCTTTTGCATCTTCTTTTCCTTCTTCACCTCTTCTTCTTCTCCTTCAACTTCTTCTATTTTTCCTTCTTCTACTTCTCCTCCTTTGCCTTCTTCTCCTTATCCTTCTCCTCCTTTGCCTTTTTCTCCTTTTCTTTCTTCTCACTAATTATAGAAAGTGCTTGAGGAATAGATTTTTTAAACCTCCTACACTTCAATGTCTGTGAAATCTTCTTGGATCTTTGGACATCAATATTATGAGATATTTTCTTTGAAATATCAGTGTGTTTTTAAGACGACTAATAAAATAATAATGTTGTTGCTCCATTCTTCGCATAGAAAAAAAGAGTATTTTAATTTAGAAGAGGAAGCAACATCAATAAAAGTTTGAGTTGTCATGGATGAAACTTCTTGTATCATATCCTCTACAAGGTAAATAAGAAAATATAGAGATTTTAGAATTCATTATAAACAAGAATAACAGTATGTTGCCACATATGGATAGTCTGTTGTCATAAATTATCATTATGTTGTCAGATATGTATCTAGTGTTACAACACATAAAAATTTTTTTGCCACATATAGATGTTATGTTGTGACAGATGAATCATATGCTGACACAAATGTACCTATTATTTCCACAAATAAATTTTTGTTACCACATATGACCATTTTGTTGACTTAAAGTGACATGTTACAACATATGATGACTGTTGGAATGTGTACCAACAAATCAATAAAATATGGAAGCATACGATACAACTTTCAACAAATGAAAATATGTATTGGACAACGGAACAAAACTATATTTCTAGTATCATATCAACAAAATGGCCACCAAAAAAACAACAAAAAATGACTTTTCACTTAATTTTAACAAGGGATCTATGTTAATACATATAGATTTCCTCAAAATGAGGATTTTTTGGGTTGGTTGATTGTCTTTCAAAAATAATAAATAATAGACACAATTAAATCGATTATTCATGTTTTACATATATATAATGTTTTATTATTCATTAATCTATGAAAAAAACATCAAAAATTATAAAATATTTCAAAAAGATTACTTACCCATTTCTAATCGAACACGATTTCAGTTCAGAAAAATGAGAGGCTAACGATTGGAGAAGACTAGGAAAATATTTGAGATACGGATAGTTAGTGGGAGAGGAACATAATGGATGAGAGATAGTTGATTCCCTAATTTCTAAGAAAAAGAAGAACAATCCTCCACTAGAAAAGAGAAAGGAAGAAGAAGATGAAAATATACTTTTTTAAAAAAAAAATTATTTGTATTAAATGATAAAAGTTTGCTTCTTTTTAATTTATGAAAGATTAGAAATTGTTAAAAATATTAATTTTGTCTCATATTTATTTAACTATGTTTTGTAGTATAATGTAACGCAAACAACTATTATAGAGAGTGTTTTTCTAAAAGATAAAAGTTTGGGGTTTAATTTTAATTTTCAAAAGATTCAAATAATGAAATTGGACCTAAATATTTTTTTTTAAAAAAACTAGTTTGTGTTATAAAAAATTTGTGTTATAGTGAATGTCTAATTCTGTGTAGTCTTTGTACGATATGGTTAGGAATCCTACTTGGGGACCAAGTATGGTTTTCCCTATAAATAAAGAGTTTTCATTCATTCTAAATAAGATTTGAGGAAGATCTATGAATCCTGAATATACTTCAAGAGAAAAAAGAATTCTTTTTTCTTCTTCCTACTTTATTCGTCTTCTAATTTCGTATAGTTTCGTAATACGTTATCAGCATGATTATTCTATTCTTAAATAATGATGAAGAAAACGGAAAAAATGCAAAAGAAATCTTGCATAAGTATGAAATAAGGTTCTTATATCTTTAAGACTTCTATTCTAAAGAATCTTGTTAATATTTCAAGTGGACACCTAACAGATCTGTGTAGTATTTTTCTTGATTAACATTTATTGTTAATTTTGATAATCTACAAATTAATTGACAAAATAAAAATGTGAGATAATCGTATATAAATTAAAAAAAAACGGTGGCAGTGAACATATTTTTTTATGTTTGCATATGTACATGTTTAATTTTAATTTGAAAGTTATTATTATTATTATTATTATTATTATTATTATTATATATGAAAAATTAATTCAAAAATATTATTGGAGTTGATGTGGCATAATATCATTAGAGACTTGGGTGAGTCTTAATTGAGAATAAGATGATGAATCTTTTGATCGCATGAAAAGCATAAGACGATGAATTCATGTTCAATTGCACCAACAGGGTAAAACAGCATGAGTCTCAATGCACAATATTAATTATATAATGATGACTTAGGCAAATAATGAATTTTTGATAGTCATGAAATATATCTCGTTGAAGCAGATCCATTTCCCAAAGTGTATGTAGCAGTTCATAAATGTCTAAAAGAAGACAATTGGTTAAATGATGCACATGAATATAGAATGAGGTACTAAGTAATCAAAATTTGCTGTACTTAGATGATTGTGTTCTATTAATGAAGAATGAGACTTTTTCATAAATGCTAAAAATATCGATTCATTCTCTAAAGGGAATGAGGTTTAAGTCACCATGCTAGGCATAAGAAAGATTGCGACCTTTGGTTAACGATGTGGTATCATCAAGAATGTCTATAAGAAGACATGTATTATAGAAACGTTTCATGCTTTATTTTCAGGCTTGTATTGGACATGAATTAGTTCAATTGAGGCATATTTTATGATAAATAAGAAGTTTTCTAATTTCAATACTTTCTTATTTTGGCATGATTGTGTGAGACTTTCATTAGTCTATAATGATTAGACGAATTAAAAACAATAAAATGGACATCCGTTGAAGAACCTAAAAATTCTTTTAAATAGTGAGTTTTCATATAATGATTGTTAGCAAAGAAAGCTAATTGTGAGAACATCACAAACGAAAGTTGAGATTGAATTATCTGCATTCCAGGAACGTATACAGATATTTGTGGACCTAGTCATCCATTTATTTGATTGTTTAGATATTTAATGGTCCTAATAAATGTTTCTTCTATATGGTCTCATGTGTGCCTATAATTATCTCGCAACTTGATGTTTGCAAAAATGGTGGCACAAATAATATGTTATATGGACAATTTTCATTAGATTAGTTCATTTAATGATGGAATCACGACTCACCTAAAGGGTAAGGTAATTGGGAAGAAATAAATCTGAAAATTACTCTTTGATTAATAAAATTGAAATTTACTAATATAATATTAAATCAGAAATTTACTAAAGCAAAAGACACATGATGAAGTAAACCTGGAGTTTACAAGTACTAAAAATTTTGTTAGTTGGCATGAATAACTTGGTCATCCCAAAGATGTGCATACTTAGTAATGAAAATACATTGAAAAACTACAAGATTCTTCAGGAATTCTTTACGTTGCTTGTTCTCGTGATAAAATTTATTGGATCAACTAATGTTGGGAATAAATCCCTAAATTCTGAAAGGTCTAAAAGGTGAATATGGTACCATTCACCTATCATGTGATATGATAAAAAGATGCATCTATAAGATAATAACATGTGCGTTTGTTGTCAACATGTAATTTGACATTCACAAAATTATTTGTGCAAGATAATTGAGCTAAAAGCACAACTTTTAGAATATGAAATAAAGATAATTCATCTTGATAATATTGATGAATACATAAGATGATGTGACATTAAATGTCTCATATAGTGAATCATTGCTTATGAAAATAAAGTTTCATATATTGATCTGAAATGTGATATTGCATACAAACATAATTTAATGAATCAAACCAATAACTTATGATCAATTTTTCTGTTAATTGATTTATTTTCAGGGACCAAATAGTTTTCATCTGATAATTTTGATGTGCAATATATGATTAATGAATATACTATGATGCACAAAGATAGATTTTCCAAAAGATTGAGATATATGTTAGGTTGTCTATCTTAAAGGGGAGATTAGAAGCAACACATAAGTTATAAATACTCCTGTTGAATGTCCTTTAAGAATAAAGTCTATGACATACATGACGCATGATAGAATAATCAATTCTAAATAAAATAATCTTTGAAAAAGTGGGTGGATCAAAAAATCAAATTGATCATAATAAGGAGACAATGTGATCTTGGAGAGCCTACGACATAACACTTTATGGAACCTCATGAGAGGGGTAGCTACCTAAAAATAATGAAGTGATGAAATCTCAATAAGTTTTGTTGTGTTGTGAATTCATACAAAATGGTATATCGTTGACGATATCTTTGATACAATAGCGCGCAATATTGTAAAAGATTATGAGAATATGAATTCTACATCTATTAAAGCATGCTTGTGTAGAAATAATTATCAAGTGAAAAGTGGAATGATGCATCTTGGTAAGCGTATAGCTTATTTGACTTGCAATCTAGGCACTAGAAGATGTCATACATCTAATATTGAATGTTGTTACTTGAAAAAATTGATATCAAAATATCCAATGGGTTCAAAATCTAAAGCATATACAAGTTTTTGGAAAACTTATTTATCATCCTCACACGAGGATTAAATAGATTCAAAATGCATAGAGCATATACAAGTATTATTATGCAAGTTGATGACTAGAATTTAAACTCTTGGCAATAAATTATTTGCTTAAAGAAGTTGAAGTAAGGAACCTGCAGAAATATTTAACCCTGAAGGGAAGATTTATTAAAGCAGATAGAAGAAACCATATTCCGTCAAGGTTTTTCTACACTCATAAGCTCCCAAGAATGGTGATATCAACATGCAAGAGGTCTGTTGAAGTGATATTATTGTTAATTTATTCACCAAGTCTGTACTAACTAAAACTTTCAAGAAGATGGTGCACAATCTTGGAAAACAAAGATTCTAGTCTCTGAATTGATGTTGTCATTAGGGAAAGTTAATACGCGATGTACTCTTTTTTCCTCACAAGGTTTTGTCGCAGTAGGTTTTCCTTTTAAGGTTTTTAATGAGGAATCCATAATGCGTATTATTAGATATGTGTACTCTTTTTCCTTCACTACATTTTTTTCCTACGGGTGTTATCTAGTAAGGTTTTTACGAGGCACATAATCTATCGACTTTCAAGGGGGAGTGTTATAAACAATTTGTATTATAGTGAATGTCTAATTATGTGGAGTCCTTGTAGAATATGGTAAGGAATCCTATATGGGGACCAAGTAAGGTTTCCCCTATTAATAAAGGGTTTTCCTTCGTGGTAAATATGATTTGAGGAAGATCTATGAATCCTCAATATACTTCAAGAGAAATAAGAAACCTTTTCTCTTCTTCCTACTTTATTCATCTTCTAATTTCATATAGTTTCATAACAGTTAGGGAATTTTTGTATATTTGCCAAAAATATTTATCAAATAATGGAAAATTGTATAGACATACATTATTTGCCATTTTTTTCCCAAATATTATTTGGCAAATCTATGGCGTGAGCTGAAGAGTTGATGAAAGGAGGATCTGAAGTCGAAGAACAATTAGGTCTCGCAGCTTGAAGATGATTATTTCAAAGAATCAAGTTTGTCCCGTTATTTATCTAAGTATGTCCTTCATCTTTTTGGTTTACTGTTTCTGTCGATGCTTTGTTTTTGGGTTGTGTACTTTGTTTAATGGAACTTATTTCTTTTCTGTACGACTTGGAGTCTATGAATGTGTGTATATGTGCTTGTTTTTGATAGAACTAAATATAGAGATGTTTTGCTCTTTCAGGATTTGTACTTTTTAGGTTTTGGGCTAAAATCCATGGCTTTTATGGTTGAGCCACCCTTTCATATGCATAATGTGTATACCCTTTTTCTCTACTGTTAGGATTAATTCTTATTGTTATTGTTTTAATGTCTGTTAATTACATTCTTTTAATTAACTTATTTACTTGCATATCTAAGAAAACATTTAATATCAATTGGTTTAGATACCCAATTCTTGTAGTAATTGATAATCTATGCTAATTTAAAACACCTAATTAGCTGAAAAACAATCTTTTTCCCTGTATTGGGATAGTATATGCTGATGAACTAGTTTGTGAATGAGGAATAATTTATTAATCTTTACTTGGGCATGCATTGTGCTTGCGAGGTATAAAAATTGTGGTTACAAGAATATATGGTCATTACCAATTAGTGTTTTGGACGGTATTTTGTTATTTTGTCAACAATCTTTTCTCCTTGTGCTATTCTTTTGTGCAGGGAAGTGGTATAGATTAAAGTAAAATCAAATAGGGGACTTCTCTTTGTTGAGAGCTAAGATTATGGAGTACTCTAAGAATGAAGAAAGTATTGCTCAAGATGCATTAGAATGGATTAAGGTTGCAGCCTTGTCTACTGCAAAAGGTTTAAGTCATGCTCAGGCTGAGCATGCTTCTAGGAATGTCAACACATACGGAAACAAGGAAGAAGGACAAGCCGATGACAAGAAAGAAAAAAAGCAAAAAGGAAGATGTCATTGCTTCTTTAGTGCTCCCGTAATACATATGTTAGCAAAAAGACAGCTTGATCTAACAGTTGGTTTTGCAGGATTATATATTTTATCCAACAAGTGATTACATTTTTATTCCAAACGTAGATTTGACATTGACACCAGTCGTAAAAATGTGATTCTGATGTGTTGTTGTCTAAATTTTTAAATCGCAAACAAGGAATAACTGATTTTTGTATGTGCCAAGGGCCATAGATGTAGATCTCTTGAAATATGTTTGTTAATTAGTGTTTTCTGTTTCGACTCATTAGAAGTTGAGTTCATTTTCTTTTGAGGGGGAAAGAGAAGGAGGAGGATTAGGAAAACATAGTCTTTACTTAGCTTAAATCAACTGTTGTTTTGAACGGACTTGTTTAAGTGACATCCTGTCGACCACTAGTCCTTGTTGAAATTACCAGAATTATTTGAGAAGTACCTAGGTTTTCATGCATCATTTGTTCCTTTCTCAGACATAAATTTACCTTCAGTACATATACAGTTTTTCATATACCATCTTTGGGATAGAAGTTGAAAATTAGTATGATATCATGAGGAATATCTTCTTCCTTATAATTCTCACGACAAAATCATCTGTATTGGAATTGGTTTCCCTATTTCTTTAAAGTATATAATCTAGGGGTATTTTTTCTTTCAACAATTTTTCATAAAGAATAAGAATTCAATAGGCATACTTTTAGTAATTGTGCTAGTAGGAAGTTTGTAGTTTGTAACTTTGTGCATTCAATCTTCTATTTTGGCTTTCATGGGATGAATTGACAAGTTGCTAAATTTATAGTCGAGATTCATTGTTAACAAAATTTGTTAAATAAGTAGTGTTGTAATTTTTTGGAATCATGATTACCGATCGATTGATGGTTTTATTTTACTTGTTTATTTTTATTGGAAACATGTCATGGAGAGTAATATAACTTGGAAGGATATTTTCATATATTGAGAATTGTGTATGGTGCAGGAAATAAATATGAGCACAAATGTATGGACTGATGCAGGGAATGTTGTAAATCAAGTGTATGATATACTAAACGTTATGGGCATGACCATGTTGTTGTTTTTGTGGGAGGTGAAGGGGGCATACTTCCTAATGGTACCATTCTGCATGACGTTGGTTGATATCTTGGTGTAGTTTATCATGTGGCAAAAATCTCCATCTACTCAACTTTTAGCACTATTCTGCAAGTCAAAAAAAAAATTGCTTTAATGCCATTTTTTTTGTTAGTTAAACATCTCCATAATTTCTGTTTACTTTAAATCTTGAGTTTTCTTACTCTAATTTGCTAGGGAAATGCTACAACTGGTTATTGTAGATACAGACAAGCTATTCTTGCGGATCCTAGAAGACATTTAAATATCGACTCTAATTCTAGCTTCAAAAAGAGCTTCCTCCCATAGGTATAATTTTTCAATAATGTGAAGGGGAAGATTACTATGCCTAGCTTCCGTAATCGCAGTATTTGAACTGTTGTCTAGTTGTCTTACTTGCATCTTTTCTAGTTTTACAGAAGAAGATAAACAATTAGACACTTTAACTTCAGTCTGCAGTAAGGTTGAATGTAACAAAGAATATCGTTTAAACAACCAAGGACCACTGGTTACCTAAATTTGTCTTTGTTCGTCATTAATCACAATGAAATGGCAGATAACAACAACATTCCCAATGAAATCATATAAGTTGTGTCTGGGGAGGGTAGAATGTATGCTGACCTTACCACTAATTATGTTGCACAAATTCTATAACTGATCATATCATATATTACTAAAAGCATGAACCAAAAAAAGTTAAAAGTTGAATTACTATTTTACCCCTTCTATAAATTAAATTATTATAAAATATTTAAATATTTAATTGCATAAATTTAATTAAAATGTTAATGACTTTTAGACTTCTTATGATTAATTTCTAATTAAATATCTAATTAATTAATATTTATCATTAATAATCTATATGTACATAATATTTATAATTTTTTTAAAAATGGTCTCTACCTAAATTGCTATATTTTTCCTCTTCTCATAATTTTTTACTTAAACCCCTCACATGAATAATATAATTCATGTGGATAAAGTATTATCCTTAATGATAAATAACGAAATTCAATAATTTAAAGGTTGTAAATCTGCAAAATGGAGACACACATTGATACTGTCCTCTTGACTATTATTAAAGAATGACTCTATCTTCACAAATTTAAATTCATTAACGCTTATTACGTGATAAGAACTTTATTTGTTCTTTCTACATGGTTTGCTAATTTTAATTTTCTTTTTCATATTCTTCATTTATTTATTATTATTTGTAAATTACTTATTCACTTTTATACTCTTAATATTTATAACTATCATCTTTTCGTCAAATATTTAAACATAAACTTTAAGATTTCTTCTAATATTCCTTCTATTCTATCTATATAAATTCAACTTCTTCATCTCATGAAACTCCTACCAAGATTATTAGGCTATCATTTTTATTCTATAGTTAAAGTAAATAAAGAAGCCTCTTGAATTTTGATAGGATATGGAAGGAGTCGATAAGAACTCAGAAAGTTATGTACTGATTTTTTCATGTCTACATTATATTTTTTCTTAAATCTGTTCTTTTTATCTTTTTTTTTATCCATTATACTTCTTTATTTAGTTTTCTATGAATGTTATATTGCGTAAGTTTTTATTCTTATTTTGTAATTGTTACATTTTATTATTCTTTAGTTTTACACATATATTTCCATTAAACTTTAGTCATTCTAATGTATCTATAAAAATTCACATGAAACACACGTGCGAAGCACGTCCTCAGAAACTAGTTATATTATAAGTGGGAAGCTCCAAGATGGAAAGTTGAATTACCATTTTATCCTATACTAAATAAAAATATTATATTCATATTTGATTATTTTATTTTTGAAAAATATTGACATGTAAACTTTTTTTTTACTACTAATGAATTGAGAGTATTTGAAGAGTTATGAAAATTAAATAATCTAAATGTTAAAAAAATGAAGAGACAAATGATAGTTAATGAGAGCAAATAAGTAGAGATTTAAGTTGCACATTAACTAAAATATTGAAGCAGTTACATTTACATCGCTAGAATCTTAAAAGTTCTAGATTTCAATACAATGAACCTCATAATTAATATATTAATACATGTTATTTTCAATGATAAATACATGAAAAGAAGCTAAAGGGACTAATTAATCATTTAAAGTCAAAGTATTATACAAAGCCAAGAATAATTTTCATTTTCCTCAAGTCCCCTGTCCATTTTTATGGGCTCTAAAGAAGAGTATATCTTTTTTCTGAGCAGTTTTTTCTTAATCAATGTCAAAGTTAAAGGCTATTAAAATACGTTATGAACGTTGTTTGATTTTGCAAGAATTTCAGCTATGGATGTTGTTGGATTCGTCAAAGAAATTCCTTAGTGAAGAATACACTCATGACACTTATTATTTAATTTCCTTACTAGGGCTTAATATGTGCAACACACGACATTAATTTCTATATGTTACTGACTTTACACATATTTTATTAACGTAGCACATAACATTTCACTTATTCATGTAAATATTGTAGTTGTATAGTTTTTTGGATTTTGAATCATAGAAAAAAAAACACCATATAGGATGCTAATCAATTTTAAGAACATGTAATTTGTATTTTCTATTTTATAACACATAATATAACCTAAAAATATTGCTAATATACAATCTTCACAAAAATATTTTTATTTATACGCGCGTGGCGCGTACCCAGAAGCTAGTTGTATATAAATGTACGAATGAACCTTACTTTGAAAAGTGCTTGATGTGTATATCTAGACTTGGCGCTTATGAAACTATTTTTGAGAATAAGATCAATTCTATCCTTTGTTAAATAACCATGACTATAAATAGGGGATGATACATTATTCACCTCTTCGACAAGGAATGATCAACACAATTTCATGTGGTCCCATAGGGGTCTTCTCATCACCACATACAAATTTTTCTAGTACATCATATGATAATAGATCATCTAATCTAGGAGCATGTGAATCATAAATATTTACTGAAACCTTGTCTTAATTTTGTTTTTCTTACGCACTGTACCAAAGGATTTGAAATTGAACAAGTGAAGTTGTTCTTGATTTTGTTGGGATTTAGCAAGTGTGAATGGGAAAATAAAAAAGAGAGAATATGAAAAGTGAGGGAACTACTTTGGAGGGAAAATGAAAAGTCATTTGCAAAGTGCAAATCAAAAGTCATTTCTCCCATATCGGCAAAAGAAAGGGAAATTGTTGTCTTTATAGAAGAAAACACTTCCATTACTTCTTAAAGAGCTAAGAAGAAGATGCCCCCTCGCACCGTCGTCGTTGTCGCTCTGCCTCGGCTTCGGCTTTGGCTTCGGCTTCGGCTTCGAATTTGGATTTGTCAATTGATTGATAAATTTTTTGGACAAAATTTATTTAATCAGTTTTTGTTAAATCAAATAAATCATGTTAAAATTATCTCCTATAAATTTGCAGGTAACGGTAACATTCTGAAAAATTGTTACTCTTTCCGAAAATTCATTACTTTCTGAAAAGTCGATACATTCCAAAAAGTCCCTATTTTCCTAACAGACACAATTTTCTGAAAAGTTGTTATGTTTTCCAAAAGACACAACTTTCTGGATAAAATGAGTCTGAACAAATTTCACTGAACAGACATGTTCCTTGTTTAAAATGGCTATAAAAGGAAGTCAATTTTTGATTTTTTAGAACACTAGAATTTTTTTCTTTCTCTGATTTATTTTTCTCTCAAATAAAATCAAAGTGTCGATCGACTGAGTCTGTGTGACTTATTGTTGTTCTTAAGTTCGTTGAAGTTAAAGAAGTTTGAGGTATCGCTATTTTCTTTAACAGGTTTAATCCGTTTTATCTTGGGAGAAATTAATCCATAACCTTGGGTACAGTGAGGGGATGATATTTCTTAAGGACACACAGTAGTTTCTGTGGACTTGGATTAATTCTTGTATTTTATATTATTTCTGCTTCGCCTTATTTCTGTTTCTGTTTATTAACTTTATAAATACATGTTATTGTAAGAATAACAATCTTAAAAAATTTAACAGTTTCTTTATTTGAGGTTTCTGGAGATTAAAACCTTTATGGTTTTCTACTCCTGTTGAATTTTTAAAATTCATTCGATTAATGATTAAAAGAACATAAAAACATTATCGTTTAATCAGACACAGTTTGTGTAAAGATTTGTTCTTTACAGTTAGTATTTCAAATACTTAACTTATCTGCTATTCGTGACAGAAAAAAATACTAATTCAAGTCAAACAAATGTTGGAACAGTAAGTGATTCAACAACATCGGTTGCACATAACTATTCAAATGCTGCCTTAGCACCGGCTGAGAAACCTGCAAAGTTTTCTGGAGTCGACTTTTAAGATATGGAAGCAAAAGATGTTCTTCTATGTCACCACATTGAGTCTGCAGAAGTTCATTAATGAGAATGTTCCTGTTATGTCAGATGAAACTCCGGCTGAGGACGATTCTTGGTAATAGAAGCATGGACACACTCAGATTTTTTGTGTAAAAATTATATTTTGAGTGGTCTGCAAGATGATCTGTACAATGTGTACAACAATGTCAAAACCTCAAAAGAACTCTAGGATGCTTTAGAAAAGAAGTACAAAACAGAAGATGCCGGAATGAAGAAATTCATTGTGGCAAAATTTCTGGACTATAAGATGATAGACAGTAAGACTGTCGTCACCCAAGTTCAAGAATTGCAGGTCATAATCGATGATCTCCTTGCTGAAGGTATAAATTTATTTAATGCCTATGTTAGAAATATTAAGTTTTACCTTAATACTCACATAACCTTTAATGTACGATTGATTGTGAATGATGTTTTTCAAGTGGCTGCAATTATTGAAAAGTTACCTTTATTGTGGAAGGACTTTAAAAACTACTTAAAACACAAACGCAAGGAGATGACTGTTGAAGATCTCATAGTAAGGTTGAGAATCGAAGAGGACAACAAGGATGCAGAAAAGAGTCACCTGGTAAATTCAACAATATTTGGAGTAAATATTGTTGAAGAAGATCCCACATAAATAAAGAAAAGAAAGAAAGCATCTGGTCCAAAAAGCAATTCTCCTAAGAAGAAATTCAATGGAAACTGCTTTAATTGTGGTAAACATGGTCATAGGGCTAATGAATGCCGGGGTCCTAAGAAAGACAAGAAAAAGAAAGATCAAGCAAACTTGACTGAATCCAAAGGAGAAATGGACGATCTCTGTGCAATGCTTTCAGAAAGTAACTTGGTTGGAAATCCAAGAGAATGGTGGATAGATTCAGGTGCCTCATGCAATGTTTGTGCCAACAAAGAATTATTTTCATCATATACTCCAGCACTTACATATGAAAAATTCTTTATGGAAAACTCCGCTGTTGCAAAGGTGGAAGGAACTGACAAAGTCCGATTAAAAATGACATCAGGCAAGGTGGTGACTTTAAATAGGGTCTCATATGTTCCAGAATTGAGAAGGAATTTAGTTTCAATTCCAGTTCTGACCAAGAATGGATTTAAATGTGTATTTGTAACTGATAAAGTAGTAGTAAGCAAAAATGTTATGTATGTAGGAAAAGGCTACCTTAGTGATGACCTTTTCAAACTCAATGTAATTGCAGTTGATATGAATAAAGATTTTGCTTCTTTTTACTTGCTTGAGTCTAAATGTTTATGGCATGAACATTTGGGACACGTTAATAACAAAACCTTGCGAAAACTGAATAACTTAAATATTTTGCAAAAATTTGAGTGCAATAAATCAAAATGTCAAATTTGTGTTTTATCTAAGTATGCTAAGCATTGTTGTAAATATAGTGAAAGGAATTCAAATCCTTTAGAATTGATTCACACTGATATTTGTGACATGAAGTCAACACCATCACATGGTGGGAAAAAGTATTTCATAACTTTTATTGACCATTGCACTAGATATTGTTATGTGTATTTGCTAAATAGTAAAGATGAAGCAATAGATGCATTTAGGAAATATAAAACTGACGTTGAAAATCAGTTAGATAAAAAGATCAAAATGATCAGAAGTGATAGAGGTGGAGAATATGAATCTACATTTGCAGAAATATGTTTAGAAAATGGAATAATCCATCAAACTACTGCTCTCTACACTCCTCAGTCTAATGGAATTGCAGAAAGAAAAAATCAAACTTTAAAAGAAATGATGAATGTATTACTTATAAGTTTAGGTTTACCACATAACTTGTTGGGGGAAGCTATCCTTACAGCAAATCAGATACTTAACAGAGTGCCTCCCTCAAAGACAAATGTAATTCTACATGAGAAATAGAAAGGTAGAAAACCTAATTTGAAATATTTCAAAGTGTGGGGGTGTCTAGACAAAGTCCAAGTTCCTATACCTAAGAGGGTAAAAATAGGACCTAAGACTGTGGATTGTTTATTCATTGGATATGCCACAAACAGTAAGGCATGACGATTTTTGGTTCATAAGTCTATCATCCGGATATTCATGATAATACTGTAATGGAATCAGATAGTGCTGAATTTTTTGAACATATCTATCCGTATAAAACTAGACTTGAGTCATCTAGTGGGGGATCTAAACAACCCAGAGAAGAACCAAAAGAGAATGAACAAAATGAAGAAAGTCCAAGACGCAGTAAACGTCAAAAGACATCTACTTCATTTGGATCAGATTTTGTAACATTACTTCTTGAAAGTGAGCCTCAAACATTCAAGAAAGCATGTTGTCAAATGGTTTTAAGATCAATGAATGTGATAAATGTGTTTACATTAAAGATACTCCAAATTAGGATGTTATTTTATGCCTATATGTAGATGATATGCTTATAATGAGCAAAGACATTGCTAATTTAAAAGCTACAAAGCGTATGCTTGCTAGTATGTTTGATATGAAAGATTTAGGAGTCGTTGATGTGATATTAGGAATTAAAATTCTTAAAAATCCTAACGGTCTAGCATTGTCTCAAACTCATTATATTCAAAAGATACTTGAAAACTTTAAATTTTTGAATTTTAAAAGGGCAAAGACTCCAATTGATGTAAATCTTCATCTTGCAAAGAATAAAGGTGAAAGTCAGTCTCAATTGGACTATGCTAGCGTATTGGGAAGCTTATTGTATATCATGAATTGTACACGAACAGATATAGCTTGCGCTATCAGTAAACTGAGTCGATACACAAGTAATCCTAATCCTAATCATTGGTTGGCAATGAAGAGAGTTCTGTGATACTTAGATGACACTCAAAACTATGCTTTCCATTACAACAAATATCCAGCCGTTCTTGAAGGATATAGTGATGCAAATTGGATTATTGGGTAAACTGAAACAAAATCCACAAGTGGATACGTTTTTACTATTGGTAGAGGAGCAATATCTTGGAAATCATCCAAACAAACATGTATAGCTCTCTCTACAATGGAGTCTGAATTCATTGCTTTAGACAAGGCAGGTGAAGAAGCTGAATGGCTCCAAAATTTCTTAGAAGATATTCTATTTTGGCCCAAACCAATAGCCCCTATATGCATACATTGTGATATTCAAGCTGCAATAGGAAGGGCTGGAAGAATTATGTATAACGACAAGTCTCGTCGCATAAGACGAAGACATACCTTTGTGAGACAACTACACTCTAGTGGAATTATCACAATTGACTATGTGAAGTCAAAAGATAATGTGTCGGATCCACTAACAAAAGGCCTAAATAGAGAGGGAGTTGAGAAATCATCGACGGAATGGGACAATGGCCGAGAACTAGTCATCGTGGCGGTAACTCTACCTAGAAAACTGGAGATCCCAAGATCTAGGTTCAAGGAGATAAAACAAAGTCATTGATGACGGTTCAACATTGCAAAAGGAAAAGAAAAAATTATTATTATTTTATGGTCCATTCTCATGATGAAACAATGTTTAGTAATCAGGATAAAGACATAAGGACTTTTTAATGGTTTCTAAGTTTGATACAGGGAATATCAAATGTTGTATCTATGACATAACACATTTAGAAATTACCGATGTAAGTGTGAAGTGTAAGCCGCTTAAAGGAGAATCTGGTAAGGCCAGTTCTTTAAGAAGTTACTATCCATGATGTGTTCATGGCTGAAACGAACAAAACAATGAGAACTAAGAACAGTTCAAGGGTTGATTGTGTGACATATGTTGTCTAGGTATACACCAAAACTCGACAGTTCAAAGATATCAAATCTACCGATTGACCGAGTATATCCGATATATGTTCACCATGGAAAGTTTAAAGGGAAACCTACTTATCCAGATATGATTAACCTTTACCTACAAGACACACAAGTTTTTTCATGCATATGTTTTAACAATAGCCTTCCCTATTCATGTGGGGTATTGTTGGGATTTAGCAAGTGTGAGTGGGAAAAGAAAAGAGAGAATATGAAAAGTGAGGGAACTACTTTGGAGGGAAAATGAAAAGTCATTTGCAAAGTGCAAATGAAAAGTCATTTCTCCCATATCGGCAAAAGAAAGGGAAATTGTTGTCTTCATAGAAGAAAACACTTCCATTACTTCTTATAGAGATAAGAAGAAGATGCCCCCTCGCGCCATCGTTGTCGTCGCTCTCTTGGCCTCGGCCTCGGCTTCAGATTTGAATTTGGCAAATGATGTGATTGATTGATAAATTTTTTGGACAAAATTATTTAATCAGTTTTTGTTAAATCAAATAAATCCTGTTAAAATTATCTCTTATAAATTTGCAGGTAACGGTAAGATTCCGAAAAGTTGTTACTCTTTCCGAGAATTTATTACTTTCTGAAAAGTCATTACTTTCCAAAAAGTCGCTATTTTCCTAACAGACACAATTTTCTGAAAAGTTGTTATTTTTTCCAAAAGACACAACTTTATGGATTAAATGGGTCTGAACAAATTTCACTGAACAGACATGTTCCTTGCTGAAAATGACTATAAAAGGAAGTCAATTTTTGTTTTTTTAGAACACTGAAATTTTTTTTCTTTCCCTGCATTTATTTTTCTCTCAAATAAAATCAAAGTGTCGATCGACTGAGTCTGTGTGACTTGTTGCTGTTCTTAAGTTCGTTGAAGTTAAAGAAGTTTGAGGTACCACTATTTCTTTAACATGTTTAATCAGTTTTATCTTGGGAGAAATTAATCCATAACCTTGGGTACAATGAGGGGATTAAATTTCTTAAGGACATACAATAGTTTCTGTGGACTCGGATTAATTCTTGTATTTTATATTTTTTTTGCTTAATCTTATTTCTGTTTCTGTTTATTAACCTTATAAATTCAGGTTATTGTAAGAATAACAGATTTCAGTTGTCAGGAAAACATCTTACAACCTATGGCTATGGTGCCCCAGAATTGTGTGGATAGTATATAATGGTCCGTACTTGCTTGGTTCTTGACAACATGTAAAGGTGCAATGCGATATTTGTACCTTATTTTTTTGTGTCGGTTCTTTTGTTTTATAGTCTTTGAAGACTAACTTAGAATAATGCAACTTATTACCTTTTTTTGTAGGAGTTAATCAAATTTGGTATTTGATATCATGAACTAGGATACATATGCCTCTGTTTTTTTGCTAATAACATCTTAACGTCTTATATTGTATGATTAATTTGAACTTGTACTTGTAAAGAATTATGTAATTGTATATGTTAACCCGTGTCATCTATGAAGTAGAATTTTTCGAGATTTCTAGGACATTAATAGTATATTGTTCTTCAATGGGTAGTTAAAGTGCATGTCACTTGTGTTTAACAATGCAATGATGACAAGATCGAATATTTTGAGTCATTTGATATAACGACCAGAAACTAGGCATGATTAGTTTAAATATCTTTTGAGGAAAAGATTCTATTGTAAGAGTGACATGGAGGAGGAAGTCTCTTTTCCTTGTTTCTAGTTTTGGGACATAAAAATATTTTTTTATCATTCTTCCTAAAGCGTGACATATTTTTTTGTTTCCCATTTTTCTTAATGTTGATACAATTACAAGGGCGCATGATGTTTATCCCATCAATTGTGTACAAATGGAATATTCTTTTTGGACTCTTGATATATATGAAGATGTAATTCCACTTTTTAGTTATGCTCGTATCTGATGAATGTTGTCACTCAAAGATTAAGATCACTTGAATGACCAACAATGTTGAATATTAAACCACAATCTTTAGCATATAGTATTTGAAATGATTCATCAACAGAAAGAACTTCAAGAATTGTCTAATATTTTTTCCATTCCTTAATACAAAGGATTTGGCATCGGGATTGTTGCATACAACTCTCTAGGCCAGGGGTTCTTTTGCTGGAATGAAATCATAGAAAACTTGCCTGTAGAAAGTCTGGTTGTACCTAAATGCAGTAGTTCCAAGTATATATTACGTACAACAAAGTTCCTTAAGTGATCATCATTTTATTTCCCTTGTTTGGTATAATTATAGAACGTACTATGTAAGAGATGATGGTAAGAGATTGCATGCCTACCGCTCCTGTGTCACATTTTCTACATTCTAGCTAACTAAATCCAAGATAGCTTACTTCTATGTACAATTTTGGGAAATGAAGAAGCAATTAATCCTCAAACACAATCTACTTTTTTGTGAAAGATCTTCAGTTCTCATTCATTATATATTCAGAGTTATTTCATTTCAATACCAACTAAGGTTTTGCTCCTTCACAACCTTTTGTGATGATGTGTGTGAAAGAGAAGTCTTTCTCTGTGTATATTTCTTAGGAGATTTTTTCACTAATTTCTGTTTTTTCTTCTTTAAATATATATGATATTGAAGGTAGAATTAAAAAACAAGTAGTTTTAATTGTAGGTATGCTCATTTCTATTGTTCGCCTTAGGTAACCAAAGAAAAAAAACTATGTTTGAAAACCGGTTAACGAGTGGAAACAAGTCAAACCATTAGAAGGGATGTAATGAAAGTACCTAGCGGCGGAGCAAGGTGGAGTTCATGATTTTGAACAGATTCTAAGGCAATTTAAGTGTCATCACAATGATAAATTAGAGGATTCGTGGTGCAGACATTCTTCACACACCTTCTAGATTCGAGCCTTGAAGACCGGACCAACTATATGCAATGAAATATGCAACTATTGTTGTTGTTCATGCAGTAGGAGGACTCAGAGATACTTTGCTTCTACTACTAGTTATCGATCTTTTTATTTAATCTTTCTTTCGCCATTTGATATTTATCTGAATAAAACTTTCATTTTATAATGATGTTTCTTCATTAAAGGTACAAATGTTGCGGTTATAGAGTGACCAAGTTTTATGCATGTAATGTAAGCACCAGAGAACTAGAAATACTCCGTTCTTCCATTAAAATATGACCTACTTTGACCTCTGCAATTTCTGAAATGTCTGGTAGATTATAACTTTTAAGAATAATGTAAAGAGTGTAAAATAACAATTTGGAATATAAAACAGTAGAATAATTGGAGTTATCTCTATCCATGTTCTGGATTTTGTTAGTATTTTCTGATTTGTATAATTTATTTTATCTTTTTATAACATAAATATGGGCTATATCAATCTTAGCTAGCTTACTATCAATTTTTACCTCTATAATTTGTTCCATTTCATGCACGGTCGTGGTGCTTTAAAGAATTTCATACGTAGATCTTCCACTACACTATATAGACCCTTTCAAGTTGTATGACCCAGTAGAAGGTGAGCATTTCAACATTTTTGTGGCTGGTATAAAGACAGCAGATCGGTAGTCATAGTTATTCATGGATATTCATGGGAACTTAAGACTTCCAAAGGTGGTTGGGTTAGCATAATATAATTAATGAGAATGATTGGAAATATAGGATATTGTGAATAGGATTGATACAAAAGAGTGGAAACCTGAGTTGAACATTCACCTACAGTCTAAGATGGTTACCTGAACTGGTCCTTGGTCACACTGCAGACTGGCAAGCCTCAATATAAAGCGGCATTGCAGAAGGAAGTTGGTTTACCAGTTCGAGATGATGTCACATTGATCGGTTTCACTATGAGGCACCGTGGTCTACAAAAGGGTATTGATCGGATTGCTGAGTCAGTTCTTTGGATGATCGTCCAAAGTAGAATAAATAGGTTAAAGTCAAAAAAAAGATCTATATTTATTCCGCCTTTGTTCACTACTGTAGTATTGTAACCATTTGAAAGGTTGAGGATGGGTGGTGGATTTGTTGGTTTTTCAAACTTTAATTTTTTCTGTTAACTTTTCTATTATCTTAATGTAAAAACTACTAAGCTATGTGCACATGTAAATAATTAATCACTTTCTAAGCATTGGTTGTACAAGATTATGTTATTATGTTACTATATATTGGCTATATGCAATTCAAAAGTGTTCGTTATAGAATGTCCAATGTTAAAGTTACACTATAAAAGTGTTGCTCTAGATGATTAATAAAGTTACACTTTATGAGTGTTGCGATAGATGAGATATAAAATTACACTTTACAAGCCTTGCTCTAAATGAGATATAAAGTTACAATTTATAAGTGTTGCTCTAGATGACCTATAAAATGCAAATTTTTTAAGTGTGACCAACAACACTGCAAAGGCAATGATTTTAAGTGTAGTATGATAAAAAAAATAGGTAACCCTAATGCAACAGAACAAAGCGTGACCTTATACCTCTTTGGAAACGCTTTATAAGTGTAGCCAAAACAACATTTTAAAAGTGTTGCCTAATGTGAAATGTTACGCTTCTTTTGTCCAACCTCTAAAAAGCATTGCTTAAAGTCGAAAAGTATTCCCATTTTGTAGTTTCAGTTACACTTTACTGGGGTGGCCGTATGCCTAAAATGGTGTAGTGACTAAGACTTTCCTCTTAGCTTACATCATTACATTCATACGTTAAAATTACGGAAAAATTTATAACTTTTCTACATTTATCTTGAGGTTTACATAGATCTCTCATATACGCATAATATATTCATATCGAGTATGAATAGACCCTTCGTATATGAAGATTACTCAGTCATCTACTTTTACTGCATATATATAATCTTTAGTACTCAGATGAAAGAAATAAACATATTGTATTTAAGACTAGAACAACATCAGTAGCTTGATAGTGACATAACCCTTGGAAAGTGAGGACCTACCCAACTAAAATGAGTGAGAATTCTAAGTCTTCATTCAGAGTTTTCTCAAAAGCTCTTCAACTACCGAAACCTTAAATGTTGGGGGAAAAGAGAGAAAATGGGATTAGTACACCACTTATACTAAGTATGAGACAGTATGCACACACATCATAAAATCATGCTAGAATGGGACTTTTCATTAAAGCATGCTATATTACATTTGAAAATACTTATGCACATTGAAGAATCAATACAAGTCATTAATGCATAGTTATCAAGTAAAGACCATATTCATCAGAAGACCAACTATGCTGAACCTAGCCAAGTCAATCGTACATACCAACATACTAAAAAATATAATCAAGGCAACTCTATCATCAAGTTATAATATAAACAACTATGAATAAAAGTTCATTATCACATAACCAAAGAAAGACCATTACTCATGACTCTCTCTAAGTTTGCTTGTGCAATGACTAAGCAAAACCCATAACCTTACTAAGTCAAGTAAACCTAACTATAACATTATCCAATGTCCAATTTCTCATAGCATGTCATTAAGAGTAAACATTAACATACTTTTAACAATAGAAACCAAATGTATGTTCAAAGTGAATTCAACATCGTAGGGTGCCATCAACATGTAAGATCATCATATATACATAATTTATATTTATAAGAATGTACATACATAAGAACATCCTTCTAAGACATTCCTTAAAATTAACTAGTGCAATGTATATGTAGAGTCTCATACCCCTACAAAGAGTAAGTCACACCTCTCAAGTTCTCTTGGTTAGAGTCCATTTTATTACTTTATTTTTACTTTAGGGAAAATCTTGCCTTAACCGACATAGACCACATGAGCCAATGTGGAAATCCGGTGTCATAGAACCCTACACCAAAGGAAGGCGGACTATTTGCCAAGGTAGTACAATAATATGAACATAGCAACTCCATAGATCCACTTGCTAGTATTCCTATGGGAGCAACATAGTTCGAGAACTATGAGATATTGTTGGGACCTCTTTATGGTACATGTATTATAGTCTCTAAACTCAAGAGTAACTTAGTGATCCTACATTACCTATGTGTAAAGGGACACTCCCCACTCTAGTTCACTCGATTCTATGTTAGAGTCAATTTTGAAATGTATTTAATACCTTTATTAATCATCATAGCTTAATGTAGGTCATAGGGTCTATCCCTATATGATAATCATCATCATAGGTCAATAATAATTGTATGAGTATTGTCCTTTCATTACAATATACACAAGCGGGGTTGGTACATTTACATTTCACTTCATAATAAGGCACATTCGTAAGTTATCATCATCCTTATAACATTTAAATTTTAGCCAACACCTCATAAAGCATAGTAAATACATTTATATTTAAGATCATACCAACCCTATCAATATTAATATAAGGTATACTTCAATACCACATCACAAATTAATCACAAGTAACCACAATTGAAGTAACGAATAGAGATCACAAGACTTAGTGAATGTCCTTCACAATGCATTTATCAAGGTTCTTACCATCAACCTCCAACTTAAACCACTAATGGTATAATAGTATAACATAATAGTAACTAACATAATAACAAGGCCAATTGAATCATTATACAACAATCTCTCACTAGTTCATAGCCTACAATTAGTGACTTAGATCAAGTTCATAGTCTACTTTATCATCTAGTTAAATTACTCAAAAACTAGGATAATTGGATTACAATATATCAAAATATACTCATAATTATCATAATAAAAACGTATGATAGTAATTCACACACTAACCAAGCCAATTGAATCAATACTATACAATTCAATTCAAGATCCCAACCAAAGTTTAAAGGGAATATGTCATCTTCTATAATTTAGACAAGTATATCATGAATTAACATTGAGTTATAATACATATTAATATACTCATAATATCCAATATAAATCATAAACACAGCAATTCACAAGGATTCGTTTTGCTTGACATAGGGTATGCAATTCTTATTAAAGGATGATGATGACAAATATATAAGGGATAGAACCTATTAACTAAATTAAACTATTATTATTATAGTGTAACGACCTGTTTAGTCGTTTTGAGTAGCAGACTTCGATTCTGGAAAAACTGGCAAGGACAACGGGTCCCACGACGGACCGTCGCAGGGTCTCGTTTAAAAACACTTAGAAAATTTGAAATTGGGTACTGAAAATCGACTCTCTGAACTTCGTGACGGAGTGGCAGGACGGACCGTCGCAGGCTCGACGGCCCGTCACAGGCCATTCACTCAAAATCAAGTTTCTGAACTATGCGACGGACAGCAGGACGGACCGTCGCAGGCGCGACGGCCCGTCACAGCTAGCGTAATCCCAGTTGGAGTCGGATTTCTGGTTAAGTTTTAAAGGGGCGTTTTGGACTATTCCTGCTATAATTATATATTTCGTGGGATTACATTAATAACTCAAATTCTTGGGGGTTAAAAGAGGTAACCTTAAGTTAATTAGTGGGTTATTATTGCCATCTTTTATTCTTAATTATATACTAATTAGGGTAAAAGAAAGAGGGTTTGAATAAGAAAATAGAAAGAACAAGAAGGGAGAGAGAGAAACGATCGAGAGAAGAGGAAAGCACCAAGCTTTGAGGATTAACTTGCTTGATTTCAATTCTTCGGTGGAGGTAGGTTTTGGTTTCATGCTTTCATAGTAAACTCTTAATTGAAAATGATATGTATTGACAGTATTGTAAACCCTGCTATGTGCTTAATTGTATGCATGCATGAACGTGATTATATAATTGTTATTATATTAAGCATGATGAAGTTATTGAATCCCAAATCTTGATAAAAAACCTAATCTCTTGTTAATGATAATGCGTTGGTATAAAAGAAGGCTTGATGAACTAAAGTAATGAGATTGATGATGCCTTGGTGAGAAGGAAGGCTTGATGAATTGATAGAAAGAGATTAGGGGATCGGGTGTCACGAACCGACACGTAGAATTAGGGGATCGGGTGTCATGAACCGACACGTAGAATTAGGGGATCGGGTGTCACGAACCGACACGTAGAATTAGGGGCTCGAGTGTCACGAACCGACACGTAGATGTAGGGGATCGGGTGTCACGAACCGACACGTAGATGTAGGGGATCGGGTGTCACGAACCGACACGTAGAATTAGGGGATCGGGTGTCACTACCGACACGTAGATTTAGGGGATCGGGTGTCACGAACCGACACGTAGAATTAGGGGATCGGGTGTCACGAACCGACACGTAGTAGTAGGGGGATCGGAGTGTCACGTACCGACACAAGAGGATTAATGAATATGGGGGATCGGAGTGTCACGTACCGACACAAGAGGAATATGAATAATGAATCTTGAAAGATGTTAATATACTCAATCTAATGAATCTAATTCCCAACTGAGTATGATATTGAGGCTTGAGCCCTCATGTGTGAACTTGACGGTAATTGTTAATGATATAGTGCTTGTTGTTGCTACATGTTGAGTATTATAGTTGAGTTTATGATATTACTTGGTATATACTGTTTTCTATTTTGAGTTGGCCGATGATATCTACTCAGTACCCGCGTTTTGTACTGACCCCTACTTTTATGTTTTCTTCTTGTTATCTGTGGAGTGCAGCAAAAGTTCCGTCATCTTCAACCCCTACTAATGCTTCTAGCTTGGACTGGGTCTTCTTCCTCATGTCTTGATGCCTTGATGTTCCGGCATGGACTAGCTTTTATTTGTTTTAGCTTTTAGGATACTCTTAGCTTAGTCATTTGATCATAGATGTTCTTGTGGTGATGACTTCCAGATTTTGGGGAATAATAGTTATTGATTTGGTTTTTATTAATGAGTTAAGTCTTCCGCATTACTTTCTGTTGATATTATATTGAAATGTTAAGGTTTAGATTGGTTGGTTCGCTCACATAGGAGGGTAAATGTGGGTGCCAGTCGCGATCGGTTTTGGGTCGTGACAAACTTGGTATCAGAGCATTAGGTTCGTTGGTCTCATCACACAAGAACAGGTCTAGTAGAGTCTTAAGGAACGGTAGGGGGACGCCTTTACTTTTCCTTGAGGGGCTATAAGACTTTAGGAAAATTTCACTCTTTCATTCTTTCTTTCGTGCTACTACTTGAGTCCAATTGGTATATAGGCGATACGAATTGGTATCTGACCATCTTCACTCTATTTCACAGATGGTTAGAACTAGAGCAACGACTACGCCAACACCAACACCAGCACCAGCGGGACAGGGTGCGCCTGAGCCAGCCACTGGGGCTGTGGCTCGAGGAAGAACAACGGCAAGAGTCCGTGGTAGAGGTAGTGGGAGGACGTCCTCTAGAGGAAGAGGACGAGCACCTAGTCCATCTGATGCTAGGGCGGTGACTCCTCCATCGACTGAGGAAGTGATAAGAGAGGGGGAGGATGGGGTGAATGAGCAAGTACAGAATGAGGAAATGCCACCCCAACCTACCCCAGAGATGATCAATCAGGTTCTGGCTTATCTTAGCGGGTTATCTGATCAGGGCCAGACACCCCCAGTGTTTTCTGCACCAGCACCTCAGGTTCCAGAGGTACAACATGCGGCTACTATGGCTCCCCGCATGGATGCCTCATTGGAAATAGGCACGTTTCCACTTCTGACTATGGGGCCCATAATGACAAATGATCAGCATGAACTTTTCAGTAAGTTCTTGAAATTGAAACCTCCAGTCTTCAAGGGTGCTGAATCTGAGGATGCTTACGATTTTCTTGTTGATTGTCATGAGCTACTACACAAGATGGGTATAGTAGAACGGTTTGGTGTTGAGTTCGTGAGTTATCAGTTTCAAGGGAACGCCAAAATGTGGTGGCGATCACATGTTGAGTGTCAACCGACAGAGGCAACACCTATGGCTTGGGCCTCATTCTCTAGCTTGTTAATGGAGAAGTATATCCCCCGGACTTTGAGGGATAGAAAAAGAGACGAATTCTTGAGCCTAGAGCAAGGTAGGATGTCGGTCAATGCATATGAGGCTAAGTTTCGTGCACTATCCAGATATGCCACTCAACTTTGTTTCAGTCCACAAGAGCGGATTCGCCGGTTTGTGAAGGGGTTGAGATCAGAGTTGCGGATTTCGGCCTTACAGGTAGCGGCTACGGCAAAATCCTTCCAAGAAGTGGTAGACTTCGTGATAGAGGTGGAAGGAGTGAAGCCCGATAACTTCGCCTCGACATCGACATCAAAGAGGTTTCTAAAGGGAGGTGAGTTTAATGGTTCTTACTCTAGAGGACAGGGTTCCGGAGGTTACTCAGTTCGACCCATTCAGTATTCACTACAGACTGTAGTTGGGGGTCCACCTCAGACCGGTCAACACTTCTCGTAGAGACCTATGCTTGACTCTAGAGAGTGTTATGGATGTGGGGAGACTGGACATATTAGGACGAATTGTCCCAAACAAAGTTATAGACCCCCAATAGCTAGAGGTAGAGGTGGTCATGGTAGAGGCCGTTATTCTGGAGGACGTGGTGGTCGAGGTAATGGTGGTCACCAAAACGGAAGAGGTGATGGGCAAACTGGAGCCACTACATCACAACATGGTAGGGGCAACGGACAGACGAACGATAGGGCCCATTGTTACGCTTTCCCTGGGCGGTCTGAAGCGGAGGCATCTGATGCTGTCATCACAGGTAATCTTTTGGTTTGTGATTGCATGGCTTCTGTATTGTTTGATCCTGGATCCACATTTTCTTATGTATCTTCCTCATTTGCTAATGGTCTAAATTTACGTTGTGAATTACTTGATATGCCTATTCGTGTTTCTACTCCGGTGGGTGAATCTGTGGTAGTTGAAAAAGTATATAGGTCTTGTTTGGTGAATTTTGTGGGGAGCAACACTTATGTAGATTTGGTTATTCTAGAAATGGTTGACTTTGATGTAATTCTGGGTATGACTTGGCTTTCTTCGAATTTTGCCATCTTGTATTGTAATGCTAAAACTGTGGCGTTAGCCAAGCCTGGGACAGATCTGTTAGTGTGGGAGGGTGACTACACTTCTAATCCGGTGCGTATCATCTCCTTTCTTCGTGCTAAGAAAATGGTTAGTAAAGGGTGTTTAGCTTTCTTGGCACATCTCAAGGATGACACTACCCAAGTACCCTCGATTGAGTCAGTTTCGGTAGTCCGTGAGTTTTTGGATGTGTTCCCTGCAGATCTTCCTGGTATGCCACCAGATAGGGATATTGACTTCTGCATTGATCTTGAACCGGGCACTTGCCCCATTTCTATACCCCTTATAGAATGGCTCCCGCGGAGTTGAGGGAGTTAAAGGCCCAACTTCAAGAGTTGTTGAGCAAAGGCTTCATTAGACCAAGTGCATCTCCTTGGGGTGCTCCGGCTTTGTTTGTGAAAAAGAAGGATGGGAGTTTTCGGATGTGCATAGACTACAGACAACTGAATAAGGTAACTATTAAGAACAAGTATCCTCTTCCTCGCATTGATGACTTGTTCGATCAACTACAAGGTGCTTGTGTCTTCTCTAAGATTGACTTGAGATCCGGTTATCATCAATTGAAAATACGAGCAACGGATGTGCCAAAGACTGCTTTTCGAACGAGGTATGGGCATTACGAATTTGTAGTGATGTCTTTGTTCTTACGAATGCCCCTGCTGCGTTCATGAGCTTGATGAATGGGATTTTTAAGCCATATTTGGACCTCTTCGTGATCGTATTTATTGATGATATACTGATATACTCTAAAAGTAAGAAGGAACATGAGGAGCATTTGAGAATTGTATTGGAAATGTTGAGGGAGAAAAAGCTTTATGCCAAGTTCTCTAAGTGTGAGTTTTGGCTAGATGCAGTGTCCTTCTTGGGGCACGTGGTTTCTAAGGAAGGAGTGATGGTGGATCCTTCTAAGATTGAGACAGTGAAGAAATGGGTAAGACCCACTAATGTGTCAGAAATAAGGAGCTTTGTTGGGTAAGCTAGCTACTACCGCCGATTTGTCAAGGGATTCTCTTCTATTGCTTCCCAATTGACGAACTTGACTAAACAGAATGTTCCATTTGTATGGTCGGACGAATGTGAGGAAAGCTTTCAGAAGCTCAAGACTTTATTGACTACCGCACCTATCCTTACCTTGCCAGTAGAGGGTAAGAACTTCATTGTTTATTGTGATGCATCCTATTCTGGTTTGGGTGCAGTACTAAGGCAAGAGAAGAGTATGATTGCTTATGCTTCAAGGCAATTAAAGGTGCATGAACGTAACTATCCGACCCACGATTTGGAATTGGCTGCGGTAGTGTTTGTATTAAAGCAATGGAGACACTATTTGTATGGGGTTAAGTGTGAGGTCTACACGGATCATCGTAGCCTTCAGTATGTCTTTACTCAGAAAGATTTGAACTTAAGACAGAGGAGATGGATGGAGTTACTAAAGGACTACGATATCACTATCTTGTATCATCCGGGAAAAGCGAATGTTGTGGCAGATGCTTTAAGTAGAAAAGCGGGAAGCATGGGAAGTCTAGCTCACTTGCAAGTTTCTAGACGTCCATTGGCTAGAGAGGTTCAGACTCTGGCTAACGACTTGATGAGGTTAGAAGTAAATGAGGAGGGAGGATTGTTGGCTAGTGTGGAGTCAAGATCTTCTTTTCTTGACAAGATTAAGGGGAAACAGTTTTATGATGAAAAATTGATCCGGATCCGAGATAAAGTGTTGAAAGGAGAGGCTAAGGAAGCACAAATCGATGAGGAAGGTGTTTTGAGAATCAAGGGAAGGGTATGTGTACCCCGAGTTGATGATTTGATCAACACTATCCTGACAGAGGCTCATAGTTCAAAGTATTCTATACATCCGGGTGCAACCAAGATTTATCGTGACCTAAAGCAACACTTTTGCTGGAGTATAATGAAGCGTGATATTGTTGACTTTATTGCCAAGTGTCCAAACTGTCAACAAGTAAAGTACGAACACCAAAGGCCCGGAGGAACACTTCAGAGAATGCCCATTCCGGAATGGAAGTGGGAAAGAATTGCAATGGACTTTGTGGTTGGTCTTCCAAAGACAATGGGTAAGTATGACTCCATTTAGGTGATTGTTGATAGGTTAACTAAGTCTGCTCACTTCATTCCGGTCAAGGTGACTTACAATGCAGAGAAGTTAGCCAAACTTGACATCTCGGAAGTGGTGCGATTGCATGGGGTTCCACTATCCATCATATCAGATAGAGGTACGCAGTTTACTTCTAAGTTTTGGAAAACATTGCATGCGGAATTGGGTACTAGGTTGGACCTTAGTACTGCGTTCCATCCTCAGACCGATGGTCAGTCTGAGAGGACGATTCAAGTGTTGGAGGATATGCTTCGTGCATGTGTGATAGAGTTTGGTGGACATTGGGATAGCTTTTTGCCCTTAGCGGAGTTTTCATACAATAATAGCTATCACTCAAGTATTGATATGGCCCCATTTGAAGCATTGTATGGGAGGAGATGTAGGTCTCCCATTGGGTGGTTTGATGCATTTGAGGTTAGACCTTGGGGCACTGATCTTTTGAGGGATTCGATAGAGAAAGTGAAGTCCATCCAAGAAAAGCTTCTAGCGGCGCAAAGTAGACAAAAAGAATATGCAGATCGAAAGGTTAGAGACTTAGAGTTCATGGAGGGTGAACAAGTCTTGTTGAAAGTTTCACCAATGAAAGGGGTGATGCGGTTTGGTAAAAGAGGTAAACTAAGCCCAAGGTATATTGGTCCTTTCGAAGTACTTAAGCGAGTAGGGGAGGTGGCTTATGAGTTAGCCTTGCCTCCAGGGCTGTCCGGAGTGCATCCGGTATTCCATGTGTCTATGTTGAAAAGATACCATGGGGATGGAGACTACATTATCCGTTGGGATTCAGTTTTACTTGATGAGAATCTGTCTTATGAGGAGGAACCTGTTGCCATTCTAGATAGAGAAATTCGCAAGTTGAGGTCAAGAGAGATTGCATCCAACAAGGTGCAATGGAAGAATCGACCGGTTGAAGAAGCCACTTGGGAGAAGGAGGCGGATATGCAAGAAAGATACCCACATCTGTTTACAGATTCAGGTACTCCTTTTCTCCCTTGTTTTCCTTCTTGTGATCGTTCGGGGACGAACGATGGGTAAATTGGTATCTATTGTAACGACCTGTTTAGTCGTTTTGAGTAGCAGACTTCGATTCTGGAAAAATTGGCAAGGACAACGGGTCCCACGACGGACCGTCGCAGGCACGACGGACCGTCGCAGGCACGACGGACCGTCGCAGGCACGACGGACCGTCGCAGGCACGACGGACCGTCGCAGGGTCTCGTTTCAAAACACTTAGAAAATCTGAAATTGGGTACTGAAAATCGACTCTCTGAACTTCGTGACGGAGTGGCAGGACGGACCGTCGCAGGCTCGACGGCCCGTCACAGGCCATTCACTCAAAATCAAGTTTCTGAACTATGCGACGGACAGCAGGACGGACCGTCGCAGGCGCGACGGCCCGTCACAGCTTGCGTAATCCCAGTTGGAGTCGGATTTCTGGTTAAGTTTTAAAGGGGCGTTTTGGACTATTCCTGCTATAATTATATATTTCGTGGGTTTACATTAATAACTCAAATTCTTGGGGGTTAAAAGAGGTAACCTTAAGTTAATTAGTGGGTTATTATTGCCATCTTTTTTTCTTAATTATATACTAATTAGGGTAAAAGAAAGAGGGTTTGAATAAGAAAATAGAAAGAACAAGAAGGGAGAGAGAGAAACGATCGAGAGAAGAGGAAAGCACCAAGCTTTGAGGATTAACTTGCTTGATTTCAATTCTTCGGTGGAGGTAGGTTATGGTTTCATGCTTTCATAGTAAACTCTTAATAGAAAATGATATGTATTGATAGTATTGTAAACCCTGCTATGTGCTTAATTGTATGCATGCATGAACGTGATTATATAATTGTGATTATACTAAGCTTGATGAAGTTATTGAATCCCAAATCTTGATAAAAAACCTAATCTCTTGTTAATGATAATGCCTTGGTATAAAAGAAGGCTTGATGAACTAAAGTAATGAGATTGATGATGCCTTGGTGAGAAGGAAGGCTTGATGAATTGATAGAAAGAGATTAGGGGATCGGGTGTCACGAACCGACACGTAGAATTAGGGGATCGGGTGTCACGAACCGACACGTAGAATTAGGGGATCGGGTGTCACGAACCGACACGTAGAATTAGGGGCTCGGGTGTCACGAACCGACACGTAGATGTAGGGGATCGGGTGTCACAAACCGACACATAGATGTAGGGGATCGGGTGTCACGAACCGACACGTAGAATTAGGGGATCGGGTGTCACGAACCGACACGTAGATTTAGGGGATCGGGTGTCACGAACCGACACGTAGAATAAGGGGATCGGGTGTCACGAACCGACACGTAGTAGTAGGGGGATCGGAGTGTCACGTACCGACACAAGAGGATTAATGAATATGGGGGATCGGAGTGTCACGTACCGACACAAGAGGAATATGAATAATGAATCTTGAAAGATGTTAATATACTCAATCTAATGAATCTAATTCCCAACTGAGTATGATATTGAGGCTTGAGCCGTCATGTGTGAACTTGACGGTAATTGTTAATGATATAGTGCTTGTTGTTGCTACATGTTGAGTATTATAGTTGAGTTTATGATATTACTTGGTATATACTGTTTTCTATTTTGAGTTGGCCGATGATATCTACTCAGTACCCGCGTTTTGTACTGACCCCTACTTTTATGTTTTCTTCTTGTTATCTGTGGAGTGCAGCAAAAGTTCCGTCATCTTCAACCCAACAGTGATTCTAGCCAGTCTTCGTTATACCGGATATTCAGGGTGAGCTAATGCTTCTAGCTTGGACTGGGTCTTCTTCCTCATGTCTTGATGCCTTGAAGTTCCGGCATGGACTAGCTTTTATTTGTTTTAGCTTTTAGGATACTCTTAGCTTAGTCATTTGATCATAGATGTTCTTGTGGTGATGACTTCCAGATTTTGGGGAATAATAGTTATTGATTTGGTTTTTATTAATGAGTTAAGTCTTCCGCATTACTTTCTGTTGATATTATATTGAAATGTTAAGGTTTAGATTGGTTGGTTCGCTCACATAGGAGGGTAAATGTGGGTGCCAGTCGCGATCGGTTTTGGGTCGTGACATATAGAGGTATTAAAGACATTTGAAAAGATACTCTAGCTTAGCACCGAGTGAACTGGAGTGAGGAGTGCCCCTTTGCACATAGGGAAAGTAAGATCGCTAATGTAATCTTGAGATTGGAGACAATAATGAATGTCACTTAAAGAGGGTCCCAACTATGTCTCCTAGTTCTTCAAGTATGTTTCTCACATACAAATACTAGCTAGTGGATCCACGTAGTTTCTATATTCATAGTTTGGTACTACCTTTGCAAATAGTACGCTTTCCTTCGGTGTAGAGTTTTATGACACCGGATTCCACATTGGATTATGTGGTATATGTTGGTTAAGGCAATATGTTTCTAAAATTATAATAAAGTTATAAAATTTACTCTAACTAATATAACTTGAGAGGTGTGACTTAGTCTAGGTAGGGGTACAAGACTCTACGTATACATTGCACTATCTAGCCTTAATGGAAGGCTTATAAGGATGTTCTTATGTATGTATATGCTTATAAGTATAAATTATATGTATATGAAGATATTACATATTAATGGCACCTTATGATGTTGAATTGACTTTGAATATAAGTTTGGTCTCTATTGCTAAAAGTATGATGATGTTTACTCTTAATGACATGCTATGTGAAGTGAGACATTGGTTCTATTTCTGTTTAGGTTTACTTGATTGAGTAGGGTTATGGGGTTTTGCTTACTCATTGCACAAGTGTACTTAGTAATGGTCTTGCTTTAGGTATGTTGTAATTAAATTTTATTCATGGTTGTTGATATTATAACTTTATGATAGATTATATGTTCTAGTATGTTTGTATGTATGATTCACTTGGCTAGGTTTAGCATGGTTGGCCTTCTAATGAATATGGTCTTGATTTTATAAATATGCATTAATTACTTGTCTTGGTTCTTGAACGTGCATAAGGCTTTCCAAAATTAAAATTGCATGCATTAATGAAAATTCCCTTTATATCATGATTTTATGATGTGTGGGCATACAATCTCATACTTAGTACAACTGGTGTACTAACCCCATTTTCTCCCTTTTACCCAACATTTAATGTTCTGGTAGTTGAAGCCTTGTGAGGAATTTTGAGAAAGACTTGGATTCTCACCCTCCAAGTTGCATAGGTCATCACTACTTTGATGACAATGCCATTTTCTTGTTTCAGATATTGATTAGTCTTAAAGACAATATGTCCATTTCTTTTATTTAATATTAAAGATTGTATAGCCTATATGTGACATTTTTTTTTACGAATGGGCTAGTCCCAATTTTAATTCTCTTATTTTGATGGTTATAAGATGAGACATACGATTTTAAGACTATGTTATATTTTATATATCCATATGCAAAAAAATAGAAGTCTCCGTAAATCTTCATATACGAAGGGTCTATGTACACTAACTATAAATATATTGTGTGTATGGTAGAGGTCTATGTAAACCTCAAAATAGATATAAAAAAGTTTATAATTTTTCCATTAATTTTTACCTATGAATGTTTATGTAAGTTGTGCGACTAGTCTTAGTTCTTAAAGAGGACGCCGCCGCCGATTAAGTGTAGGGGGTGCCCCCCAGATGTGATAGATTACTTGGAAGGGGTGATATTTCAAGACTAGAATGAGAAAAATTAAGTTTAGATGCTTATTATGGTCTTGTGACTAGTGAGTATATGTAAAAGGTGGTTATGGAAGATATATTTGTGATGCATTTTATGCTATATGTGACCTATAAGAAATGAGATGTTATATTGAGAAGTGGTGTTATGATGTAGCTTTTGCTTGATAAGAGTTTTTTATGTCGAGATGTAATCCATTTTTTGGAGGATGAGTTACTTAATTGTTATGTGCTATGATAGTAGGGAGTTATGGTGTATACTTGAGGAGTTTTGAAGGTATGTGATATGTATGGTGAGAGTTGGAAGTTTCCCTTTTGTATGAAAAATGCTTCATCGTTGTCCTTGTGGGAATTAGTGTCATTGAGTTGGCTTGCTCCTAATAAGGGAAGGTAGTGTGTTTACCTTGTAATGTAACTGTGAAGTATGCTAGTTAATGGGAGAACCCATATGTCTAGTTGATTAGTTCCTATATGAGCCTATCCTATGAATGGGAAAAAGGAAATAAGGGGTTTTTGTTCCATAAGCTTGTATTATGTTTTACACTAAGGTTGACTTTAAGGGTAGTATGTACCCCTTAGCTCATAGGGAGAACAAGAGAATTGATATTGACCTAATTTAAATATGCTAGTTGTCTTTTAAGTTTGATTTTAAGTATAGTAATTTGAGGAATTTTCTTAGATTATACGTAGTCAAGGTTGGTTGGAAGGTTCCACCAAGGGTCATGGGTTCTAATGGCCTAGAAGATATTTCGACCTATTGTTGCAAGAAAAGAAAGAGGCTTCTATGGCCTAAACTCTTCTATGTTTCCCCAAACAATTTACCTAGAGGGGATGGTTATTCTAAATCTCTAGAAAAGTGGTAGTGGATTTTAAAAGTTCCGCAATGTTTAATATGATTGGTTAGAATCTGGGCTTCTATAGTCTTAAATTTGAGGAAGATTGTCTTAAGGCTATAGATGAACTACATAAGAGATGACCTTTGTAGTCTTAAATTCAAAGCTAAATACCTTATTATGACTTTGTAGTAGAATGTGATGAGATATGGAATTACCCTTTGTATTCATGGTATAGTTAAGGCCTTATGTTGTTGGGTAGTATGACCTAAATTAATTTTAATCAGTCTCCTTTAGGTGATAAACTTTGAGGAATAGTGATGCTTGAGGATTATCTCTTGATGATTGAGTTAGTAGGATCCTTGAATTACCCTCAATGCTGTCAAACCTTCCTATGTGAGGAGTATGTAGGTTTGATCTTGACTTACCTTGACCCTAGTGGTTAATAGCATGATGTGATGAATATTTACCCCAAGTGGGGGATAATGTTCCTATATGCTAAGGTTATGAGTGCCCTTAATGTTGCTACTTTGAGTTCCCTTGAACTTTCCTATGCGAAGAACCATTTTGAGTGACGGATGTCAAGGAGAGTAACTTAGGTGCTCATTTAGGATCTCTTGAAATCCTCACTTACTGGAGTGTGAGTGAAGATTTTTAAGAAAGTGTTCCTTTTGGATATTTCATATTTCATGAAAAGGATATTTTTGGTAAATTACACGTTTCTCACGTTGTTGTGCATTATAATATGAAATATGTGAATTTGACTTCATTAGATGGTTTAATTAACATGCTTGCTAACACTATTGATGGGTATCTTTGCCCCACAATGAGGCATTGACTTTTCTGTACATAAAAAAGATGAGTCCATTTAAAAATATGTGATTTTTTAATTTGTTAGTATAGGCTCATTCTTGAGGAGTGATGGAGTGACTAGCCAATATTATTGATGTCTGCTTAGGAATTGTAACAATTCTCCTAAATAATTCATATTTAATTTGTTAGTATAGGCTCATTCTTGAGGAGTGATGGAGTGACATTCAATTAAAACCATTCTAAAATGATTTTTGTATAAAAACATGCTCTTTTTGAAGAAACCTCATAAGACAAGTACAAGAGTCACTTATAAGTAAACATAAAAAAATATAAGTCATACAACAATTAGAATAAACATCACTTATAACCGTATAGGCAAAAAACCCTCCTACCAAAGGTCCTCCTAAGGCTTACTTGAGTGAGGCATGAAGCGACCACCCAGACAACCCCTTCAAACACACCTTAAGTATCCACAAGGCTTCCTAAGATAAGATTATTCCTTTTTCGACATCTAACTGACCCCCTAAGGATATTCTAATATTCACTTGAGTAAGACATGAAGAGACCACCCATACACACTCTTCAATTATACTTGAGCAACCCTCAAACCTAAGATAGGTATCAGTTTATTCAACTTACATTAAATTAAGTTATAGTCATTCATTAAGTCATTAAAAGATTTTACATCAAATAAGGAATTCACATAATGGTGTTTTCAATAACATAGGGTACCTACACCGTAGAACCTTCAAAGCCTACTCGGGCCATGCCTAGATAGCGTCCCATTCCACTATTTAAACCCTATTGAAACAATCCAATACTAGAATGTATCCCACATGATGAGAATATCAATTAACTGACATAGAAAATACTAGCTAGCCATGGAATCCGTAGTCTACCCTACTCTGACGGAGGGTGTTCTACTTGTCAAGGTTAGAACTAGGACACATCCCATGTAGTTACATGGTTATGGAATATCAAGGGCTTCTTTGCACTCTCATCTCCTTTTAGAGTACTGCTACTACTACGAGCATATTCACTCAGTGCTAGCCATGTTCTCATAGAGTTACTTCAATAACATAAGGGCATATTAAAAGGTACCATCTCTTAGTCATTATGTAACCATAATGCATTACCAAAGATGGGTCCTCTATGGCTGCCACTTTATGGTCAATAATGATATTACAATGACATTCTTAGAGATGGTTTCACGCCGTTCCGGCAAATGTATCCCTAAGCCCACCATTACCACAAGAAGGATACCATTACGGCTTACAACTTGAACGATATCATAACTTCTTTTGTAGAAGGTTCCACGTTAAAAACCTTCTTAATCAATGTCATATTTCAATGATACATATACATAAATGACTAAGTTTCTTTAGCTTACTAAGTCAAGGATCCATTTTCACATTTTTTTATATATAAAGTAGAGGTACATAGTGTACCACACAAGACACACACGATCACTCATATCAACTGTACATCAATATTCAAGTATCATGTAGAAACAACCAAGTCTACCCAGGAAAAACAAGCAATACAACTAGAGAAATCACCCTAGTCTAGCATAATCACCTAAAATCAAGTAGGATAAAACATTCTTTTATTTCAATCATACACATATACAACATAAGACTTCACATTGATCACATATACAAGTTATAACATGATAACATCATAATTCGTAAAGTATTGCCGACGAGGCCATATTCTTCACAATTATAGAACATAACCACCGACACAATAAGTGGACCAAACTGATCATCACAATTCCAGACTTATACTACACAATATAGAAGAATCTAGGTCAACATACCACTATTCAAATATTAACAACTCCAATACATATCCAATTCAATCTATTAAATCCAGAAAAGCTCTTACCAATAGGCATAATCACTAATTCAACCCAATAATTGAACTATACAAAGATTTAAGATAATATAATATGATATTAATCTAATAAATACAGCCTATATACAATTTTAACATGATTATTAAATAATTTAATATCACAAAGTGATCTACACAACAAATCAATACAATTGAGCTATGACCACATTACCCATAATATAGCAAATAAAAATATTTCATGATTTGCATGGGTTCATAGGAATTTTGATCTAAAATCATTCAATTAACTTCAATTCAATTATAAATCATTGATTCAAAATGTTTTATACAAGAACCCATGGCTAGATATAAAAAAAGAAGAGTTCATCTTTTGAAAAGTCTTTGAAAACAATTTGATGTTTGGCTGCCAATGAAGAAAAAGAGTTCAAGGATGAACCATCATATCTTGATTGATAGTAACTCACGAAAAAGATTTAATGTAGAAATCAACCTTCAATCTCCCACCTTGCTTCAAGCACCAATAGAGTTCTAGAGGATTCTTCTTTAAGGTTTCGGTTTTGATTTTGAATATTGACTTGACTTGGGGTTCTAGACATGTAAAACAAATTACTATACAAAAAAGGCCATTAAGTAACCGCACAGACCATTTTTCTAAAGCCAGGTTATTTACCTAAACTACTCCTTACCTGGCTGAGTTAACGTAGGAATATTGCATACCAATCGACGAGCCACCTACACTCAATCATTTGGAGGATGAACCGTGCTCGTATGGCGATGTTTTGGTTAGAGAAATATTCCTGGGGGCTTAATCTCTCACCACTAAGTGTGGAGCGATAACTTCCACTGATGAGGTGTCACCTGAGCTACGGTCTGTCGATCAAAGTCTTAGGTTTGAGATTGTTTTGGCAGCCTTGACCCACAAGTTGTGTTCTCCTCAAGGACCCTTAGGTTGGTACTAGGGTAGTTGTGCCCGAACGTTTCTAACCTAGATGCATTCGTATAGATTTGAGGAACTTCCCATATCAATTCGAACAAAAAGGAACACGTAAAATATGCAAAGGTACCTAAAACACACAAGCACATCTCAAGGCAAAACATTTGAACGTCTTGGACGTTTGACCTTCAAACACTCCCAAACATTAAACACTGTCTCAAAACACTTTTATTAACCATTGTAGGACTTTATAAAATCATGACATGCATGTTAGACTCTAGCTTCACCTAATTTTTATGGTTATTACATTCTCTCCCACTTTATTATTCATCCTCGAATGACACTAAAACCCTTTTAACACCATAAAGAGAACAAGACTCATGACTAGAATCTCATAACAACACCATACCATATATAATACACATAAATAAGTAGAAACTCAACTCCAAAAAAAAAGAGACTCAAAGCATAATAAGCAAGTGGAAACTACATCTACAACTATCATGCAATAAGACTCACATTCTTTATAACATTTATGATTAACTGCTTCTCCAAATATTACCATGATCATATAAAACATTTCCATACACGTTATAATCGCTTTTCATGAAAATACAATTTACCATAAATTCCAGATTCTTTATAGTGAAACATGTTCAAATATTCAATAATTCATTTTTAAGAAATTTATTATGAAGGCATGAAAATATGAGAGTAAAAACTATATTAACTTACTTTACAACAAGAACATAATATCATGTAAGGCACAATGCGAAGAGAACAATGAAATTTAATTTCAGGTAGACTCTTATACAACATGCAACATGCAACATGTTACTATAAAAATTTTAACGCTCATGCTTAACTAGAGTAGAAGAGAAGGGACAACAATATATAACCCAACTACACACCATACTCAACCACTTAAAAGGACCCCATAAAAACTAAAGAGAGAAAACAATAACTTACCGTCATCTTCATCTTTTTGTCCTTTATCTTGGAGAAAAAATAAGCAATTTCTCCTTGGAGCACCATCATCTGGAGCACTAGTGGGAAGTTGTTTGGCCTCTCTTTCTCTAGCCACAATAGTAGCACAATCCTTCACCTTATCACCACCCTTTCAACAACCAAGGAAACGATCGGTACCGACTATACATTGCCCGAAGTGATTCTTCCCACAAGTAGCACAAGTAGGCTTAACCACTTGGTAACCGCCACATGTCTCATAGTTTACCTTAGGAGAACTAGAACCATCTTGATTCGAAGCCCTCTTCTTAAAGTTAATTTGAACTTGCTCTCGGTTCTTCCTCTCTCAGCATCTTTATTTCTCCTCCCTAGCTTAGACACTTCAATAGATTGAGAATACACCATAAGCCTACATAGATTCATATCACCATAGATCGTTGTCGTACGTCACTCTTCTTTCACAAGGTCGGAAACACCGGTCACAAACCTACTCATCTCATCCCTAGGGTTAGACACCAAGGATGGAGCACTCTTAGACAAGAGTGTAAACTTCAAGGAATACTCTTCCACATACATATTCCCTTGCCTAAGGTTAATTATCTCTTCAAACTTCACCTCCCTCCTTTCACGGGGAAATTACTTCCTCACACTGCCTCTTTAGACTCCCCAACTCTATAGGACCCAACTTAACTAGCCTAGTTTCTTTCCATTGAGTGAAGCACACTTGAGAAACCTCTTTCAATTGATACGAAACTAACTAAGCCATATCCCTAGAAGTCCCTCCCATAGAATTCACTATCTTATACACGCCATCTAGAAACTCTTGAGGATCTTATCCCACAGTAGAGTCGAGGACGATAGAAGGATTTATTCTTAAAGAACACTCAATGTAGAGTTCATGGTACTCTGCAAAGAATTCACCCTATTATTAACACCTCTATTCAGATGACTATCATGTCTCGAGATAAAGAAAGTAGACCCTCTGTAATCTTCCCATTAGTCATGTCCGGGAAACCATTATAACCTTATTTCGTTCAACCACAATAGGGGCATGCTCACCTTGAGGAACCAGGACACCATGTGGAGTTTTTCCACACTGAAAAACTTGTTCAACTTGTGGAGAAAATTCCTCATGCACTCCTTCTTCTTTCTACCTTCTTGTGGCCATCCTTCAGTAGTCATACCTTATCATCACAAGTGAAGAGATAAGAATATACACATATAACCTCAACTCTATGGCACGACACAAGAGTTATGAATAAAGTGAAACTCTATCGTCCTACAGCCTCTTGCTCATAGATGTGTCCCTATTTACTCCGAAGAACAAGACTCTAATAGGCACGACTTTAATGAATCTTTGGATTCCTAGAGACTACTTCGTAATCTATGCTCCGATACTAGGCTTGTCACAACCCGAGCGCATACCCTAGAAGAAATGGAATCCCTCAAGTCGTAACACGGCGTATTCGACCTCTTAGAGGTACTATTCAATACCTTCAATATCATTCATCACATATGTATATATGAAAAGTAGTGCGTAATTATAAATTTTCACAATAATTGTATAGTACTTTAAAATCTCTTTTATAAAAAAATCATAGAAAAGAATAAGTCATATTGTCACCATCTTACACACACGAATATATTGGGTCACATCTCATACATCAACATAATAGAATTAAAAAAAATCTAATTCAATGTCTTTTAAAAGAAATGATAAACATACTTATTTCCTCGATTCAATTAAGGATGAAATACCCCTAACTTGCTTGAATGGATACTGAAATCAAGCTTCACATGAAGGGACTCCTCTCAAATGTTAACTTCATCTTTATAGATAAGAAAAATATATAGAATTAGTGTATTAGAATGCACTTAGTATGGCGATATGTAATCAAAACCATGCTAAAATGACATTTGTATAAAACGTGTTATTTTTAAAGAAAACGTCATAAGACAAATATAAAACTCACTTACAGGTGAACATAAACACATATAAGTCATATTTTAAAATATATCATAAACATCAATTCAAACCATATAAGCATACGAGCCTCCTATCTACGGTCTTCCTAAGGCTCACTTGAGTGAGACATAAAGGGGCCACCAATACAACCCTTTACACATACCTAAATGATCCTCACATCTTCCTAATATAATATTATTCCCTTTTCAACATGTAAGGTTACTCAAAGATTCACTTGAGTAAGACATGAAGAGACAGGACATACACCCTCTTCAAAAATACTTAAGAAACCGTCAAATCTACTCTAGATATGAATCCTTTTCTTCAACTTACAATAACTTAAGTCATAAACATTCATTAATTCAAATAAGAGATATTGCATCAATTAAGTAATTCACATAATGGTCTCGAAAAATACATAGGGAACCTATATCCTAGCACACGCAAATCCTACTCGTTCCATTTGTAGATAGAGCCCCATTCAACTAGCTAAACGATATATAACTTTTACAAAACTAGAATGTATCTCACATGATGAGAATAAGCATTAAACGCCAAAGACCATACTTGCTAGGCATGGAATCCAAAGTCTACCCTACTCCGATGGAGGGTGTTTTACTTGCCAAGGGTAGAACTAGGACACATCCCATGCAAGAACATGGTTAAGGAATATCAAGGGCTTCTTTGCACTCTAGTCTCCTTCTCAAGTAGAGCTAATAACACAAGCATATTCACTCGGTGCTAGCCATTTTATCATAGATTAAGTTCAATCATATAAGGGAATATGAAAAGGTACCATATCTTAGTTATTACATGGTTAAGGATTATCAAGGGCTTCTTTGCACTCTAGTCTCCTTCTCAAGTAGAGCTAATAACACAAGCATATTCACTCGGTGCTAGCCATGTTATCATAGATTAAGTTCAATCATATAAGGGAATACGAAAAGGTACCATCGCTTAGTTATTACCTAACCATAATGCACCTGCCAATGATGGATCCTCTAAGGATGCCACTCTATGGTCAATTAGGATAGCTCAATGACAATTATAGAACATAAGCATTGCCACTATATATGGACTATGCCAACCAAGAAAATTCAAGACCTATACTACACAATACAAAAGAATTTAGGTCAACATAAAACAAGTCAAACATCACCAACTCCAATCCATAGCCAATTCAATCCTCAAAGGCTCTTTCCAATAGCCATAATCACCAATTCTACCTAATAAATGAACTATAAAAAAATTCAAGATAATAAAATATTAAATTAATCTAATTAAGACAACCTATATGCAATTATAACATGATTCTTACATAATTCAATAGCACAAATTAATCTATAAAAGAAATCAATACAATAGAGCTATGATCAAATTACCAATAATATAGCAAAAAATAAGGATTTTATGATTTGCCTGAATTAATTAGAATTTTGATCTAAAATAATCCAAATAACTTCAATTTAATCATAATTCATTGATTCAAAACGTTTTATGCAAGAACCCACGACTAGAAACCTAAATAGAAGAGTTCAACTTTTTAGAAGTCTTGCAAACCACTTTGATGTTTAGATCCTTTAAGATAGAGAGTTCAAGGATGAAAGTCCATAATTTTACTGATGACAAACCACAAAAATGGCGAAGAATATATGGTGAAATGAATATCCAAGCCCACTCTTTGCTTCAATCTCCAAAGGAGTTCTAGAGGATTCTTCTTTGGGGGTTTTTGTTTTGATTTAGAATAATGACTTGAATTGGGGTTCTAGACTTATAAAACAACATTAAATTTCAAAAATCCCATAAGTAACTACCCAATTTTTTTTATAAAGTTGCATGGATTACCTTAACTACCCCTTACCTGGCCGAGATGTTGTGGGAAATTGCAGACCAAAAGCGAGCCCACCTACACTCCGTTATTTGGACAATGAGCCGTGCTCATGTGGCGTTGTTTTGGTAAGAGACCGATTCCTGGGGGATTAATCACCCACCACTAAGTGTCACGTGACATCCCAAATCTACGAGGCATCCCCTATTATGGTCCGTTGATGACAGTTGTAGGTTGGAGGCTATTTTGGCAGCCTTAACCCACAAGTTGGGTGCTCCTCAAGGATCCTTAGGTTGGTCCTTTGGGAGTTATGACCAAATGTTCCCAACCTAAATAAACTCTTATAAATATTAGAAAAACTCCAAAATCGATTTGAAAAAAGGGAACAAGTAAAACATGCAAAGGCACACTAAAAGACACAAGCTCGTATAAAGGCAAAACATTCGAACGTCTCGGACATTCTTGGACATTTGATCTTAAAAATCTCCCAAACATTAATTAATTCCTCAAAAAACATTTAATAACTATTTTAGGACTTTATAAAGTCATGACACACATTTTAGGCTTAGCTTCAACTCATTCGTATTAGGGTGTAAAAGTAAGCTAGAGCCTCACATGAGTGAAATGAGGTAATAACTTATTAAGGTTTGAAAAAAACGTTATTAATTTTTGTTGAATAGTTTTGAGGTTGAATTTCAAGGGAGGTCCATGATGTTAGGAGACTAGTCTTATGAGTTTATGTGTTTTGCTTACGTGTAGATTTGTTGTAGCCTTATTTGAATGAGTTTTATGATTCAATGTCAAGACATCTGTTAGAATAGAGGCTATAAGAACCTTGTTTATGTGTGTTGAAGGTTTTTGAAAAGTAGCCAAGCCAAAAGGGACAAGCCTTATCCAAAGAGCCAAGGTTGTCCAATGTTTTCATCTCACTACGTCAAGGTTTAAGGACCACTTCACGGCCAGTGGTCTTCACCATGGCTCGTGAGGGAGGTCATAGAAGTGTCATAGCTCTGTGTGTCCTGGCAAGGCAAAGTTAGCCACTTCCTAGAGGACCACGGTCCTTCCACTTGGCCGTGGAACACATTCAAGGACATTGAAGGTGGACGTGGTCCGTGGAGGGGATGCCTCAAGGGAGGAGTTTTAAATAAATTTATTCAAATGGGTTATTTAATGGTATTGATTCTAATTTGTTTATACATTAAATATAAATAGTTTAAGGTCTTTTAACAATCCATTAACCCCTTATTTTTTTAAATCCCAAGTTCTTCTCTCTCTAACCCAAGGAAAAAGATAGATGCCATTCAAGTTGAGTTGAATGTTTTTCAATTTTTTCTTCTTTATATTCGTGGGTTTTTTTCTTACTTAACATTTCATCGAAGGAGTTCTATCAAAGGTTTTACAATGAGATTCTAAGATCAGATTTCCTAACTGTCAATCTAAACATGGGTTCATTGTCGAATGATTCTGTAATTCATTCTAATAATAAATTAATGTTTAAATAATGTTTTTATGAATATTTCCTATTGAATTTCCTGAATAATTCATGATCCCCTTAATATCCATATTTAGCATATAATGTGGGTGTTGTGATATTAATTAGATGTTTATTGATTGTGATTAGATTATTATGTATTGTTTAATCCTATTGATATCTATATCAATTTGTTATGAATTTTTGAGAATTTTTCCATGATGATCATGGATTGGAGAATTGGTATGTTGGGCTAACTTGTAGTTTATAGTATTCTGAATACAATTTTATGGTTTGGTCCACTTATGATGGAGGTGTTTACATTCTTGTCTATCTATATATGCTGTGATCATGACCTAGATGGCAATAGATGTAAAGTGGATTGGTATGAAGATTATCATGATTATGAAGGTTTGTGTAGTCTTTGATTCTAGTATCATGACTTAGGTATATTGAGGATGTGAGTGATGATAATTAGGGTAAGGTACAGTTTACATATTGATTGTGACACATACCATTGTATTATTACCCCTTCTTATGTCTTCCTATATAAATGTGTTATCTCATACATGTAAGGAGCCTTTTATTCGAATGTTAAATATGTGTTTGTCTCCTACGATGTAATGTTGGTGTGTGGTTTCGAGCCCCTATTGCTTTATATGTGACTTGTTCATGACTTGAGGGACATGGAATAAGTGTTGTGATACTTGAAGGGTTGTTTACTCAATATCAGTCTTTTTGCTCTTAGGTGATCATAATGACCTATATGCACGAACGAATCTTATGCATAACTAGGAGTATAGTATGTTTGTGGTATCAATTGAATGGATGATTCTCATATGCACATTATTCTTATATTATCTATGTAAAGTATATGACTAATGAAGTATGACTACATGTTGTATTAATGTGTTTATGTGAAAGGCTTCTTTATATATGTGCACATACACACTTATGAATGTATAATGAAGAATGTTAATGATAATCTAATAAATGAGAGTCTCTTGGATGTCTTCGTTAATTTTACTCTATACTAGACTATGTTGTGATTGTGTAAAAGGATATACTAACATGTTGTAGGTTTTGATGAAAGGACATTTTAATCATATAACCTCTGAGCTATATAAATGCTATATAAGGATTTAATCTCCAAAAGCCTATCTTATACCCTAAAGTTTAATAAAAGCTTAAGGGCTTTTTAAAAAGGGAAAGTTAACTTAGCAACGTGTGAACATGACAATGAGAGGTGTTCCTTCACAAAAGAAAGAAGGTTCATCCAATATTCTCTGATGAGGTGGAAACTATAATTCTAATTAGCATAAAGATGGTTTCTAGTAACAAACTCCTAGTTCATTAACTATGTTCCCCCATAGAAACCTTAGAAAGTGAATCAACCTAGATGCTATTATCATGTCTATGTCTACCTTGGAAAGTCGTATGACCTCCTTTAGGTGTGAGGGGTTGACACCGCATTCCATATTTAGCTCAGATGGTATAATCTCGGTTAAGGCAAAGTTTCCCAGTGTAAAATGAATAATGCAAGGGATGTTACTTAGTGTAGGTGAGACTTTACCTATACATTGCACAAGTATCTCTCAAAGGGAATTCTAGGAAGGAGTTCTATATGTATATGTATATGTACAGGTATATATATCTTCTCCAGTACATTTTGGTGTTAACAAACGTGTCCACATGATGAAGGTCTTACCTAGTATGCATGTTGTTGGCTATATTAGTTAGGTTGATGTATGAAGTAAGTGGCAATACTTGTGATCTCCTTGATTTGTTTAGTTAGTATGTGTGAGGTTATCAGCTTCACATGTAAATTTCATTTATAGGCTTATATTGGGATTATTAATAATGAGTTATGGTTCTGTCTTAATGAAATGAACTCTATGTGTATAGCAATGTTGTCTATTACTTAATCAGAATCATATTGGTAGTATCGTCTTGCATGTTATCTTGAATTGTGCCTTAAGATAAAATGTCTTATGACTGATGTGATAAATGAAAGAATCTGAATGAGGTCTATGAAGTATCTGTGACTTATATCCATGGTTAAATGTGTGTATTATATCTTGTAGAATGTGATGTGCATAAGTTTAGGGTGGTTAAATGTGTGTATTATATCTTGTAGAATGTGATGTGCATAAGTTTAGGGTGACTTCATAGGAACACTTGGTGGTAGTATTGTAATATGATGCTACTTGCACATTGCACTATTGTGACTTGGGTTTGTCTGAGGTAGTGGCCTTATGTCAATCATGTTTTCATGATATGTTATGTATACACGAATATATATGTTTCAAATGACGAAGGTTGTCTGAATGTTCACCTTGGTTCCTTAAGGTGATACTTTGGTATGTATGGTGTGAATGTGACATTATTAACGTAATGCATGAAGTATTACGTTAGGTTTGCTCTTGGCAAAGGAGTTAAGGTAAAATTGAAAGGGTGTGCTATAGAGATATTGAATGTTCCTTAATGTGATAAATGACTTTATGTGTTGACGTGAATAGTATCCATGTTTATTATAATGTATCTAATTATTTGGTGCTTATTTTATCAAATGTTCATGATGTTTTACTGAAAGATATAATACATGATTTCTATCCATATGTCCTATGTTAAAGCATGTTTTTGAATGGTTATCATACTCAGTGCATTCTTCTACTAATCCATTCTTCTTCATCTTTTTACACAAACTGTAGGTAGTGACGGTTAGAGAATCATTCTTAGAATGAAGAGCTTGGATAGCTATTCCCAAGGTCAAGTGTGTCCTTAATGATTCAATGGCATTCGTGTAAAGATGTTAATTAAGTTCATGTAATAGTATAGATTATTCTTTTTACGTTGATCAGGGTCGTGTCCTATTATATTATATTACATAACATTATATCATATCATATTATATTATATTATATTATATTATATTATATTATATTATATTATATTATATTATATTATATTATATTATATTATATTATATTATATTGGAGTTGTGTCTTAAAATGGCAAGATGAGACTTAGTGTCTTAAGTATGTACTTTATATATTTTTAATGTAGTTATCTTTTAGCATTATGTTTTTCTATGAAAACATTTTTAATTTTCCGTAAGTTCTATGACAATGCGATGAATAAATTCTAAGAGGCTTGTCCAAGACCTCCAAGAGGTCGACGACGCCGGTTACCTCTAGAGGGTGCTCTCCGATCATGAAATTTTCAAGGGTGTTTAATCAATAAGGTATACTAACTCTTGATCCTTGTATAAATTTTCATTCAAGATGTCCTATCAATGATTTTCCAAAGAGTTTCTATGATCAAATTTCCCAATTTTCAATATTAGCATGGGTTCCTTGTCAAACGATTTTCTAAGTCATACTAATGATGAAAAAATGATGAATTATTGTGTTTATGATAATTTCCTATGGAATTTACTAAAGAACCCTTGATCCCCATGATTCTCGAAATGGGCCTATAATGTGGGTGTTTGTGAATATGATTTTATTCTATTTAATTGTACTAGAATTGAATTATACTGTTAGATTCCATTGTTATCTATATGTATTAATAAGGAAGTTTTGATGGTTGATCTATGATTGACCATAACTTAGAGAATTGCTAACTTAACCTAACTTCTTTTCTAACTATATATGTTGTGATCATGACCTTGAGGACAATAGATGCAAAGTGAATTGTTATTATGATGATCATAACTATGGAGGTTATGTATGTAATTATTAATGTTAGTATCATGATTTAGGTGTATTTAAAATTTCAAGTATAATTTGTATAATGATTTTAGGGTAATGTGTGGTCTACATGATTGATTGCGTAAAGTATTATAGTGGAATGACCCCTACCTATATGACCCTATATTAATCTGTGATCTTATATGTGTTAGGACTTCTCTATTCAATGTTGAATGTGAACTTGTCTCAAATAATTAAATGTGGCTTTGTGGTCTATAGTCCCTAAATTCACTATATATGAGTTGTTCATAACTTTGTGATATAGCAAATGTATTATGATCCTTTGAAGGGAGATTTTTCTCAAAATAATGTTGTTGCGATTATGTGATCATGAGGACCAATATACACATACTCCATACATAACTATGAGTGGGGTATGTTTATGCTGGATTGAAATGATAATTCTCATCTAAACCTTTATATCTTATTATGCATGAAAAGTATATGACTAACGAAGCATGAACATGTGTTTTCTAAAGTGTTTATGAGAAAGACTTTCGCAGATATGTATGTACACACATGAATATATGAATACAAGATGTTAATGATCATATAGTGAATGATATTGTCTTGAGAGATTTCCTCAATTATACTCTAAACATGACTATGTTATACATGTTATGATTATGTGAAAGGGCATTTTTATCATATAACCTATGACATATCTACATGTTATATGAAGAGTTGAATTTCCAAGGCCTATCTTATCAATTAATGTTTAAGAAATACTAAAGACTCTTCAAAAATAGAATTTATATTATCACCGAGTGAACTTGACAATGAGAGAGGTCTCATTACAAGGAATCTTCCCCTGATGTTCTCATGAGTTGGATTCTACAAGGCGAATTAGCATAAAGACGGTTTCTACTACCAACTTCCTAGTTCTATAACTATGTGCCCCTATAGGAACCATAACTACTAGATCCACCTAGGTGTTACATTGATGTATATGTTATACCCTGGCAAGTATGACTCCATCCTTTCGGTTTAAGAGGTTGACAGCGGATTCCTGTTAGTTCACATGGTCTATTTCGGTTATGGCAATGTTTCCGTAATGTAGAATGAACAATTGGAAGTAAGAAGTTGAACACTAACTATGACTACCTAAGATATGTTACTTAGTGAAGGTAAGGGAATGAGACTATGTCTATATATTGCACAAGTAGCTCTTGAAGGGAATTCTAGGGTGACTTCTTTATGTATACGTATATATAGTTATATTATGCATGAAATTATGGTTCTAACATACTTTTTATAATTATTTGCATGATGTAGTCTCATATAATATATACATATATATAATGATTGTCTCACTTAGTAAGCATGCTGTTACCTATACTTGTCATGATGATGTATGAGGTATATTACAATACTTGTGATCTACTTGTTTGTTAACTTGATATTTGTGAGGTAATGGGGCTTCACATATACATTGAACTAGAAGAATTAAATTAGGGTTATGAGTAATGGTCTTGTGATTCATGGATGATATGAAATCTAAACATGCAATGTTCAATATCGTTTCATTATGGTTATTATTATAGTATGGACTTGTATGTTACCTTGAGATGTTAATAAAGACTAAATAGGTTATGACTATGATGTAAAAAATGAAAGAGTTCTTATATGAGGTGTATAGAGAATGTGGATGTTATGTCTAAAGTTAATGCACATGTTGCATCTTATTGAATATGATGTACCTAGTGTAGTGTGACTTCATAGGAACAATAGGTGTAAATAGTATTATGGGATGCTACTTGCACATTGCAATAGTGTGACTTGGAATTGTCTTAAGTGATGGTTCTTATTTAAAGTTATGTTTAATGATGTATTATGTCCTTAAGAATTTATGTGATTTAATTGATAAGGTTGTATGAATATTCTCCTTGGGGACTTTAAGGTAATACTTTGGTATGAATTGTGGAATAGGACATTATTCATGCATTCCACTAATTATTACTTAAGGGTTTCTTTAGGTAAAAGAATTAAGGTAAAAAACAAACGTAATGTATTGGAGATATTGAATTGTCTTAAATGTGATAAATGGATTTAGGTGTTGGTGTGAGTGGTATTTCATGTCTATATGATGGAAGTGAACTATATTGTGCTTATTGAATTAAACATTTATGAAGTTTCTCTAAAAAGACATGATGCATGGTTTTAAACTAAATATCCTATTTAAAAGCATGTGTTTGCATGGTTATCATACTTAATTAATTCTTCAATTAATACCATTCTTTTTAATATTTTACACCAACTGTAGGTGGTCATGGCTAAAGGATTTTTCCTAGAAAGAAGAGCTTGGATTACTATTCCCAAGTTCGAGTGTGTCCTTAATGATTCAACAACCTTCATATCAAGAGTTTAGTTATGTTCATGTAAAAGTATAGCAATGTTCGTTTGTATTGTTAAGGGTCTTGTCTCGGCTCTATTGGAATCTTGTCTAAGATGTGGAGACGAGACTTAGTTTCCTAACAATGTACTTATGGTATTTAAATTTATTGACTTTTTGTTCCTGTGTTATGGTATAAAATTTTTTAATATTCTTTTCTATTTGATGTGTATGAAATTAATGAATGCTAAGGGACCTTATATGATCTCTCATAGGTCAATTACGACGTGTTACGACTAAGGGATTCTCCCTGGTCGTCACAAACATGGTATCAGAGCATGTAGTTTTGAAAACCGTCTTAGGATATAATATCTCATAATGCCACATCTTTTAGTGTCTTGTTCATCGGTGTGAGTCGCGACATATGTATGGGCGAGAGGTTATATGTAGATTCCGCTAAATTATATCTCAAGGAGATTCTGAGAATGCTTCGAGCTCCTTTGTCTGTCATTTTGGATTGTGATGTTCAATTTACTTCTCATTATGAAAAGAATTTCTATCTGGACTTGGTACCATAGTGAAACTTAGTACTGGATTTCATTCACAAGCGGATGGTTTGGAAGAACGAACCATCCGGACCCTAGAAGATATGTAGAGGGAATGTGTCATTGACTTTAAGGGTAATTGGAATGAGCATCTACGATTGACTGAATTTTCCTACAATACTAACTATCACTCAAGTATTGCCATGGTTCCATTGAAGGCTCTATATAAGAGAAGATGTAGAGCTCGGGTTATGTTGCTTCAGGTAGTTAAGATTGAACTTATAGGTCCCGAAGTATTTTATGAGGCCGTGGTGAAAGTCCAGCTCATAATGGATAGATTGAAGATGACCCAATGTATGCAAAAATCTTATGCCGACAATAGAGAGATGGATCTTGAGTTTATGGTAGGTGACTTGGTGTTTTTGAAGATATCAACCATGAAAGGGGTGATGAGGTTTGGTAAAAAGTGGAAACTAAGTCCTCGATATATTCGTCCATATAATATTTTGAAAAGCATTGAAAGGGTCATTTTTGAGTTGAAATTACCTATTGGGTTGGATACTATGCACCCGATGTTCCACGTTTTGATGCTGAAAAAGTGTGTAGGTGATCCTTTGTCTATCCTTCATCCAGAAGGCTTATGATTTGATGCTAACCTTTATTATTAATAGGTCCCGATGTATATTTTAGAGCGGAAAGTGAAGAATTTTAGGAATAAGGAAGTAGCTCACATAAAGGATCTATAGAAGAATGATCTAGTGGAAAGTGTTACTTGCGTGGCCTAGGCCTAAATGATTTTCCGATATCCTCAACTTTTTCCTTCCTATTCTAACCAACATTGAAGTTTGAAATTCCTCCTAGTTTTTATTTAGTGTATGCATGCTATTTTGAGAAATTATATTTCACTTGTGTCTTTAACTTCCATGATATTATATGTCCTTTAGTCCTTATGGAACTTGATATGTTGTTGGTATATTGGACTTCATCTGATACTTTAAATTAAAGTGATCAAGTGTTAATTGATTAAATAATGTATTAGCTCCTAGTTTAACATGTTGAGCTATATGACAAAGAGAAGGAAATTCCTCCTTTTTATTGAGTTATAATTATATATCTTGTGTTGGTTGGGCTTCTAATCATCTGTTATAATTTACAAAAAGATGTCGAAAGTGTAATTCGAGGAGGAATGCTACCTAATGGAGATATTGTTACACCTCTAAAATCAACCGACCAAGGCTAGAGCCTCACATAATGTATAATTACATAAAATTATGTTTGTAGTCCTAAAATAATGTAATTATGTTTATTTGGAAGTAATAGTGCTTAAACAACAAGAGCTTACTACGTCGTTCAGAAACTAGTGAAATTCAACTAGTAGGTGTTCTTAGGTCTTTTGAAAGCTTGGGAGTTTTGTATGAAGGGTATAACTTGTAAAACTACTTTAATAGGATAAACCATGTTTTTAGGGTCAAAATGTTTGGGTGTGAGCTCCAAAGAACCACCATAGGGGTCCTTGATGAGGACCCAAACATTTAGTCCCCAACAAGCTGCTAGGGTAACTTTTGTAGTAAGTAGTGGGAGTGTGTACGCGTCGCAAACTATTTCCACAAGTATCCAAAATGTTTGTCCGCGTCACAGATGTGGTCACGCAACTCTGTATTCCCAAATTTAATTTCCGTAAACTAAATGGAATACCTCCGCGTTGCAAACTTGTTCCACAACAAGAATTTATAAACTAAAAGTCAAGTTAGACTTAATTAAAAGTTCCAACTAAGGGAGTGGTGTTTTGAGTATTTAGGGAATTGGTATAATGATTTTGATTCATATTTTACCCCATTTTTTTGATAAAAAACAAATCTCCAAAATGAAAACCCAATTGTTCTAACTTCTCTCTAAATTCACTCTCTACCCAAACCTCCATTGAAAGACATTGATGCTCCAAGAAGAGAATCAATTCTCCATATTTTCAACTCAATTTCATCGCTAAGTCTTCATTAAAGTATGGTTTCTTTCACACTTGGGATTTATTTCCCCGAGAGTTCCTTTCAAAGTTTTTTTCAAAATCTCCCAAAATCTAGGATTTATTGTCTACGCATAAGTCTTCTTCTAAAACAAAAATTTGAGAAAAATTAAGGTTAGTTATGAATATTCAGGTTTGTTTGGGTTTATAATGATGTGTAATTGTTGTTGTTAACTGGAAATTCCCTTGGACCCCAGGTTCTTCACCAAATTTCATGAATCTTGGATTTGATATGTTTGATTTGTGTAAGATGATGAATATATCAATTTTTTTTATTGGTGTTAATTGTGTTACTACTGAATTAGTAACCTTATATGATGTATTGTTTGGGTTTCTGACCTAATTTCTTTACGACACATGAATGACCCTTTTCTCTTAACCCTAACTCTTTAGTTATGTGTGATTTAATTAAAAATGTTATTGTGTAATTTACTATTGTGTTATTATTATAATTTATTTCATGGATAATTATCATGGGTTTGGAATGATTTCTTGAGAGGGTATGTTGGAGTACCTTGGTAAAACTTTCAAGCTCATGAACATTCCATTGTAGTATTGTTGGTTTATCTTTGGTAATGTTTATATCATAAAGTATAAATGATGAAGTTACGAATGTATTATCATTCTATAAATATGAACATTGTTATATGATTATTGGTGTGCTATCATGAGGTATTGCATGTAATTTTCATATATATCTTATTATTAAATTTTGAATTGTTGTTCTCTTATGATGTTTATTTGTCATGAAAGGGCTTTCTAATTCTTAAATGTAACACTGCAAAAGCTCAAAACCTAATCTAGAGCCTCACATGAGTGTCTAAAATTTATAACATTGTTTTAAGGTAAAAAAATAAGTTTTATAAGTCATTCATGAAGATTTAAAGTCAAAAACTAAAGGAAGGTCCATGACATTCGGAGGCTAGTGAAAAAGGTGCTAGTGTGCCTTAGCCTATTTCACTAGGTTTTAGGTGTCAAAACTTACTAAAATTTGGGGTAAAGGTGTTAAACACATGTTGAAGGGAAATTTATAAGGGTTCTAGGGAAGCAAGAAATCATTTTTTCTCCATAAATCATCAAGAAAAATAAAGCTATGTGAACCTTTTACCTTTGGGATATCTTTCCCCTAAGGGTTCATAAAAAATTGGTTTTCAAAAAGATGATTTCATATGGTTCAATTGAGTGGTTCTTGATGAATTAACATAGTATGTTGAATATATCATGAATTGACCCAAATTCCCTAACCCTAGGTGATGAACTCATGTTGAATTGATTAGTATTGATACAACTAATTATTTATCATGTTAATTACTATTGAATGATTTTGTTACACCTATTGAAGGATAAAATGGGATTGGTTGAGAATAAGAACAATGATAATGGCTTTTGAAGAAGATATTTGTAAGACACTATCATCTTAAACCTTTACTTGGTGATGAAGTTCAATTGAAACATGTCTTGTGAATGAATTAGATAGGTGTTCGTATGATGATGATGATTTAGATGTCTAGATTATTTGCTCGTGAGATTATGCTTAGCATGTAATGACATAAGGTTGGTTATGAATTGCCTATGTGCCGTATAATGACATAATGATGATGATGATAAAATCTTACATCTGAGGGTTGTATAAAAAGGATATTCTCTTGCAATTCTTATTGAGATAATGATGATGATACACAAGGGTTCAGTGTCCTCTGACATAAAGTAATCTATGATGAATAATAAATGCTTAAAGACATTAAATAAAGGGACTCTATCTTACCGCCGAGTAAACTAATACTAAGGAATATCTCTTCCCATGTAGGGAAGGTAGGTTCGCTATTGTACTCATGAGATTGGACGCAATAATTCAATGTGCATAAAGAGGGTCCCAAGAATATTTCCTAGTTCATAAACTATGTTGATCCAATAGGAATATTCTCTAGTGGATTCACCTAAAATGCAATGTTCATATTTTGGTACTACCTTGGCTAGAAGTCCACCTTTCTTTGGTGCAGGGTTTCATGAAACAGGATTCAACATTTAGTTCTTGTAGTCTATTTCAGCTAAGGCAAGTGTTCTCAAAAGTAAAATAAAGTAACAAAGTGAACACTAACTAGGGTTACTTATGTGGTTTGAGTTAGTAGAGATAGCAATATTGTACTCTACCCAAACATTGTACAAGTTGAATCTAAGATGAGTCATAGGAGTTTGTTCATATGTATGATATTATTATATGTATGATGTTAACTTTATATGATGGTACTCTTACATGATAATAATTATATTGTTGAACATGATGTTGGTCTAAATTCCTCTATGTAGAAAAGACTATCTCTGATGATATATATTATGTTGAAAAACAATACTTATGATCTTCTATCTTTTTTTCTTAGTTGTGTGGGGTTCTGGGACTTCACATGAGCATTCCATTTGTAGCTTTGGTATGAGGTTGTTGGTAACGGTTTATATGCTATGTTGATATCAACTTTTGAACTTTTAGGTTGAAATATTTCTTATGTAAAGTAGATATGGTTCTTATGTGGAGATATATCGTTTATGTACATGACTTTAGTTATTATGATCCTTATGTGTTATATCCTTTCTTGTATGGGCATTAAATTCTTTCCAAACTTAGTACAAGTGGTGTACTAACCCATTCTCTATGCATTCCAAACATAGTACATGTCTCTCATGCACTATTTCAAATTCTTTATGTGCATGTGTTTCATACTTTTTACAAGTGGTGTACTAACCCATTCTCTATGTTTTCTACATTTATGTATGTTCCGACCATTAAACTTTTGGAAGGTCCATTTGAAGAGTACTTAGATATTTCCCAATTGTTAGGTAGGTCCCCACCTTCCGAGAATGATGCCACTATCGAGCTAATGTTGTTCCTTTAGTTTTAAGACATTATGTTCTTTCCTTTCTTAGTTAGAAAAGGTTGTTATATAAGCCTTTATGTGGCTATCATTATAATGAAGTAAGGTCTATTCCCAATTTTTATTCGTTTTAGATGTTTTAATATGATTTTTATCCTAGACTTCTTATGAGATTATGTTCCTATACTATGTATGTTGAATAAAAGTAGAAGCCTATGTAGTGTTTCTTATTGCGAGGAGTTTATGTGAATTCCCTATGCGTATAATATGTGTAAAATAGAGTTCTATGTAGATGAAATTTTTTAAATTTTCCACACTTTTTAACCAATGAATGTAAAGATGAATTCTAAGAATGTAGTCTTAGTCCTCTTCAAGGACGACGATGTCGATTATGTCTAGGGGGTGCTCCTCGTATATGACAAACCTGGTATACGAGAATAAATTTTAATATATTTAGGATACATTCTCATTGAATTAATTCTATGTATATTTTTATTCAAAATTATCAAGTGTGCCACATGTATGAATGAGAAATGTGTGATGCTTAGGAAATCCACATCTTCTTGTAATCCTATGTCGTACCACTAGAGTCTACTTATCTATGTTTTTCACCTAAACCTTTTATTGTGGTTATAGGTATAAATACTCGAAGGAAATATGTATGGAGGATCGAAGAAGTAGTGGCTAATGTTGCAGCTCATGACAACCAAGATCCTCAAAAAGACCAACAAGTTCTTACACTTGGCAAGTTCCTATGGGTAATGAAGATCCGGTTGCTCCTACTCCTTCTATGATGGATGGAGAGATAAGGTCGGCATTTCTCAATATGGACCAAGCCATGACCTCTCAAGCTAATACTTTCACTTCTCAAGTCCAATCCATGACGGCCCAAGTTAATAAGGAAGTTTGACCCCGAATGCCTCATCATACTACCTCTATGGCTTCTCGACTAAGGGATTTTACCAGGATGAACCATCCTATGTTATTTCGGTCAAGAGTGGATGAACAACCTCAAGAATTCCTTGATGAAGTATACAAAATCTTTTTAGATATGGGTGTGACTTGAAAAAAAAGTCTGAGTTTGCCGCCTATCAACTAAAAGATGTGGTGCAAACTTGGTACACTCAAAAGAGGGTAAATAGGGAATTGAGAGGTGCGTTTTTGACATAGGGAGATGCTCAAAATATCCTTACTTTAGAGGTTCTTTCCTAGAGAGTTTAGGGAAGCTAAGTTGTAAGAATTCCTATACCTTCGTCAAGGAGGTATGAGTGTACTTGACTACTTCTTAAATATTACTAAATTGTCCAAGTATGCTCTATCTATGGTGTCTAACCCAAGGGATCAGTTGAGTCATTTCCTTATGGAATTGTCTGATAAATTGGTGGAATAATGTCATTAGGCTATTCTCCATGATAATATGAATATTTCTTTTCTAGAGGTTCATGCTCAACAAGTGAAAGAAAGTAGGATAAGGAGCAAGAATATAGAGGCCATGATGGACTAGTTTTTGGAAAGTTGTTATTTAAAGGGGAAATTGGATATCAAGAAAAGCCTAGATTTAAAAAGAGGTTTTTTAATCAAGTTCCTTCTCAGTTCCCTAAGTCTTTTAATGATTGGGTGTATAACCCTAAGTATCAAAAAAGAGGAAGTACTAGTTCACCAAGCAAGAAGTTAACTTGTGGAAAGTGAGGCAAGAAACATTTGGGTGAGTGCCTAGTGGGGATGAAGAATTGCTTTGGATATGATAAAAGTGGTCATTAGGTTAGATATTTCCCTAATTTGAAGGGTCAAGACAAGAAGAGTGGACAAGCAAGTGCTTTGGGTGTTGATTCTCTGTAAAAGAATTGTTTTATGCTATCCGTTCTAGGTGTGAACAAGAAAAGTCTCCCGATGTGGTAATTGGTATATTACAAGTCATCTCTATTGATATTTATTCTTTACTTGATCCGGGTGATACCCTATCTTTTGTTACTCCATTGGTATCTAGATATTTTATGTTTTGCCCGATATTCTAAATAAACCTTCTATGGTGACTACCCTGGTAGGTGAGTGAGTCGGTGGTTGCAAAGAGGGTATACAGATATTTTCCTATAATGTTTCCCATTAGATTTACTCGTGTTTAAATAATATAGATTGATATCATTGATTTTGATGTTATTTTGGGGATGTATTGGTTGAAATCTTGTTTTGCTTCAATTTATTGTAGAACTAAAGTTTTCAAGTTGAACTTTCCTGACAAACCCTCTTAGAGTAGAAATGGAGAAGTTCTACTCCTAGAAGTCATTTAGTATCTTGTCCAAAGGCTTGTAAGATTATCTGTAAAGGGTGTTTATACCTTCTTATGAGAGTTAAATATTTAGACTTTGAAACCCCTCCCATTGAGTTAGTTCCATATAGTAAGAGAATTTCCTGAGGTCTTTCTTCATCATCTTACCAGAATCCCTCCCGAACGGGAAATTGATTTTGATATTCATCTAATGGATACAAATCCAATTTTAATTCCTCCTTTTCAAATGGCTCTGGCTGAATTAAAAGAGTTGAAGGCTCAACTCAAAGATTTACTAGACAAGGATTTAATTAAACCTAGTATTTACTCATGGGGTGGTCTATTTTTTTTTTGTGAAGAAAAAGGAATATGGCTCCCTTAGGATGTGTATTGACTGCCGAAAGCTCAACAAGTTGAAAATTAAAAATAAGTATTCTCTTCCTCGGATTGACGCCTTGTTTGATCAACTCCAAGGGGAAAACTATATCTCTAAGATCGACTTGAGATCGCGATATCACCAATGCAGAGTGAGGGGTGAGGATATACCTAAGATAACATTTTTAACTAGGTACGGTCTCTATGAGTTTGTAGTGATTTCATATGGATTGACAAATTACTCAACGCCTTTTATGGACCAAATGAATAGGGTTTTTTCAAAATTACCTAGATTCATTTATCATTGTCTTAATTGACGACATCGTGGTATATTCAAAGAATGAGGGAGATCATATGGAGCATTTGAGGGTGGTTTTGCAGATTATTAACGAGCACCAACTTTTTGCCAAGTATAGCAAATATTCATTTTTGTTGAGGACGGTGGCTTTTTATTTATCATATAATCTCTAGTGAAGGGGTAGAATTAGATGTGAGAAAGACGAAAGAGGTCAAGAGTATTCCTAGACCATTGGCTCCAACTGATATAAGAAGTATCATCAGTCTAGCCAGATAGTATAGGAGGTTTGTGGATTGGTTTGCATCACTTGGTTCTCCTTTGACTACCATGACCCAAAAGAATGTGAAATTTAAGTGGTCAGAGACTTGTCAATTAAGCTTCAAAGAGTTGAAAAAAGGCTTGCCTCACTTCGGTGTTGACATTACAGGTAGGTACCAAGGGCTTTTTGGTATATTATGATGTGTCTCGAATCAGTTTGGGTTGTCTTCTTATGCAAGATTTGAAGTTTATAGCCTATGCCTATAGGCAACTTAAGATTCATGAGAAGAACTATCCAACTCATGATCTTGAGTTAGAGGTCGTGATGTTTGCCTTGAAAATATGGAGCCATTATTTTTTATGGGATTTATGTGGGTGTGTATACTGACCATAAGATTATTCAATATGTGGTTACCGAAAATAATTGAATATCAAACAATGATGATGGTTATATTTCTTGAAGGATTATGCGATTAGTGTTCTCTATTACCTCGATAAATCCAATATGGTTGCGGATTCTCTAAGTTGTATGACCATGGTTATTGTGTCTCATGCAGAGTAAGACAAGAAAGATCTAGTGAAAGATATTCATAGGTTGGGTCATTTGTGTGTTCAATTGGAAGAATCTCTGAATGGTGGTTTTGGGGTGCATAATAACTTCAAGTCATATTTGGTGGTTGAGGTGAAGTCTAAGGTACACTTTGATACATCATTGGTGGAGTTTGAGAAGGAAGTACTTAGTAGGATTAATGAGTCATTCACCCAAGGGAGGATGAAGTGCTAAGGTACCAAAGTATGTTATGTGTACCCAATAAGGACGATCTGAGAAATCGGATTCTTGAAAAAGATCATGGTTCTTGTTACTCGATTCACTTGGGTTTCAATAAGATGCATCATGACCTTAGAGATGTATTTTGATAGGAAGACTTAAAAAGGAACATATTGGAATTTGTTGCAAAGTTTCCGAATTTCAAACAAGTAAAACCCAAAAAATTAATGCCAAGTGGTTTACTTCAAGAAATCTGAATTCCCACATGGAAGTGGGAAGAGATTAATATGGATTTTGTAGTGTATTTTGCTGGACTCGAAGGAAAAAGGACTCTATACGTGTGGTGATGATAGATTTACCAAATTCTCTCATTTTATTCCCATTAATTCAACTTTCTCAGGAGAGGATTATGCAAAGATATACATAAATGAGATTGTGAGACTTCATGATATCACTTTATCCATCATATCAGATAGGGGCACATAATTCACACTTTGATTTTGAAGGTCATTCCAAAAGGTTTGGGTACAAGAGTGAAGTCAAGCACTGCTTTTCATCCCCAAACGGATGTTCAAGCGGAGCGTACTATTCAAAATCATGAGTATATGGTTAGAGCTTGTGTCATTGACTTCAATCGAAGTTTGAATGACCACTTTGCCTTTGGTGGAGTTCTCTTAGAACAATAATTACCATACATCTATATTTGTGACTCCTTTTGAAGTTTTGTATGGTAGGAGATGTAGATATCTAGTGGGATGGTTTGAAGTTTGTGAGTCTTTACTTTTTGGTTCCAAATGGATGTATGATTCCTTGAAGATAGTCCATGAGATAAAGGACCTGTTGAAAACAACGTATAGCCGGCAAATGCCTTTTGCCTACAATAGGAGGAGAGAACTAGAGTTTGAAGAAGCTGACAAGGTCATTTGAAAATTTGACCCATGAATGGGGTGATGAGGTTTGACAAGAAAGGGAATTTGAATCCTCGATATATGGTTCCCTATTAAATTTTTGCGAAGGGTCGGCAAGGTTGAATACGACTTGAGATTACCTAGTGAGCTAGCCTTGCTTCACCCGGTTTTCCATGTATCTATGCTTAAGAAGGTCAATGGTGACCCAGAGTGCATTATTCTTATTAGATGTCTAGGATTGGAGGTGTTATGGATGAACTACCTAGTTATGGAAGCAACATGGCTGGCCGAGGCCGACATGGAATCCCGTTATTCTCATCTCTTTGCTAACTAATGTTAGTTATTCCTATCAATAAGGGAAATAATGAACAAAGTTAAATTTGACTTGTTTTGAAAAGATATGCATATTCATGTTAAAGGTTTTCCTAAAATGACTTTCATGGAAAAATGCTCTCTTACTGCAGTTGCGATTATTTGGTGTATTTTTGTATGTTGTTACCATTATAAAGTTGTATTGATCATGTTTATATTTTATAAAAGGAATTTTGTCATAAATGGCTTTTAATGAGTTCTTGAGCTCATTTGTTGTTGTTGACAAGGAAAATCCTCATATTGTGATGTTGAACTCTTCTATGTGAAGATTGATGTTTTGAGTTGCTTTGTGTAAACTCCATATTGTTAGGTCATTTGAGTTGGACTGATGCGTTGCTATGTTTTTGTTTTGTTGGGCTGCGAGTATCACGTCTATTTTTTGCTTCAAAACATTTTGGTGTCATTCGGAGACAAATATTCGTTAGGGAGGGATAATGTAACACTCCAAAAATTTAAAACATAATCTTGAGCCTCACATGAGTGTCTAAAAATTATAACACTATTTTAAGGTCAAGAATAAGTTTTATAAGTCATTAGGAAGTTTTAGAGTCAAAACGTCAAGGAACGTCCTTGGCGTCTGAGACTAATGAAAAGGTGCTAGTGTTCCCCAATATATTTCATGAGGTTTTATGAGTCTTAATTTATGAAATTTGGGGAGGTGTTAAACACATCATAAAATGTAACATTCTGAAAGACCAAGGCTTAATCTAGAGCCTCACATTATTAAATAGACCTTGTACAACGGTTTTATGACCTAAAATACTGAGTATAAATCATTTAGGAAGTACGTCCATGATATCCGATGAATTGTGAAATAGAGATTTGTGTGACTTAGACTTTCACGGGGTTTTAGGAGTCGAAAGGTGTTAAACATGTGTTAAAGTGTTATGATGGTCGAAAGATCTTGGTATGACTCCCCAAACACCACTCTAAGGGTCCTTGGAGAGGACTTTTGTATTTCACCAAAATTTGCAATAAGAGGCAGCCGCCACCTACGATTGCAGGCGACGGGGCATAGATGGGACAACGGGTAATCGATGCTATCGTCTATCAGCACATAGAAATTTTACTAAAATAGCAAAAATGCATAGTCTTTGACAAAAACACAGTTGTACAGGACAGTTTGTCAAGTGGGCGTCGACTGGCCCACGGGATCGAAGGTCAAGGTCTCTAAGGTCCAACCTGGTTTTGATGTGATATTTCAAGTTATTTCGTTTAATTAGTTAGTAGAATAATTAGTTAATTAAGGTTAAAGGTAGGTCTAATTAAGTTAATTAAGGACAAATATAAAGACCTAAGACTAATTATACTAACCTAACTCCCATATTCCCAAAACACATCTCTCTAAGATCTCTCTAGCCGCTCTCTTCGCCAAACTTCAACCTCCATTCAAGAACTGTAGAACTCAAATTCAATGATAAATTCATCAAATTTATCATCTCAAATTAGTTTCAAGATCCTCATCAAGGTATGGTATCTTTCAGTTTTGGGATTACTTTCCCCAAGAGGCCCTTCAAAGATGATTTTCAACTTCCCCCAAAGAACTAGGGCTTAAATATAGACATGGATTCTCCTTTCAAAACAAAAGTTTTAATCAATTTATATGAATTATAGTCTTTTATCATTGTTTTACTAAGTGTTAATGGTCAGTTTTTGTTAATCAATAGAGATTGCTCTTTTCAACCCTTGTCCTCCTCTACATTCATTATGTCTTGTAATTCTAATACAATTGTTAAAGATGATGATTATGTGAGGGTGTAGAATAGTAATTTCTATGTATTACTTCATCGATATACCTCGTTTATGCATTGTTTATGATATTCTTTTTAATTGAAGTATGAAGGCAATGAGAGGGCAATATAGTATGAGGATTGATTCCCCTTGAACTCAATTATAGATTATGATTTACTTTGATTGCAATACTTCTATGTCTAAATGTGTGGTTGTGATGTTGATATCATGTATTCCTCATCCTTAAATCTAGAGAATTTAATTTATTATGAAGTATTCCAGTATGTTATGTTATGATTATCAAATAGTTGAAAGTAACTTCTCATGATTATGATAAAGTATTGAGTGAATGGTCTACTCACTTTTATGTGGTCTTCTAACGTGAAAATATAGTTTTTACATAAGAATATATGTGAGCCATGAGGATGAATTGTTCAAGTCGGGGTGTAGAAGAGACTAATGTGATCTTATATGAAAGGTTTGATTATTACTAAAAGTAAGATTTTTATTACCGAAGGACATGTAAATATGACGGAGGTCTCATGTTTAGTATGTCCGACCTCTCACATGGGTTTGTGTACGTTTAGCAAGGTCGGATTCCCAAGATATGTATTGTCTCATGAGATGGAAACCTCCCCGTTAGTAAGTCAAGGTTTCTAGTAACAATCTCCTTGCCCTTTAACTATGTGCACAATATGACTATAGCTTAGTGGATCTACCTAGATAACTATAAAAATTGGTCAGACCTTAGAGACGTATTGACCCTCTATTTTTTATGTGAAAGGAGAACAACGGATTTCATGTAGTTCTCATGCTCTTATATCAATTATTGCACTATTTTCCCCGATGTAATGAGATAGATGAATAAGTCATGTATATAACTATTATTAGGGTTATCTCGAAGGTTACTACATAGGGTAAGGGAGGGTATGTGACTTCTCTTATTCATTGCACAAGTGCAATTTGTATGATTAAGTGGTCTATATGTTACACATGTCATGTGATATATGAATTTATGAATCAATCATGTTATGTTAAGTTATGAGATTGTACGTGGGCAATATCTAAATTATTGTGATTATGACTTTTGGATAGGGTTAAGGGGTTCTATTCTTGTCGTTGCACAAATATTGCTTTAAGGGTTGCTTATATGTTGAGTTAATGTCATGTTGGGTTGTCTTATAATATTTAAAATATGTTTATTTCGAGTTATTAAACATAAAGCATGGTTTTAACTAAATTGTGTCTTTTCTCATGCATTGATGATATATGCATAGGAATTATACTTAGTAAACATGTTTTGTGCTAACCCATATTTCTTCCTTTTTTCCCCATCATTGTAGGTTCCGGCCATTGAAGAGCTTCTCGACCATTTTTCAACGGTATGGTGAGTCCTTCATGTTCGAGGATGGTGCCTTTGATCTACCAGAGTAGTATTCATATAGTCTAAGAGACATTCATTGCTGCCCTATTCCTAAAGACAATCATTATAAAACCTAAGTGGCTATATGTACTTGTGTAAGGGATATAAGCAAATATTGTGCTTCATTGAGAAGGTTTAATGTGAGAAAGTATTATTAGGCTAAATCCATATATGTTTGGTATATTAACTAAATGAGAAGCGTAAGTAAGCTTCATATGTGAGGAGTCTAAGTAAACTCCATATGTATACATGCTTTGTATGTGGGATATCTATGTATACGTCAATACGTATAAAGATTCAATTTTTTTGAATTTTGACCTATGAAATGTAATGATGAATATTAAGAGGCTAATCTTAGTTACTTACGAAACGACGACAATGGTTATGTGATACTTTGGAAAGTCTCACTTTGTTGGTATTCTTGAAGTCATGCCTCTAGAGTCTAAACTCTACATGTCCTTATCTTCTTATACTTTCTTGTGCTTATAGAAAAAATGAATATAAGAAGGAAAAACGCTCCAAGTGTTGCAAAAGAGAATGTGAATGAGGAGGTTCCCCCTCCGACCCCTCAAAACCCTCAAGTTCCTATAGAAGAAGGGGCTATTTGTAATGTTGAGATAAGGGCGGTCATTCATAGATTTAACCAAGTGTTTGCTACTCAAGTATGTAGAAATACTAGGGTTCAAGTGATTCCCAATTCTATCCCATGGAACTAAGGGAGAGAAAGATGTGACAATTCATCAAATTACGCCAAAGGAGAATGACTATGAAAGAGTATAGTCTCAAATTAACTCAATTATTCATATATGCTCTTATTATTGTGGAGGATTCTAGAGAGAAGATGAAATTTTTTTATGGGGGTAACCGACCTTGTTGTAACAAACCTAATAATGGCTATGCTAAATAATGCTTAATGTGTCTAGAATGCCTACGATTACGCCGGGTTCACATGAATTAATTAGCGTAGGACCAGACCTTTGAATTCTTTCGACAGCCAAGCCAAATAAGTCGGGGAGTCAGTTGAGCTAGTAAGGTTTTTTTCATCCATGTAAGGCTCCCGAATATGAACATTTACTCGAAGGAGTGTTTACCGGACTTAAAAAGGGGAAATCTTATGTTAGAGGGTCTAGGGTTAAAATGGTCTTTTTCAGGGCTAAGGGTAGTATTGTAATTACCATAAATATATAATAAATTATTTAACTAATAAGGTGGAGGGGCATTTTGATGAGAGAGGGATGAAAATTGGCTATTAGAGTGAAGTCTTGCTCTACTCGGATTCGAACCTAGGTGGAAGCGATGAATTAAATTGTTTTTTATTTAAGTTGATAAATTAATGTAATTTATTAATATTTAATTTTAATTGTCTTATTTTAAATAAAAGGGAAATAGATTTTTTTATATTTAACTAAACCTTATTTGACTAAGTCCAATACTAGACTCCTAAGCCTAAGATAACTCTCTCCTCTCATGTCTATCTCTCAACACTTGTTCAATATCTTTCTTTCACGTTCTCTCTGCCAAAATAACTTCAAGAACCGAAAGATAAACCAAGTTCTTCACACTTGAAGAACTCACCCCCAAAGATAAAAATAAAAAAATGAAATCAATCACGTAGGCAAAGAGAAGGTTGTCCGTCGACTTTGGTGTTGAACTTTTTGTGTTGGACGAGTGTTTGGAGGAGTTCTTTGGGAAGAAAGTCGAGGTTTGAACGACAAAAAGGTATGGGTTCTCTTCTCTATTGGTACTTTTCCCAACAAACCACTTAAGGTTCAGTATATTCCGTCCGAAAACTAGGGTTGTTTCCCTGTTGAATGTCCCTGTCACTAGCTCCCATTGAATCATAGGTTGGTTATTTTTTCAGGTAGAAAACTAGGGATAAAACATTTTTTTGTGATGCTTATGTGTTTATACGTATGTTTGGAATTATGTGACTTAGGTTGGTGTTTTTCGGAAGTGTAACTACATGCATTTAGGTGTGTTGTCGTGGCTATTGGTCCCAGTTTAGGATTTGAAATGCCATGTTAGTTCTTTGTATTTCATGTACAAATGTTTATGTAAATTGTGATGTTCATATGATATTAAATGTGGCTGATTTGAGTGATAATCTCTTGGGTAAACGAATCCATGAAAATGCACCTAAAACATTCTAAATGCACTATGAAATTCCCCTAAGACTAACGTGTAATGGAATGGAAAAGAAGCTGAAAATGTAAATGAAATTTTCAGCACCTTGTTGATTAATTTATGCCTATTTAAGTTGTTTTAAATTTCATGAAAAGTGAAGAAATACAAGTGAGGTCACTGAGGGTAGGGCCCGTGACCTCACCACATTAAAAGTTGTGAAAATAAAGAAGTGAAAAACAATGTGGTAAGGGGGAATCGAACCATGCTCCTGGATGGAAAACAAAGTATGAAAATAATAAAAGAGAGGAGTGGGATTCGAGCCCACAACATCTCAGTCAAGTTTAAGGAAAAATGAAAATAAATTATGTGTGAGGCGTGGGAATCGAACCCACGATCTTTAGGCAGAAAAGGAGAATAAAAAGAAATAAGTAATGTGAGGTTTTGGGGGTTCGATCTCACAACCACATGGTCAACTTGAAAAAGTCATGGAAAAAGAATTAAAAATAAAAAGGTCTATGGGGATTCGATCCCACAACCCCCGACCAAAAAATAAAAATTTAAAGAAATGAAATTAAAAGAAAAAGAAGGCATTGGGGCTTGATCTTGGGTCCCCAAGCCGTGTGGACTGAAATAAAATAAATGAAAAATGTAAGTATTGTCCAAGGTATTTGAAACCGGGTTCCCTTGCCCAAATTCCGTATTGATACATAAGTGATACGTGATTTACATATTAAAGAAAAATACTCCCTACATAGATTGGAATCGAGATCTTGGCATACATATAAGATGCACAAGTCATGTACCACATAATCTTAGGAAGATATAAATCACTTAAACGGATTTTGATTGAAGCCTCATGTCTTGTATGTATAGACCCATAAGTCTAGCATCGGTTAGAAGTAATTGAACCTAAGATGTATGTAATGAAATAATGATATCAATGAAATGATGAAACCCTAGAAGGGTTAAGTAAGAGGGTGAAACACACTAAATGGTCAAGTGCATTGACATATCATGAAATGAACATTCACGTAAAAAGGAGTTAGTAATTATGAAGAGCAAATGTGTCAATACTAATGATTGTGTGACAACATGATCTGAGGCTAATGTAAAAGATAAGGGAAATCTCAAATGAGCGTAAGTAAATGTTACTAAAATTTATTCATCTATGAGAGTGTAAAGTTAATGAAGAGACCAGTCTCTATGAAAAATCTAATGAAAGTATTGAGATTAACACACTTAATACTAATTTTCAGATAAAAAATCATCTATTGAGCTGTGATTTCCTCATACTAGAAGAAAGCTTACATGGAATAGGAGTTTAATGTAATGGAACTTTATACTTAGAACCGATAGACTAGCTACGAGCGGTGATCACTTCTTTCAGGAAGGGCGGAGGTTCACGTAACTCTCATGAGATGAGACTGTCTGTCATGCCGTTTATGGGTCTCCTTATATTTCTTAGTCTTCGAACATATACTGCCAATATAGAGATCTGGTGGGGTTCAATTACCATGTACGTTAGCATGTTTTGGGTAACTTTGTCCGGTGATTCCACCTCTTTTTGGTGTGGGGGATACACTGGATTTCATGATACTCAAATAATCTATGTCGGTTAAAGTTAGAGTTCCAAAGAACGAATGAGGCCAGCATCAAATGATACACATAAAGAATTGAATGATACCAAAGGTGTTAGGATAGGATAATCAAGAGGTGAGCTAGACTTAATTAATGACACTACGTCATTCTTGATCTCTGCAGAGTGAATCCGTAGAAAGACTTAAACTACATCTTAGGTAAGACTTGTTTCTACACTAGCTTATGAGTGTATGAAGTGAAGTACGTATAAATGAATGAAGTAGACTCTGTGTTTTCTAAAGAAGGCTCCCTAGTTGAGGTCCCTTATGTTTCGCGCTCATTTTTGGGAAGTTTTGATGTTAATTCCATGATCCCAAAGTCTCATGGTGTATGAATGAATGATATGAAAGATCTTATGTGCTATACACAATATGCTATCTGTTATATGTAATATGTTATGTGCTATGTGTAAGACGTTCTATGATGTGTGCAATATGATACATATGATGATGCATGTAACTTTCATTGATGACTTCCCCAATCAAATTTATATATTCCACTGACTTTCCAAATCCATATTTAGCAAATTCACTATCTTTCCTTATCAAAATTTTGCAAGTCTACTGACTTGACTTTCTCTAAATCATGATGTTAGGAAAGAGATATTCTTGCTCACGCGTGTCCTTGGTGTATGCTTGCATATACCCATACTTAGTACAAGTGTGTACTAATCCCATACAATTCTATGATTTTAGGTTCAGGCAAAGGTGGACGCTAGATCTTACCGGTTGACATTGCAGCTATCCGGACATGGAACTTTCATCCATACTTCGTAGGTCCTCATGCGTTCTAGGATTTCTACCATTATTATCTAGCTTATATGTAGGCTTTAGCTAGTGGAGCATGTTTAACTAGTGTTTGTTTCCTCTTTTATTTCAGACTTTGTATTGGTGTCATTTTGGCAAGAATTTCGTTTAATCCAATTATGAACTGCTTCTTTCATTTGACTATCGCTATATAAGATGGTTAATTTATGAACGCCTAGGATATTAAGCTTAAAATGTTTAACATTCAATATGAAAACAAAAGATTTAAATTTTCCACCAAAATTAACCTAGATGAAGTAAGATTGACATATGTAGGCTTGTCTGGGACCTCTGAGAGTCAATGACGCTTGTCTTGTCTTGAGTCTAAATTCCCGTCGTGGCAAAGTTGGTATCAGAGCACTAGGTTAAATTCTCAGAATAATAAGTTCACATCAACCACATTGAGTAGTTTTTATGTCATGGTAGTGAAGTGCACCACTATCCTGGATTAGAGACTGCATGATGCATAGGAAAATTTCCCTTCTTCTTATCTTATCGTTCCTTTTCCTAATGTTTGATTTCTTGATGTTATGAGAGTGTCTAACATCAATCCTTGTTGTTTTAAGAGAATGAATACTAGAAGAACCATTTGTCAGAGAAGAGGAGGAGCAGCTGCTGGGGGCAATCTGGTTCCACCCCAGGCTCCTGCTGAAGGAGTGGCTATGCCGGTTAACCCTGTTTGGTTGACTGTTGTAGAGGTGCGGTCATCTCTGTCCCACATGGCACAACGATCACTATGCAGGCCTAGGCCATGATTTACCAGATCAACCGGAATAAAGTTCAGAGGGATTTGTGCATGAGGTGAATAAGATTTTGGTGGCTATAGTGGCCACAAATACTGAGAAAGAGGAGTTGGATTCCTATCAACTCAAGGATGTCGCATAGACATTGTATTGGTGTCGTTTTTGCAAGAATATGTTTAATGCAGTCATGAATTGTTTCTTTCATTTGATTATCTCTATATTAGATGGTTGATTTATGAACGCCTATGATGTCATGTTTAAAATGTTTAGCTAAAAATAAGAAAACAAAAAACCTAAATTTTCCGCTAAAATTAACCTAGATGAATTAAGAATGACGTATGTAGCTTTTCTACGACCTCTAAGAGCTTGACGACGACGATCTCGTGTACTACATTTATGGATCTCATGAACAGAGTGTTCCGTGAATGACTTGACTCTTTTGTCGTACCATTCACTGATGACATTCTCATCTACTTTAAGACCAAGGAACTGCATGAACAACATTTGAGACTAACCTTGCAGGTACTTAGACAACATCAGTTGTATACCAAATTCAGCAAGTGTGAATTCTTGCTTAGAACTGTGACCTTCCTTGGTCATGTTATGTTCGACAAAGACATGGAGGTAGATACCAGGAAGACTAAAGCTGTTATGAACTTGTCAAAAAATCTTACTCCCAAAGATATTTGTAGCTTCATGGGATTGGCTGGTTATTTTCACACGTTCATGGAGGGTTTTTATTCCATTGCTGCCTCACTGACAACTTAGACTAAGAATAAGGAAAAGTTTGAATGAACAGAGGCTTGTGAAAAGAGTTTTAGGATCTCCAGGATAATCTCACTTCAGCCTTGGTGCTTACTTTGCCTTAGTGTGGTGAGAAATACACTAAGTATTGTGAGGCATCTAGGGTTTGTTTGGGTTGTGTTCTTATGAAGGGTGGTAAGGTAATAGCTTATGCATCAAGACAACTCAAGGTTCATGAAAAAATTATCCCACTCATGACCTAGAGTTGGCAATTTTGGTTTTTGCATTTAAATTCTGGAGGCACTACTTGTATGGAGTGCATGTGGATGTGTTCACAGACCACAAGAGTTTCCAATATGTATTCACAGAGAGATAGTTGAATCTACGTCAGCAGAGATGGTTGGAGCTGTTGAAGGACTATGACATGAACGTTCACTACCATCAAGGTACCACTAATGTTGTAGCTGATGCTTTGAGTAGGATGATCATGGGAAGTACAACCCAGGTTGATGATGGGAAGTAGAAGTTGGTGAAATACATACACAGACTGGCCAGACTGGGTGTGCGGTTAGATGACTCTATTAGTGGGGGTGTTTAAGTTCATTCTAGTTCTGAATCATCCTTAGTAGTTGAAGTCAACAAGGGTCAGCATCTTGATCATGTGTTGATGGAGCTTATAGACTCGATATTGGTTAAAATGAATGAGTCTTTTGCTTATGGAGATGACGTCATGCTTAGGTACCAAGATAGGCTGTGTTACCAGAGGTGGATGATCTGTGGACCAGGATCATTGCAGAGACCCATGGTTCCAGATACTCCATACATCCAGGTTCCACCAAGATGTATCAATATCTTAAACAGATCAATTGGTGGTATGGCATGAAGAAGGACATTGCATATTATGTTGCCAAGTGTCATAATTGTCAACAGATTAAGGCATAACATCTTTAGCATTACGGTCTTACTCCGATTATTGAGGTTCCAACATTGAAATGGGAGGCCATTAACATGGACTTCGTTCTTGGTCATCCAAAGACTAGGAGAAAACATGACTCCATATGGGTTATTATGGATATGATAACTAAATCTTCCCACTTTATCCCTGTGAAGTCTACTTACAGAGCCTAGGATTATGTGGATCTCTACATTGATGAGATTTTTAGATGTCATGGGATTCCTTTCTCTATCATTCAGATAGAGGAGCTCAGTTCACTTCACATTTCTAGAGATCCTTCTGAAAGAGCTTAGGTAGGAAGGTGAAGTTTAGTACTGCCTTTCATCCTGAGATTGATGGGCTAGTAGAGCGCACCATTCAGACATTCTAAGGGCGTGTGTGATTGACTTAAGGGGTAGTTGGGATGACCATGAATAATAATATCTATCACTCCACCATTGGGGTGGCACCGTTTGAGGCGTTGTATGAAAGGAGTTGTAGGTCTCCAATTGGGTGGTTCGCGGTTGGATACTCATTCATTTTTGGTCTATAGATCATTCATGAGGCCTTAGAGAATGTAAAGGGTGATTAGAGACAGGTTGTCTACTCCTTCCAGCCGGCAGAAGTCTTATGCAGAGAATAAAAAATAGCCCTTAGAGATTGATGCCGGTGACTAGGTCTATTTGAAGATATCAGCTATGATGGGGGTGATAAGGTTTGGGATGAAGGGGAAGTTGAGTTCGAGGTATGTTGGGCGATATGACATCCTACAGCGTGTGCGACAGGTGGCCTATGAGTTGGCATTGCCCGTTGAACTAGTTTCTGTTCATCAAGTCTTTCACATCTCTATGTTAATGAAGTTCCTAGGAAATCCATCATTGATTCGACCTGTTGAAGGTTTGGGAATTAATGAAAATTTATCCCATGAGGAGTTACTTGTTGAAATTTTAGACAGACGGGTCCAGTGGCTAAGGAACAAGGAGTTTTCCATAGTGAAGGTATTGTGGAGGAATCACCTTGTTGAGGGTGCTACGTGGGAGACCGAGCCCGATATGAGATCCCGCTACCCCTATCTTTTAAGCTCTTGAGATTAGGTTTCCTACTCTTAAGTCTAAGTTTCCTTCTTTCTCCTTTCTTTGTTGCTATTGCTTGATTGTGTGTTGTAACTATGTTATGATCTGACTGGCATTAAGCAAAATTTTCAGTAGTGTCATTCGGGGACCAATGTTACTAAGGGGGATAATATAACAGCCCTATAAATGGCTATGCTAAATAATGCTTAACGAGCCTAGAATTCCTACGATTAGATCGGGTTCACACGAATTAATGCGCGTAGAACCAGACCTCTGAATCATTACGATAGCCAAACAAACTAACTTGGAGGTTTAACAGAGCTAGGAAAGGTTGGGTCCAGACATGTATGTCTCTCGAATATTATTATTTACTCGGATGAGTCTTAATGGAGTTAAAAGGGGAAATCTTAAGTTTGGAGGGTCTAGGGGTAAAATGGTATTTTTCCAGGATAAGGGTAGAATTATAATTATCCTAAATATATATTATTTAATTAATAAGGTGGAGGGGCAGTTTAGGGAGAGAGGGCCAAAAGTTGGTTCTTAGAGGGAAGTCTTGCTCCACCCGGGTTCGAAACTAGGTGGAAGCGATGAGTTAAATTGTTTTTTTTATTTAAGTTTGTAAGTTATTGTTATTTATTAATATTTATTATTTATTGGATGATTTAAAAAAAAGGGAAATCATATTTTTTTTAAAATATTTAACTAAGCCCTATTTGACTAAGTCCTAAACTAAATTTCAAAGTCTAAGACAACTCTCTCCTCTCATGTCTGTCTCTCAACACTCGTTCAATCTCTCTTCTCTTAACTTTCCTTCTGCCAAAATCACTTCAATAATAGAAAGATAAACCAAGTTCTTCACACTTGAAGAACTCACCACGGAAGATAAAAACAGGCAACGAAATCAATCACATAGGAAAAGAGAATGTTATCCGTCGACTTTGGTGTTGAAATTTTTGTTTTGGTGGTGTCTTTGGAGGAGTTCTTTGGGCCGAAAGTCCAGATTTGAACATAAAAAATGTATGGGTTGTCTTCTTTCTTGGTCCCTTTCCTAAGAGACCCCTTATGGTTAAGTATATTCCGTCTGAAAACTAGGGTTGTTTCCCCGTAGCATGTCCCTGTCACTAGCTCCCATTGAATCATAGGTTTGTTATGTTTTTTGGTAGAAAACTATGGATAAAACATGTTTATGTGATGCTTATGTGTCGTGCATTTGGGTGTGTTGTCGTGGCTATTGGTCACGGTTTAGGATTTGAAATGGCATTTTAGTAGTTCTTTGTATTTCATATGCAAATGTTTATGCAAATAGTGATGTTCATATGATATGAAATGTGGCTGATTTGAGTGATAATCTCTTGGCTAAACAAATCCATGAAAATACACGCAAAACGTTCTAAATGCATTATGTAATTCCCTAAGAACTAAAGTGTAATGGAATGGAAAAGAAGCTGAAAATGTAACTTAAATTTCTAGCACCTTGTTGATTAATTTCAGCAAATTTAAGTTGTATAAAATGTCATGAGAAGTGATTAAAAAAAGTGAGGTCACTGAGGGTGGGAACTGTGACTTCACCATGTTAAAAGTTGTGAAAATAAAAAAGTGAAAAACAATGTGGTAAGGGGGAATCGAACTGTGCTCCTTGCTAGAAAATAGAGTATCAATATAAGAAATGAGAGGAGTGGGATTAAAACCCACAACCTCTCGGTAAATTTTAAGGATAAATAAAAAGAAATTAAGTGTGAAAGAGTGGGAATCGAACAATGACCTCTAGGCGAAAAAGGAGAACTAAAAGAAAAACATAAAGTGAGGTTGTAGTGGTTCAATCCCACAACCTCATGGTCAACATTAGAAAACATGGAAAAATAAATTAAAATTAAAGAGGCTGTGGGTATTCTATCCCACAACCCTTCAACCCAAAAAGAGAAAATTTGCAGAAAAGAAATTAAAAGAAAAGGAAAGCGTTGGGGCTTGATCTTGGGTCCCCAAGTTGTGTGGACAAAATTAAAATAAATGAAAAATTTAAGTGTTGTCCAAGGGATTCAAAACCGGGTTCCCTTGCCCAAATTCCGTATTGATACATAAGTCATAGGTGAATTAAATGTTCAAGAATAATGCTGCCTACATAGATCAGAATCGAGATCTTGGCATACATACATGATGCATAAGTCTTGTACCACATATTCTTAGGAAGATATGAATCACTTAATCGAATTTTGATTGAATCCTCATGGCTTGTATGTATAGACCCATAAGTCTAACATACATTAGAAGTAATTGAACCTAAGATGTATGCAATGAAATGATGATATAAACAATAAAATGATGAAACCCTAGAAGGGTTAAGTAAGAGTGTGGAACACACTAAATGGACAAGTGCATTGGCATATGATAAAATGAACATTTACGTAAAAAGGGGTGAGTAATTATGAAGAGAAAATGTGCTAATACTAACGATTGTGGTGAAAATATTATATGAGGCTAATGTAAAAGATAAGAGTAATTTCAAATGAGCATAAGTAAATGTTACTAAAACGTACTCAACTTTGAGAGTCTAAAGTTAATGAAGAGACTAGTCTCTATGAACACTCTAATGAAAGTATTGAGATTAACACGCTTAATACTAATTTTCAGATAAGAAATCGTCTATTGAACTATGATGTCCTCATACTAGAAGCAAGCATCCATGGAGTAAGAGTCGAATGTAATAGAACTTTATACTTTTAGAACCGATAGACTAACTAATAGCGGTGACGACTTCTTTCGGCAAGGGGGGAGGTTCACGTAGCTCTCAGGATATGAGACTATCTATCATGACGGATATGGGTCTCCTTATATCTCCTAGTCTTCAAACATATACTGCCAATATAGTGATTTGGTGGAGTTCAATTCCCATGTACGTTAGCATGTTTTGGGTCACTTTGGCCGGTGATTCCACCTCTTTTCGGTGTGAGGGAGAAACTGGATTTCATGATACTTACATGATCTATGTCGGTTAAAGTTAAAGTTACCAAAGAACGAATGAGGCCATCCTCAAATGATGCACATAAAGAAATGACTGATATAAAAGGTGTTAAGATAGGATTATCAAGAGGTGAGCTACACTTATGTAATGACACGAGGTCATTTTTGATCATTGCACAGCTAACCCGGTGAAAGTCTTAAACTACATCTTAGGTATAGGTGGTGTCTTCACTAGCTTATGAGTGTATGAAGTGAAGTACGTATGAATGAATGAAAAAGACTCTGTGTTTCTTAAAGAAGGCTCCCTAGTTGAGTTCCCATATTTTTAGCACTTATTTTTGGGATATTTTAATGTCAAGTCCATGATCCCAAAGTCTCTTGGTGTATGAATGAACGATATGAAACATCTTATGTGCTATACACATTATGTTATGTGCTATATGCAATATGTTATGTGCTATGTGTAAGACGTTATGTGTTCTGCATAATGATACATATGATGATGCATGTTACTCTCATGGCATGACTTTTCTATTCCGATTTTGCAAGTCCACTGACTTTCAATATCCAAATTTGGCAGGTCCACTAACTTTCCTAATCCAAATTTGGCAAGTCTACTGACTTGACTTTCCATAAATCATGTTGTTACGAAAGAGATATTCTTACTAATGCATGTCCTTGGTGTTCTATTTCATATACCCATACTTAGTACAAGTGTGTACTAATACCATACAATTCTACACTTTTAGGTGAAGACACAGGTGGACGCTAAAGCTTACATGTTGACGTTGCAGCTATCCGCACGTAAAATATTAATCCGGACTTGGTAGGCCCTCATGCGTTCTAGGTGTCTACCGTTATTATCGATCTTACAAGTAGGATTTAGCTAGTGTAGCATGTTCCACTAATGTTTCTTTCCACTTTCATTTAAGACTTTGCATTGGTGTCGTTTTTGCAAGAATACGTTTAATGCAATTGTGAACTATTTCTTTCATTTAATTATCTATATGCTAGATGGTTTATTTTTGAACTCATATGATGTTAAGTTTTAAATGTTTAGCATGAAATAATAAAACAAAGAGTTCAAATTTTCTGCTAAAATTAACTTAGATGAAGTAAGATTGACGTATGTAGGCTTGTCTGCGACCTTTGAGAGATCAACGACGCCGATCTCATCCGGGGTATAGATTCCGGTCGTGACACTTGTGGTGAATGAATATAGGTCGTCAATGTTGATTTTAGTATGAACATCCCGAACGAATTGAGAAGCAAAAACTTAAGGATGTTGGTATAGAATTAAAGAAGACAAGGCCGAATATTAGAATTCCTATATGACTAGATTTTAGGTGCAATACAACCCAAGGTTTAAGAAGAGGATTACTAATGAAAGTCCTTCTACCATTCCAAGGGTCATCAACCGTAAAATGTCTACACCCAAGTTGAAAGAGGAGAAAGGAAATTGTCCTTATGTTGAGAAGTTTACTTGTGCTAAATGTGGACGGAATCATAAAGGTAAATGTCTAGTTGGTATGGGAAATTTATATGAATGTGCCAAGAGTAATTACATGAAGAGGGATTTTCCTATGATGAAGGATTGAGGGAGAGAAAATTCTCATTGACAAGTAAGTGCTCCCAATCTCAATGCTCTCAAGAATAATCTTTTCTATTCTCCGCGCTCCAGACGTGAGCAAGAAGAGTCTCCTAATGTGGTCACAGGTATGTTCCAAGTCTTCTATATAAATTTTTATGCTTTACTTGATCCCATTGATAAATTTTCATTTGTAATTCCTCTAGTAGCTAGGAAGTATGATATTCTACCCGATATTTTGAATCAACCATTTTTTGTTATAACCCTGGTGGGTGACTCTGTTGTGTCTAGAAGAGTCTTTAGGAGTTGTCCTGTATATTTTCCCAATAGAGTTACTTGGGTGGATTCAGTAGAACTTTACATGGTAAATTTTCAAGTTATCTTAGAAATGGATTTGTTGCATGCTCGGTTTTGTTCCATATATTGTTGAACAAGGATTGTTAAGTTCAAATTTCCTAATGAACCCATCTTAGAGTAGAAATGGGGTGATTAAATTCCTAGAGGTCGTATCATCTATTGTCTAAAATCTTGCAAAATGATCTCAAAATGGTTTCTTTACCAATTGTAAGATTCAAAGATCTTGATTCTCACATTCCGCCAATTTAGTCGGTTCTCGTAGTGAATGAATTTCCAGAAGTTTTTTCGGATGACTTGCCCAGAATTCTTATCAAACGGGAAATTGATTTTGGTATTGACCTATTATCGGATACGAATCCCATTTCAATACCTCCATACAGGATGACTCAAACAGAATTTAAAGAGTTAAAACTCCAATAAAAAGACGTATTACATAAGGGGTTCATTCAACCTAGTATTTCACCATGGTCCGTTTTTTTATTACTAAGAAGAAGAATGGGTCCTTTATGATGTGCATTAATTATCGCCAACTTCATAAAGTCACTATTAAGAACAAGTATCCTCTCCTTCGGATTGATGACTTATTTTAAAAACTCCAAGGGGAAAACTTGAGTATAAAAACATAGGGTGAGAGGTGAGGATATATCCAAAATGGCATTACAAACTAGGTATGGGTACTATGAGTTCTTAATAATTTCGTTTGGTATCACAAATACCCCGACGACTTTTATTGACCTAATGAAGGGTGTTCCCAAACTACCTAGATACCTTGGTGATTGTCTTCATTGACAATATCTTGGTATATTCAAATAATGAGGGTGATCATATAGGTCATTTGAGAGTGGATTTACAAGTCTTTAAGGAACATCAACTATTTTTGAAGTATAGCAAGTGTGAGGTTTGGTTAAGATAGGTGGCGTTTCTTGGTCATATTATCTCTAGTGAGGGTATTAAGGATGATCCACATAAGATAGTGGTGATTAAAATTTTTTTTTGACGGTTGACTCCAACAAAAATTAGGAGTTTATTGGGTTTAGTCGGGTACTATATGAGGTTTGTTGATTGATTTGCTACCATTTTTTCTCCATTGAATACCTTGACCTAAAAGAGTGTGAAATTTGAGTAGTCAGAGGCATGTAAAAGAAGATACAAAATATTGAAAGATAGGCTTACTCCGCTCTGGTGTAGACTCTACCCGAGGATACTAAGGGTTTTGTGGTATATTCTGATGCATCCCGAGTGGGATTGGGGTTTGTTCTTATGCAACATAGGAAGTTAGTAGACAAGCCTCTTGACAACTCAAGGTGCATGAGAAGAATTATCTGACTCGTGATATTTAAGTAGCAGCCATAGTGTTTGCTTTTAAAATATGGAGACATTACTTGTATGTTGTTCATGTGGATATGTATACTTACTATAAAATTCTTTAATATACGTTACCTCAAAAGGAGTTTAATCTCCATCAAGTAATATGGTTGGGTTTTTTGAAAGATTACCATATTACTGTTTTCTACCACCCTGGCAAGGAAAATTTGGTTGCAGATGCTTTGAGTTGTATTACCATAGGTTGTGCGTCTCATGTAGAAGAAGGGAGGAAAGACCTAGCGAAATATGTTCATAGGTTTTCTAGATTGGTTATTCGGTTGGAAAATTCCCCAAATGGTGGTTTTGTGGTTCATCTTAACTCTGAATTGTGTTTGGTGGTTCGGGTGAAATATAAAAAACATCATGACCAGCTATTGATGGATTTGAAGGAGTTGTACCTGTCAAGTTAATGAGTCATTCTCCCGAAGGGTTGGTGTGTTAAGGTACAAAAATAGATTATGTGCACCAGTTGTGAATGATTTGAGGAATAGAGTTTGCGAGGAAGCTCACTGTTCTCGATACTCCATCCATCCGAGTTCAAACAAAATGTATCGCGATCTTAAAGAAGTATATTGGTGGAATATAATAAAGAGGGACATAGCGGGAGTATGTATCCAAGTGTCCAAAATGCCAACAAGTTAAAGTTGAGAACCAAAGGAATAAGGATCTTACTTAAGAAATGTGTGTTCCTACAAGGTTGTGGGACGAAGTAAATATGGACTTCGTTGTAGGTTTTCCTCGAACCCGAAGGGAAAATTACTCCATTTAGGTGATTGTGTATATATTAACAAAATCAGCTCACTTAATTCCCTTTAAGTCTACAAATACGGTGGAGGAATATTCAAGGATCTATATCGATTAGGTTGTGAGTCTCTATGGGACCCCTTTGTCCATCATATCGGACAGAGGTGTTCAATTCACATAATTATTTTGGAGATCTTTATAAAAAGGGTAGGGTACAACAAGTGAAACTTAGAACCGCTTTTCATCCCCAAATCAATGGTCACGCCGAGAGTACAACTAAAATCCTGGAAAATATGTTAAGAGCATGTGTTATAGACTTTAAAGGGAATTCAGACTATCATTTGCCTTTGATTGAGTTTTCTTATAATTATAGTTACTATTCGAATAATTTAATGTATCCATTTGAAGAACTTTATGGTATGTGATGTAATTCTCCGGTCGGGTTGCTCGAGGTAGGTGAGCCTTCACAAATTTTCCCGATATTTTCTATGAAGCTTTGGAGAATGTTTATATGATAAAGGTATATTATAAACAACCTATATTCAGAAAATTTCTATGCCAATAATAGGATAAGGGATCTTCAAATTAAAGTGGGAGGTATGGTGTATTTGAAGATCTCACCTATGAAAGGTGTGATGGGATTTGTCATAATATTGAAGTTAAGTAGCCGGTATGTGGGTCCCTATAAGGTTCTGGAAAGGGTTGGAAAGGTTTCATATGAATTGAGACTACCTAGTGAACTATATTTTGTTCAGTTGGTGTTTCATGTTTCCATGCAAAAGAAGTGTATTGGTGATCCCGTATCCATTCTTCCTATTGAATGATTAGGTGTAGATGACATCCTCTCCTATGAAAAGGTTCAGATGGAGATCTTTTATAGACAAATTAGGGAGTTGAGAAACAAGGTGGTGGACTCCGTGAATGCCATGCTGTTATGATGATTTGAGTATAGCTCATGTTATGAAAAGTTTTGATTCGTTGGGATGTTAGTATTAAGTTAATCCTTTCCCTTTAAAAGATTTTAGTGTCATTCAGGGATGAATTTTCCTATTGGTTAGTTAGTTAATTATAAAGGTTAATAGAGGTCTAATCAAGAGAATTAATGACCTATACAAAGACCTAATACTAATTAAACTAACCCAACTCCCATAATTACCAACCACGCATCTCTCTAGCCATTCTCTTGCCCATACTACAATCTTCATTGAAAAACAGTGGGACTATAATTCAAGGAAGAATTCACCAAGGTATTCATATCAAATTTGTTGAAAGATTCTCATAAATGAATGGTTTCTTTCACTCTTGGGTTTCCTTTTCCCAAGAGGCCCTTCAAAGATGATTTACAACTTCCTCAAACAAAAAACTAGGTGTTCAATCTAGACATAGGTTCTATTTTCAAAACGAAATTGTAAATCAATTTTGATGAATTATAGTCTTTTATCATTATTAAGTGTTAATGGTTAAATATTGTTAATAAATCAATATTGCCCCTTTGAACCCTTGTCCATCTCTACATTCATTATGTCTTGTAATTCTGTAGTAATTGTGGAAGTTCATGATTATTTGAGGGTGTAGAATAGTAATTTCTATGTATTACATCTTGGATTTACCTTGTTTATGTATTAATTATGAAATTCTTAGTAATGTAAGTATTAATCAATGAGAGGTCAGTAAGGTTTGAAGATTGATTTTCCTTGAAATCGATTATTGAGTATGATTTACTTTGATTGCAACGCTTCTATGCCTAAATGTGTCGTTGTGACGTTGATAGCAAATATTCCTCATCATTGACTCTAGACAATTGAATTTATTATGAATTATTCAAGTATTTTATGCTATGATTAGCGTATGATTGAAAGTAACTTCTCATGATTATGATAAAGTGTTGAATAAAAGGTCTACTAACTTGTTTGTGGTCTTCTATAGTGAAAGGATAGTTCTCACTTAAGAATATATATGAGACATGATGATGAATTGTTCACATGGGGGTCTAGAAGAGACTAATGTGATCTTGTATGAATGGAATGATGATTACTATAGGGAATAGATTTTTAGTACCGAAAGGGAATGTAAATGAGATGAAGGTCTCATGTTTAGTATGTCCGGCCTCCCACATGGGTTTCTTCACGTTCTGCAAGTTTTGAATTCCCAAGATATGTGTTGTCTCATCAGATGGAAACATCCACGTTAGTAAGTTAAGGTTTCTAGTAATAATCTCCTTGAACCTTAACTATGTTACCACATAGGACTATAGCTTAGTGGATCCACCTAGATAACTACGTAAATTGGTTAGACCTTAGGGAGTGTTAACCCTCTCTTTTCGGTGTGGATGAAGAACGTTGGATTCCATGTATCTCAAATAGTGTCATGTCAGTTATTGCACTATTTTCCCTAATGTATGAGATATATGAATAATTTAAGTATATTACTGTTATTAGGGTTATATTGAAGGTTACTACATAGGGTAAGGGAGGGTATGGGACTTCTCTTATTCATTGCACATGTGGGATCCTAAGGGATGATTCTGTTAATAGTTGTTTTATTAAGTTATCTATATGTCAGGCATGTAAAGCTGTATATATATTTATGAATCAATCATGTTATGAAAAGTTATGAAATTATGTTGTACGCGTAAAATAAGTTACTTAATGTGACACTTAGCTTTAGCTAGGGCTATGGGGTTTTATTCTTGGCGTTGCACAAGTATTGCTTTGGTTGCTTGTGTGTTGAGTAATGTCATGTTGGATTGACTTATAATATTTCAAATATGTGTATGTTGAGTTAATGAACATAAAGCATGTTTTTTACTAAAAAGTGCATTTTCTTATGCATTAATAATTTATGCATACGAACAATACTTAATATACATGTTTTGTACTAATCGATATTTCTTCACTTTTCCCAAAACATTATCAGTTCCGTCCACTGAAGAGCTTTTCATTCATTTTGCAAGGGTACTTGGACTTTTTGTCGAAGTAGTGTTGAGTCCTCCAAGTTCGAGGATTTTACCTTTGATCTACCTTAGTAGTATTGATATAGTCCAAGAGACATTTGTTGATTCCTTATACTTAATAACAATCATTGTAAGACCTAAGTGGCAATATGTTCTTGTGTAAGGCTATTCCCAAATACTTTTGCTTCATTTAAATGATTTAATGTGAGACAGTATTATTAGACTAACTACTTATATTTTGTATATATTAACTAAACGAGAAGCCTATGTAAGGTTCCTATGCGATAAGTCTAAGTAAACTCCATATGTATATATGATTGGTATGCGTGATGTCTATGTATACCTAAATAAGTATAATGAATCAAATTTTTACGCATTTTGACCAATGAAATGCAATTATGAATGCTAAGAGGGAAGTCTAAGTTCTCTATGGAACGACAATGCCGACTACGTATCGAATGTTCTCCCCGGTCGTGACACAAAATATGTGTAGGGTCAAAACGTCAAGGTATAATTCCCTAAGGACCACCCTAAGGGTCCATAAGGTAGACCCTTACCAAAATACCAAAAGCTTAAAAAAGACGGCAGCACCTCCACCTACAATCGACGGAGCGTTGGCTGGACGATGGGGTGTCGATACCTCCATCGACAACACTTAGTCAATTTACAAAAATGGAAAAATGCAGGTTCCTGATCCAACCAGTGGATGTGCATAACAGAGGGGAATTGTGCCCGTCATTTGAGCTACGACCTGTAGGTCGGTGTTTCGTAGGTCAGGCCTGCACTTTCCTGTTGTGTTTCAATTGGTTCATTTAATCAATTTAGTTAGTAATGGTTTAGGGATTGAGGGTTGGTTAACTAAGTAAGTGAAATGACTATTTAACCTACCCTATGCCTAAACCCATCTTAACACCTCACAATTCCCAAAACCAAATTACTCTTCCTTCTCTCTACTTTCTCTCTCCTAAAAAAAAACTCCATTGAAGGGAAATTTCTAACGGTTATAGGGAAGAAAGAAGTAATATTTTATCCATCAATATTCAAGTAAAATAAATTTATGTCAACCTTTAACCTTTAGGATTCCTTTTCTTAAAGGGTTCGTCCAAAATTGGTTTTTCAAAAAAAGATTTCATACGGGATTCTTCCTAAACAAATTTGATCTTCTAAATTGTATTATTTACGGTTTATTTTTGTTATTATTATTATATTATGTTTAATTATTGTTCAATTTCACTGTTTCTTGATGAATTAACCTCATTTGTGGAATAGATAATTAATTGACCCAAATTCCCTAACCCTATGTGATGAACTCATGTTGAATTAATTAGTATTGAAAAACTTGAGTTTGTTATTGTTTTAATTACTATTGAATGATTTTGTTACACATATTGATAGATTAAATGTGATTAGTTGAGGATAAGACCATTGATGATGGATTTTTAAGGAGAAATTGGTAAGAAGTTTTGATCTGAAACCTTTGCTCGAGTTATGTAGGCTTTTACTTGGTGATGAAGTTCATTTGATCCATGTCTTGTTATTACATAATGATGATGATGAGAAAATCTTAAATGTGAGGCTTGTATTGAAAGTATATTGTTCTACAATTCCTATTGAGCTATTATGATGATAAAGAAGAGGTTAGTCTCCGATGACCTAAACTAAGCTACGATGAATAGTAAAGTCTTAAAGACATCTCAAAAAGGGTCTCTAGCTTAGCACCTATTGAACTAGTAGTGAGAAGTGTCCCTTCTCAAGTAGGGAAGGGGTGTTTTGATGAGATTGTATAGGAGGTCTCTTCATGTCATATCTAGGTGAGCCCTAGGATAACTTCTGATAGGAAGATTATTGTATTATAAGGTAGTTTACTGTAAGTATATGTCTAAGTGAAAAAATATGGAAGTTTGACCTTAATTGCTAAATTTTTGTTTATATAATGTTGAGAAAGATTGGTTCATGAAGAGTTTATCAAAATAGCATGAAAGTATTGTTTCAACTACAATGTCCTATTAGCATATTTTTGCATTATTCCATACTTAGTACAATGTTTCTACTTATTCCATACTTTTATATATATCTTTGAGTATAGTTATATGGGAAATGGAATATTTTAGAAGGCAAGGCTTGGGAAATTGAATTTCTCCATATTGGTATGTCCTTATCCATCTAAGGACATAGTTTATGTTTTCTTTAGTATTTTCTGTTATGTTATTACTTAGCATTTTAATTTAATGTAAATTTATGTGAACCTTATGTTTTTGAAGTTTCTTTGATATTGGCGCGTGACGATGAGAATTGTTCTTATTTTTTTATAAATATTTCCTTTTATGTCCTATTGTGAAGAGTTTTAATTTCACACTACTTTTCATACTTATGTAATGAATAATAGCAAAGAGCTTGTGCAAGACCTCTGTAAGGTCAAGTACGACGTGGGGAGACACAAGAATGCTTCAACTTCTAGGGGTTACTTTAGTTCTTTACAATGACTTCCTTTAGTATTATCTCATGAACTTCCGACCAAGCTATCTCTAGGTCTATCAGTCCACTCAAGAAGGATGTTCTATATTGGTCTATTCCTTCAAGGGTTCTTATTAACAATCTTCTCATTTTCAAGGTTTCACAATTTTAAACTTATTTTCCTTTTCAAGGTCTTTACATTCTTACCTTTTTTTCTCATTCAATGTCTAACATTCATTTAGGGTTCTAGACTCATTATGAAGGGGCACCATGCTTATGTCTACATGTTCAAGACATTATCTAAAATACCTCATTAATAATTTATAGAAGGGCACCAACTTAGGTCTACCATTCATAGACTTTTTTCATACTCTCATTCAATACAATTCAATTACCATGTAGGGAAAACTAGTCTACCACACAAGATATAACATCATTATATAAAGGCTCTCCCTTGTTTTCATCATCAAATATCACCAATTAGAGAGGCAATATATTCAATCATATCATTATAGCACCCATACAAGATAATCTAGACATCACATGAGCACATTGACCTCATACATGCATTCATACTATATCATGATCATACCATAATTTTATATAATAATGTCGATACTTCCATGTTCATATCAATTATAACAATTAAACACCGCCACTGTAAGTGGAACATACCAATCAATAAAAATTCAATATAAATTCTATGATAACAAGGAATTTGGTTAACTAACAACGTTCCAATAGCAACAATCACCATTCCTTGGCCTTCCCAACAAATTCACATAACAAGAGATCTTTACAATCGAAATATACATAACACTAGGCTAACAATTCATCTATATCAATGATCCATCAATACTCAATATATATATAAACATAATAAGGCAAGCTATAAACAATTCTAATATTGATGAATACATAATTCAATAGCCCAATACATCTGCACATAAAATCAATACAACTAAGTCATCATCAATTCACCCACTTTAGAAACAACATTAGGAATTCAAGGAATACATGGGTTCATGTGGTTTTTTTTTTCTCAAAACCACCAATTAACATTTATCAATGAACAAAACATCAATTCAACCATTTTCATGCAAGAACCCATGCTTAGAATTCAAAATAGGATTTCAATTTTTTTGATGATTTTTGAAAAGCCTTTGGAATCGGCTCCTTGAAACGAAGAAGAATAAAGTATGAATCACCATAGCTTAGTAAATGAAATACCATGACATTTAAGGAGAAATAAATGAAGAACTTCAATCTTATATTCACCTTGACTTCAAGATTCAATGTAGTCTATAAAATAACTTATTTTGATCATTGGATTTTGATTTGGTAATGTGAGGTCTAATTTGGATATTACATATATGAAACAACATAAAATACCAAAAACCACCTAACATAACTTTCCAGGAAACAACTAGGATGTGAAGTGAATTTCCTAAATATCATTTAAGTTGGCCGAGACATGCAGGAAAATTGCAGGCCTCAATCGAGGGATCAAATGATGGGGAATCAACTGAACCACGACCCGTCCTGCAAGGTGTGGTTTTTGTTAGAGATTCCCTAAATGGGAGATTATCTCCCTAAACTATGTGTGGAGCCACGCCTCCTAATGATGGGGCGTAATTCAATTAAAGGGTAATCGATTGGGTCGTCGTTTCGAATATTTTGGCAGCTTTGTGGCAAATGTTTGGGTCCTTGGTATGGACCCTTATGATGGTCCTTGGATATTCGTGACCAAAAATCTTTACCCGAAAATTGTTCATTTGGATATTAGAGTAAACTCTTATACATTCAGACACTAAACAAAAAACATGCAAAGGCACACTAGAACACACACAAGCCTAGTTTCCAAACATTTTGGTCGTTCTTCAATGTTTCACTTGCAAAGTCTTAAAGAATAATTATAAATCTATTATTCATCATTTTTACACATTATTAAATCATAACTCACATTATAGGATCTAGTTTAACCTATTTCATATTGAGGTTTGTTACATTAGGTCATAGGGTTCTAATGTAAATGATAGAAACTAGGTTACAAACTAAGATGTATAAGGAATAAGACCTAAAAGTAATTTTTAGAATGATTTGTATAACGGGTTGCTATAAGTGCATTTAACAATGTATAAGTTCGGGTCACTAATGAGAAGTCATGATATAGCATTGGATTAGAATTGTCTTTCCTTGTTATAGTTAACTAAAGTTGAGTGATTCCTAACATATGAAAATCAGGTTTGAAAGAAGGGAAAAGTAGGTTTGATATTACTAGGTTGACTTCAAGTCTATGCTTAGTGTAAAGGGTCATATAAGATGTCATTAATACATTGCACAAGTGTGTTTTTGTGTAACTTAGAAGTATGGAGCCCTTATGGTATGGAGAATCTTTAGAGTAGACCATGTTAAGGTGACATGAAAAATAGGTCTTGACTATGAAGGTGGGCTATGACCAAGAATAACCAAAGAAAGGAACTTAGCTTGGATAGTAATATGGATGCTATAATTGCATTGCATTAGCACACTAAGAGGTGGATTATGATGTAGTTTTTTTGGAGGCCTAAGTATATACCTTGACATTAATGTGATACTTCTCCTATGCTTATTAAATATGTAATAAGGTGCCTTGTGTTCATACGAATCGTATGTTGGGAAATATTATATGATTATGATGATTATGTTATGACCACATTATAATATCTTATGCCCATTTCATATGTTGAATAGCTTTTTTAGATTCTCTTAGATTTTTTGATAGATTTTATATGTAGTACATTTGTACTAAAGGATAATTCCTACATTCTAACAAAATAGCGTGAGTACTTGCATGGGGTTGAGGTCCACCTACATTGTTAGCTTGAACAGTCAAGTGGTTAGTGACGACATGAGCTTGAGTCGTGATGAGTCAGGTCAAATCCATAAGGGTAGCCCTTATATCCATATTAGTGATATACATTTAAACTTAGGGATCTTGAGGACCTTGGGCATATTGGGCATTTGGGGAAGTTGAGGTCCTTGAGGTTCTTGGGGCATATGATGGAGAACATCCTTATTCACTTTGTCTTGGCCAACTATCGGGACTTGGTCACCATGGGGAGGGATCCTTTCATTAGCTACACCTCCCTCCTCCATTCTAGTGGATGTCCTCCTTGTATTAATGCCCTATAAAAACAAGATAAGAGGTTGAGAAAGACATCTTACAAAACTCAACTATAAGGCACGACACTAGAATAATAAAGAATGTTAAACTTCAATTCCTTTATAGCCTCTCACTCATGGATGTGTTGCAACTCTAAACGATAAATAAGACATTACTAGACATGTCTTGTGAGACTTTAAACCCTAAAATATTTCCCATAATTTATGCTCAATTACCAAGATTTCCACATCCCGAATGTAACCCCACAAAATAGGGCGACATCTAGGTCATGACAATTGCATACTTGAACTTTTGGAGGTCCTGTACAAGCTTTTTGCTATAATTCATTACACAAGATACGAAAATTAGTGCGGAATTAAAACTTTTCACAAAGTATCTTAGGAAAAGAACCCTTAACTTTGAAAGAAATACAAAATAAGTCTTAAATAAGAACTAAAGAAACAGAGACTATGCCCTAGGATATATGAAGACTTACTTAGTCTTGAGAGAGTCGATTCTCAAGCATGACTTCACAAACATCAACTCGTTTCCAACCTATACTATAGAGTGTAGAAAAATATACCTTATAATGAGATTGATTAGGGTTTGTATTACGTTGAATTGAAACTTATTGATTTATAGCTTTTGAGTTGTTGGCTAATATATAATTATATAAGGTTGGTGATGAATATCATATGTGACTTATTATGATATGGTGATGTACATGTGTTAACCTCACATGTGAGAATTGTATTGAAAGGACATACTCATACAATTCCTATTGAGCTATTACTATTACTATATAACGGGTAGACCCTATTACCTAAATTAAGTAATGATTATTAGTAAAAGACATTTCAAAAGGGACTCTAGCTTTGCACCAACTGAACTAGATGTTAGAAGTGTCCATTCTCACATAGGGAAGGTAGGTAACCTAATGTACTTATCAGATTTGAGAATGTAATGCATGTAGCAAAAACAGGGTCCCAAATACATATCCTGGTTCTTGAACTATATTGCCCACATAGGAATACTAGCTAGTCGATCCACCTAGATGTTATGTTCATGTTTTGGTACTACCTTGTCAAGTAGTCTACCTTATTTTGTTGTAGGTCTCCATGACACCAGATTCCACATTAGCTCATGTTGTCTATGTTGGTTAAGGCAAGATTTTCCCAAAGGTAAAAAGAAGTAACAAGGAGAACTCTAACTAGGACGACCTAATGGGTTTGGCTTAGTCTACATAGGGGTATGGGACTCTATATATACATTGCACTAGATAGCCTTTAGGGAATTCTTTAAGGGATGTTCTTATGTACTTATATGCTTATAATTGTAAATGATATGTATATGTTGATGTTACATGTTAATGACATTATGTGATATTAATTTCACTTATGAACAGGTGGTCGGTCACTATTGCTAAAGTATGATGATGTCTACTCTTATTAATATAGTATATAATGTTGTACATTTCTTATAGTTATTGTTGATTATACTTGGTTGAGTGAGGTTATGGGGCCTTAGTTAGTCATTACACTAGTGGACTTGATGACTGTGGATGAACTTACACATACCAAAAGTGGTATGTAATAGTGTTCATGAGTACATATGGTGACATGCTTCATATTGTATCTCATAAGGTCCATAGGATGAAGGAACTTAGACATACTAAAAGATGTATATCCTAGTGTTTAGCTTAATATTCAACTAAAATCTTCATGAGAGAGAGTACCTCACAGGGTTCTAAAGTTTATGAGAGGAAGTAGGTTCCGGAAAAAGTAAAACTAGTAATAGGACCTGAATGTAATACTCAAAATGATTACTATTATGAGATTATATAAGTTCATTGCACAAAGGATGACTTAGGATCACTGAAGAGAAGACTTGAAATAAGATTGGACTCAAGTTTCCTCTCCTAGTTATAGTTAATTAAAGGTGAGAGAATCCTTAATTAATAAAATGACATCATAACTAAGGCCAATGTTCGGTTGATTTGACTAGGATAACTTCATGGCTATGCTTAGTGTTAAGGGTGGTATGGGATTCCTTTTATGCATTGCACAAGTGTGTCTTGGTTATACATAGAAGTATGTTACCATTATGGGAAAGAAAACCTTTAGAGTAAACCATATATATACTATGTTATGGTGACATAAAAATCAAGGTTTTGAATATGAAGGTGGATTATGACTAAGAATGACCAAAGAGAGGTACTTAACTTGGATGGTATCATGGTATTCTCTCCTTGCATTGCACAAGAATACATAGAGGTGGATTTTGAAGTAGTTCTCTTGTACTATGAAAGACTAAGGGTTGAGGTGTGTAACCTTTTATGTCTATGTAGACACCTTGACACAAACAATATGCTCCTCCTAAGTTCTTAACTATGTATTACATTGTCTTGTGTTTGTATAAAACTTACATTAGAGACTATGTTATGATTATGATGATTATGCTATGACCAGGTCATAATATCTTATGCTTATGTCTTAAGTTGACTAACCATTTAGGATGCTAATATGATGTTGTGATAGCTTTCATACTTACTACCTTTTCACTAATGCATATTGCCTTTATTCTAACAAAATGAAGGGTTGGAACTTTGAGTAGCTATTGGAAACTAAAGTTTCAAGGATTTAGAATATTGAGGATTTTGCGGAATTCTCATTGCTTCGAGGACAACATAAACTTACCTTTACATGATGTATATTAATGTTTAACATTTTGTATAATCTACGTACTAAAGAATATTATTCATTTCAAGTTAGATTGATTATACAATAGAGTTAAAAAATACTTCCGTTAGCGATTTATACGAAGCTTTCGATTGTAGAACTTGAAGTTTAAAATTCTTCAATAGTTTCGGGGTTAAGTATGCCGTGTTACGACTTCGGGGGTTCTCTCAGGCCGTGACATACTTGTGGTCTATGGATAGTCAATGGGGTCCGTATACCTCTGCAACAAAAATTTTCTGCAGATTTGTCTTTCATGCCTTCAGATGTATCAACCGTTAGGACATTCTTTTTGCATTTTATTGAAACTTTTTAGACAAGAACTCTTGATATATCTTGCCAAGACTACGACAAAAAATGAAGTATCATTTTAAAAAATTACAGTAAATCGAATATTCAAATAAAACATATAGACCAAAAATAAAAACATATAGGCAGCTAGATTGCACATCTTTGGTGGCCTCCAAAGTTTCACTTGATTTAACGTCGCAACACGATGCAACCCTCTTAACTACTTAGACTAAATTAATATAGAAATGTCAAACGGTTTCCTGCACATTCTTATCTTTACCCATGAAGACCATGATTCTTTTCCTATTTTGCTTGAACCTTGTTCACTCCTTGTTCTTGAGCTCGACCGCTCCATGTGGGAACAATTCAGTGACTATGAATGTCCTTGTCCTCTTGGACATGAGATTTTAAACCTAGAATTTATTAAAATTATTAGATCACCAACAACGAATTCATACTTTTCCATCTTTTGATCATAATACTTCTACGTCTTCTCCTTGTACAAAGCTGAACTTTCAAATGCTCTTAGGTGGAACTCATCAAGATCATTCAAGTCATTTGCTTTGATAAGTAAATTCAAATTCTTAGCGCCTCACTGTAAATTCAACTTCTTAACACCCAGGTAGCCTTTTGTTATGGCATCACGACAAGTAGCAAGACTTCGAATGTAAAAGTTAGAAAGGGGACATACCTATTTGAGTCTTCAATGCTGTGTGATAGGATGATAGAGAATTAGCAAGGCTCCTTAATGAGCCATTTATACTAGCATTCATAATCTTAGCAAGAATGTGCTTGATCTCTCTTTTGGACACGTCATCTTAACCACTTGACTGCAGATTTAATGATCTACTACATTGTGAGGAACTTTATATTATTCTTACAAGGACATGAAATACTTATTGCAAAGAGGGAACCTCCATCGCTTATAAACGCCCTAAATGTACCAAATTTGAGAATATATTTATTTAATGAATGTTGTGATACTTGTACTTTAATTTTTTTAAAGTTTAATTGCTTCCAACCATTTTGACACATAATAAACTGCAAGAATATACTTCATCCCATGTGAACTAACAAATAGATCCATAAAATAAATGCCCCATGCATAAAACAAATTAATAACTAATATTGGATTCATAGTATCTCTTGCCTCTTTGAAATTCCTCCTTCTCGTTGGTAACGATCATAAGACTTTGCAAAATCATGAGCATCTTAGTGGATTGTAGGAAAACAATACCTAGAATGCAAAATCTTATGCGCAGTCTGAATACAACTATCATGTCCAACAAATAGGCAAAAAAATGAAACCCCTCTAGTATATGCATCATCACATCGTTGTGCACACAATGATGCATAATCCTATTATTATGGAGACATAAACTTTTGCCTTTACTATAAAGACAGATCCGTTGGAATAAATCACTTTCCATGTAGGTAGCAAACTCTGTCAACCAAAGAATCAGATAATGAGAAGCACACAATAATTGTTCGTCGATAAAAGCATCATAAATTTCAGCCCTATCTCCTAGATTGAGCATAGCTTTCATCTCTAATCAAACAAATGATCAGAACCTTGATTTTCTGTTAAATTTTTGGCTTCCAACTCAAAGTTGAACTCGTGCAGCAACAATACCAATCTAATCAACCTAATTTGGTATGCTTCATAGCCATCAGACACCTGAATGCAGAATGGTCAGTATGCACTATAACCTTACTACCAAGAAATTATGATCAAAATTTTTGAATCCAAAAACCATTGCAAGTCATTTGTGTTCTAACACTGTCGTGTTGCCTCTTTTAAAATACAAGACAATTTATACTTCATTCCAATTATATATTACCTAAAACACTTGGCCCCAATATGGTGACATAATGATATGTTTAGAAACTAGATTCCCCTTCAAATGTAATAATTCTGTTAAACAAGTAGCATCAAAATCAAATTTACATTCTTTTTCTAGAAATTTTCATAATTGTTCTGCAATCTAAAAGATATCATTGATGAACCTCTTATAGTATCCTTCCTTTCAAAGAAAACTTCTAAGACACATAACATGGATAGGTGGTGGAAGATTTTCTACTACCTAGACTTTCCCTCTATAAACCTCAATATCCTATGTAGATATGCGATGACCTAGAATTATCCCCTCTTTCACCATGAGGTGGTATTTTTTGAAAATTGAGCACAAGATTGCACTATTTACATGCTTTCAATACCTTATCCAGATAATCCAAGCAGCCATAAAATGAGTTACAAATTAAAGATAAATCTTTCATTAATACCTCAATAGTATCCTCCACCAAATTAGATAAGATCAATATCACGCATTGTTAGAAGGTCGCTATAATATTACACCATCCAAATTGCACTTGATTGAATATCAAAGTAACATATGGTCAAGAGAATGTTGTCTCGTCTTTGTCATCAAGATCTATAAAGATTTGATTACATCCTGAATAACCATCAATAAAACAATACAAACCTTACCACCAAGGCAACCCAACCTCTGATCCATGATAGACATAGAGAAGTGGTCCTTTTTCTGAACAATCATTCAATTTCTATATGTCCATACATACTCTCCATATAATCATGGGTTGCATCTGAACAAGGTTCCTTTATTGGCCACACACTAGTCATGACACACCTAACTACTATCATCAATAGGATGAATGACTGTAGAATCCAACCACTTGATGAGTTTCTTTGTTACTAATTCTTGCATAAGAGAATTTAGTCTCCTTTTGTTCTCGATACTAGGCTTGTGATCCGGCATGAGTTTAATTTTGTTAGAAGAAATCATAGGAGGAATCCCACTAATGTGTCCAACAGTTCACCCTATAGCTCGCTTGAACCTCTTCAATACAAAAACCAGTACCTCAAGTTGTTCCACATTCAAATCTACCACAATGATGACCGGTAAAGTACCATATCTACGAAATAATACATACCTCAAATGTGAAGGTAAGTCCTTAAGATCTGATTTTGGAGTATCTTTAATAGACGATTTTGTTGATGGAGAGTTGAAATTCTTCATATCTAACTCAAGGTTCTTTACTTTGGAGAGAATTCAAACCTTTCAAGTGTAAAGACCAATTAATCATAGTCTTCAATACCATCATCCTAAGAATTAATCATTAATGCATTAAGTGTAAAAAACCCAACCTCCCTTTAATACACATAACAGAACCTCGCTCCACAAATATGGTTCACCCAGATATTGATTTCACATCGCTCACTTGGTTCATTGACTTTAAAATATTAAAATTTAATTTTTTATTGTTCAATCGAAACATTATCTGCCCCTTCTCAATATCAACCAAGTCATGCCCAGTAGCAAGAAATGGTCTCCCTAGGATTATGGGGACCTTAAAATCAACTTCACAATCAAGTATCACAAAATCGACCAAAAATATAAAAGACTCCACTTTCAAAAGTACATCTTAGAGTGCACCAATGGGCCTCTTTACAGTTCTAGAAGCTATGAGAAAACGCAACACATTTGGTTTTCGAGCCCCTAAACCATATTCTTGTAAATAAAATGGCATCAGATTAATACTAGCACCCAAATCACACTACACCTTTGAAAGTCAATAACTATGGTGCAAGGAATTTTGAGGGCATTAGGATCTTCCTTCTTATTCACAAGTAATCTCATAGCAACATCACTACAGTGTTTCAACTTTCCATCATCTTCAAATATAATAATCCTCTTCTTAGTCACCGGTTCCTTTAAAATGTTGCTTACCTATGCATTTCTTCTAGAGACTCTATCAGCAGAACATTGATTGAAAGTTGTTTCAACATAGTCATAAACATACCGTATTTGTGTTCTTAATTTTTTGTTTACCAATCTCTGTCGGACTGGAGGTGGATCACAAGGCATGCGAATAGATTTTTGAGTTATCGCATGTTTATTCTTTGTAGCATTCTTGTATTCTCTAGTAACCTCAACTATTGCGGTCCAAGAATCCTACACAGAATTACGAGAATATAGTTCAAAAATTTATTCCTTGCCTAGACCCACGAAACACTTTCAAACAATTCTCAAATTGTCCATGTTTCCGTGAGGATCCTTTAATTTCATACCCCGAAATGAACCCCTCTTTATAAGATTATTCAAAAAAAAATGCAAGTCAACACAAATGTATTCCATGAAGGTGGAGGAGGTAGAACAGTAGGTCATTTGGATTCAACGGTATTGAAGTCGACCCTATATTTATCAAACAACATTAGTTCAGCTTGATTTTGTATCTCAATGCATCTCATAGTAGATTAGCCCCATGATCTTCTGCGTGCTAATTAACTACCCCACGAGGATGCAACTCAACCCTTCAACCAAATTTCCTTTGATTGGATTAACTTAGACCCGTTGGTTATTCATTCTTCTCAAACTTCTTATAAACTCTTAATCATATGGGGTCAATGGTTCACCTTGACACCATATACTTTGTATACACTAGAGCACAAACTTGTAGAAACAAAATAAAAAGTAAGAGTAAAATTAGGAAATCATTAACAAAAGTACGCAATAATCAAAAATATTTATCGCCCAGCACATATACCGAAATTTGATACACTCAAATTACACCTCCCTTAAAAGTATAAGTGATCGTTATCTAGTAAAGAACCCTACTTGTAGATTGGCGTGAATACCATGATAAATATGGATTAGTTTTAAAAATAATTTACAATAATATTCATTAAGCCAACTTATTTCTTAGACAATAAAGTAAAGGGGGGGGGGTTGTGTATCATATAAGTGACTGTTGTTTAGAGAGAAAGTGAGAAAGATTCGAACCTTTGTTTTGGTCAACGAGAGAAAGAAATTTTGGTGCATGTGCTCGCCATGATTTTATAACACAATAATCATAATAATAGAAATCCTTTCCTACCGTATCATATGTAAAATTGTAAATTATGTATTCGTAAGTGCTTGGTCCACCAAATACACGTACCTTGGTATTGATATGTGTGTATAATTTACTTACCCTTACTTGTACCTCATATTATACATCACATCAATGTATGGCTTAGTTTCTAGGTCACACCAAATTGACGTTAGACTTTCAAAAAGTATTACGCTAAATCTATGTTGATATTTATTTTCTTTTTAACTACCTCCTTGATCTAGCATGGAGAAGAAAGATAAGACTAACATTGGCCAATGTGAAAAAGACTTTTGAACGAAAGATTTATCAATGCATGCAACAGCACTAAGCAAGAATTACTTAGTTACTATTCATACAACCATAGTTGTGGAATTAGTTACCCATGCAATCTAAAACACAATTAATATTTTTGAAATAAAAATTCTTGAACTTATGTAACATAGAAGATACCCAGAATCTCCATTTGAAATTCAAAGGCAAATATTTCTATATCAAAAATACAAAATTCAATAGCTAGTTTTTGTAAATTAGTTCACATAAACATACCAAGAATTAAAGTTAAACAATATTAACTAACCTCAAAAAACAAGGTTTACATAGCCTATTTATAGAAAAAAAAACTTGTCCTAAAGAAAAAGGAAATGAAATAAGCAAATAAATTGTTAGGCGCGACTTCAATAGAGATGAAATACCTACAGACGGTGGATCGACTTACGATTCTTAGATCCCTTCGGTAGCTCAAGACTAAATATATTTACACAGAGGTTGGAACACTCAACTTCCGATGCAAACGATGTTTGTGCAGTACAGACCCTTGTTGTGGCTCCATACTTAGAACTTTTCATCAGATATTGGAAATCAATATCTCAGATATAAATTATAGATGTGCAGGATAGATTGTGGGTCGTCCTACTCTCCATCAACACTTCCATGATGCTCCACCTATGCCACCCACCTATGGAGCATGACTGGACCTACTGTTAGTAGATCACCTATATAGGTGGCTCCTGTTGCAGAACTCTTTTAATTGTCTCTCTCAACGACGTCCAAACTTAATTCTTGCAAATATAACTAAAAACATTAGTTCTAATACAAAAACCGAGACACACATAACTCTTAAGACAAATCTCTTAAAACTACTGTAAGCTCACAGTAGATCAACGATTATAGGATATCAATTTAGCTTATGTTTTCAATTATGGAAGATGGATGTTTTATTGGAGAATGATTAGTTTTCTTAAGGTTGATGAATTTGGTAAAGCAGGCGAAAACGAAGATTTCTCTAAGAACATTCTGAGGTTACTTTTTGGAATCTCTGTTTAACCAATTTAATTAAATATTATTTTATATTCATTAGGATTGTAATTATATATTTTTTAGAGATAAATTTATTCAATGTTGATGTGTTTGGATGAAATGATATTTATATACTTATATTTTAACCCCGAGTTCTTAGAGTGATTGAAATGCACATGAACCCACAACCCAACCGCAATTTTCACTTGTCTTACTTCTAACCCTATAAATTAAATAAAAAGAAAATTAAGTGGATATTGCACAAATTATGTTACGGGATTGTATCCCTTTCAAATTAATATCCAGAAACTTCAATTAGGTGAATACTATGGTCCCCAATTTTTTTGGACAAAGGGGATGAGGACCTGAAATCACAGAAAATATATTGTTTTTTCGGGGAAAACATGGTGGATGTTTTAATCGACACGCTCCTTTTGGAGGCAAAATTAAAGGATGGGAAATTATCTTAAAAGGGGGAAATGGGGTTTGAGACGTGACTAATCGTGAGTGGCGCCACAACTTTTCCATGTTTTTTGGCTCGTACGCCGTCTATGATGAAGAAGACTATAAGATAGGGGCTAGCGTATGGTATGTTATTGTACGTTGTTAGGGGTTTTTTGCATGATGTTGCACATGTTTCTATGTTTTGTTTCTCTATGTAGAAGTAGAACAAGGTACATGCTGCGTTCTTTTGTTTCCGTACGCGTTTGTGTTCTTTTTGTTGTAGGTTTATTGTACTAAGTTGTGTTATTGAGCTGAAGATTTGGGTTGGGGTTTTATGTACTGATATTGTACTGTTGTTGTTGTTTAGAACGTAATTTTGTTGTTTGCTGGTCGGGGAATTGGACATTGGGCTGCTAAAATTCATTGTAAAAGGACCCATACTTGTCTTAAAGGGATTGAAATGAAAATCGTCCAATATGCAAGATAAAAGAGGCTATGTTTCAAACTAAGACATCCCCATTTGAGTTAATTAGTAGCCAATTGTAATTAAGAAGGTAGCCAAATTGAAATAATGTAATTAATTCGGCTTGAATTTAAAATTTGACAAAATAATATAATTAACGAGATTTCTTGATCTTAATAAAGTGAAATTATTAACTTAGTTAGAAACTAATTAGTTTAATAATATAAAATATTAATTAACTAAAATAATCCAAATAATCAAGTAAGAATAAATTTTTTTAGGATATATATATATATATATATATATATATATATACACATATATATACACGTTTAGAAATCCCAAAAAGGTCAGTAGTACTTCAAACGTCTTGGACTATTGTCTTAAAAATACTCAAACATCAGCCCATATTTTTTTTACAATACAAAACTTTATGGAGGACCTTTTCCCCACCACTATTTAATAGTGTATTGTAAAGTTAGATGTGTGTCCACGTGGACACATTAATATTTATAATGGTCCAATAATTATGATGTCCATGTGGGCATATACATATCTTTTAAAATACACTATTAAATAGTGCGGGAGGGGGGGAGGAGGAGGGTAAAAGGTCCTTTGCAATGTTTCGTATCATAACAGTATTTTTTCTCAAATATCAGATATATATCAAACCTTTTATTCCTAAATTTTATGATGGAAATATTCAAAATGTTGAAAATTTAAAAAGCTCAATGATTGTATATTTTGATGGGACAATATTGGGTGTTAAAAACAGTCCCTTGTTTCACTTTATTTGAAGAATTAAATTAGAGGCAAAAAAAATGATGAACCAATTTTATGGACCACATTTTCATATCCTAGAAAAGGTATTTTGTCACGGACTATAGGAATGATGGCCAAACCACAACATAGGGTTTATACATGTCTCTTTCGATATGAGACGTCAAGCCACTTGTAGTTTGATGTGCTTTATTTGACGTACGATTAAGACGAAATTCAATAGCTATTTGTATATCGCATTATGAAGGAATAAGTTGCTGGAAAATAAGATTTTAGAGAGGATGTCTGAGTAGATAAGATTTTTCAATCAAGTTGTTCGTAGTTTGCCTATATCGATCTTAAAGATAATCTATTATTCAATATAAAATTTTGCTTCCGAGGAGTGAAAAGTAAGTCGAGTGTGGAAACTTGAATCCTCTTAGCCATTAATGTTTTGCACTTTACACCCATAATTAAGAACTCACACGACTTAATTTCAAAAGCATTTGGTTCATTTTCACTCTGATTGGAAAGTAAAACCCCCAAATAGTGTTGATGTTTACATGATGTGGAACTGAAACCGATAAACTCAAAGAAAACACAAATACATTCTAACATGGTGTGGTTTGATAATGCTGGATGTTTCTTCTCATCTCGCCTCCTAAGAATTTGATATTTCTTCTTCTAAGATAAAATTCCACGTTGTGATGCATCCTTATTGGATGTCATTCGTGCCTGTTGTTTTATTTGAGTATTCATCCTTTTAGATGCTCTCGACAAGGAAAAAATAAAAGTTTTGGTAGAAATTGTAATTTAAATAGTGAAGTGTGTGTTTTACCATATATGACATATTTTTCCCCAAATATTTGAGTGTCATCCTCCATCGATTTTGATGAATTGATATGATGCGACTCAATGATAAAATTCTTGGTAATGTAATATATTTGATGAAGATACTTTATTGATATATGGTGATGATGTCCCTTCGGGGGATGGTGATGCTACATGATTGGATGATGATGTTTATATATTTAGGAATGATATTATCACCTCTAATAATATAATTCGTTTGTTTGAATATGTATTTTACTTCTTGGAATTATATGTTGTGCTGACCCTCTTGGAACTTTGAATATATAATGGCGCTCCCAATGACTTGAATATGGGATGTCCTTTTGAGAATTGGAAGATAAAATGACCTTTTTTGGAATTTGCATATAAGATGGCCCTCCGATGATTTGAATATGTACTGGACCTCTTGGCATGAAATTGACATTTTCTCTTGCAATGTCCCTTTTTGAATTTTCATTTTTTGATCTCTCCTTCGGCGTTTGATGATGATGTCTATCTTAGGGCTTAAAGATGTCATGGCCCTCTCATCGGTTGAAGATTATGGACCTCTTAGTGTTTGAAGATGCAAAGACCCTCTTGGCATTTAAAGATGCGATGGTGCCACTTTTGACAATATAAATATGTAATTACTCCTTTTTTCATTTGAACATTAAGTTACACTCTAGTTATTAGAATATATCATGGATCTTATGGAACTAAATGATGCAATAGTGTTGTTTTAATTTGATGGTGCAGTCATGTTCTTTGCAATTGCATACATGATGGGTCTCCTACCGGTTTTGAATATGACATGGAATTCTTGTCATTTGAAGATGTAATATTCCATTTGGCATTTGCATATATGATATTCTTCTAGGCGTTTGAACATGATGGCCATCTCAACATTTGTAGATGATAGCCCTCTTGTTGTTTCAATATTCAATAGTACTTGAAACGAGTGAAGAAGATGTCCCTCTCTACATTTGATAGGCTCTTATTACACCTTCACAAAGAAGTAGAAGCGATCGTTATCTAGTAAAGAACATTACTTGTATATTGGGTTCTGTCCCATGAAAAATATGGTTTAGACTAAATCTTAACTCTCCATTATATCCGTTAAGCGAACTTATTTTCGAGACAAATAATAAAAGGGGGGTCTATCAAATAACTGAGTGTTGTGTAGAGAACAATTGAGCAAGATTAAAACATTAGTTGTTATCAATGAGAGAAAGAAACAAGGATATATGTGTTCCCCATAAGATCATAATATGGTAATCCTAGTAATAGTAATATTTTCCTAGTGTATCACATGCAAAGTGGTAAGTCATGTATCTCTATATCCTTGATACGACAAATAGAAAATTTCACCCCGCAACTTGGTTCGGCTACATCTGTATACTTTACTAACATTTACCGTTAACTTATATTAGACATCACATCAATGTATAACTTAGTTTTCACACTCGCACCAATTCAAATCAGACTATCATCTAGTATCACACTAAATATATGTTTATAATTCTTTTCTTATTAACTACCTCCTTAGTCTTAAAAGTAGCAATAAGGAGAGTACTAAGTTTTGCCACATTAAATAAGACATCAAAAAGAAAGAATTATCAACGAATGCAATAATACTATGCATGAAAAACATAGTTACTATTCAAACTTTGTTAATCACTCATGGTTCCCACAACTCTAGTCGTGGATTTAGTTAGCCATATAGCAATAACACAATTAATCATTTTAGAACAATAATTCATGAACTAACGTAATGAATAGAAGAAACATTTAATCTTCAATTAAAAATCAAATTAAGAATCTTTATAAGCAAGTCTTAGAAAATAATATTGCTAGAGTTTGGAAGTTAATTCCCAACAAAATATCAAAAACTAAAAGTCAACAATAAATTCTAACCCCCATAAAAAAGTTTTACATGCCCCATGTATAGAAACATTATCCTAAACAAAATGCAAATGAAATAAACAAATAAAGTTTTAGGACTCACTTATTATCTACGACACTAACCTGGGGACCGTGGACTAACCTACTGTCAGTATATCACTTTTATGGTTTTGGACATAAGCATTTCTTCAACTTTTAGTAACAATTGACAACTAAACGGCATAATTAGTGACTTTACACATGGTCTGTGGATCCTTTTTTGTTGTTCCATCCTTAGACTTTTGATATCATGTTCTGGAACCCCCATCTTAAATCCTTTGACAAAGCTGGAGGATGTTTTGTAGGTCAACTTATTGTCGGTCATTTGCAACCGTGGTTCCGCAATTGGTCAAGAATCTAATTTTCCTCCTAGCCATGTGTGTCCATCTACACTTACTACTACATATCATGACATGACCACGACCATAGATGTCTTTTTTTACGTCATTCATCATCTTTGTCTCTCATATTCCGCATCCAAACTTATTTCTTACTACAAAAGGTAAAAAAAACGCTAAATCAAATACAGAATCGTGCTAGACACAGACAAATCTAAAGTGAAATGAATAACAAATACCATAACATAATGGTATATTAGCACTCTAAACTTAAAATATTTTTTTCCTCGAGAGACTAAATACAAATGTAGACTACACATGTATAGAAGTAGACATTAAAACTTAACCAGTCACATGGCTCATTACTCAATATCTCAGTGACAATATTTTCTCTAGACTCAAGAACCTAACTCATGTGGATCAAGACAACCATCATGCACTTTTTCGCCATCACAAAGGTACCAACTCTTTAACAATTTTGAGAATTTAAACATTTATTGATTACTCACGCTCAAAAGTGAATTCAACTACAGTTAGTGCTCAACACCGTAGGCTTTCCCTTATTTCCATTACTATGACTCTCAAAACTTATTGTTAGGATCACTATAGGACTTTCTTTGCTTGTAACATAGGCTCAAAGTTAGGTGTGGTGCACATGGGTATGTATTAATATTTTTCTGCACTCTTTGATAATATATTAGGCTTTTTACCTCTTTTTATCATTATTTTTCAGATCCTAGCTTTTTACCTTCTTTCCCTTAAGTCTTTTCACAATGGATGTGAGTTTTGAGTTTTTACCTCTATTATTTTCATTTTCTTGAATTTTTTTATTTTTTTAGTACCTTTATTTATCATCTTTTTGCTTCTTTGGAACAAAGTAATACTCTCTTAGATCTTCTCTTTTTCTCTTTTCAATACCAAACACTTTTCATACACATTTTTCTTTCAGTTTCGTCTTGCACAGATACCCTCAACTTACAGATTTACATTAGTTGAGGTACACACATATGATGTCAGGACAGGAAGAAGATTGAGGCCACTTGTAGCATTATCCACCCTCAACTTAGGCTTTTGACTTATGTCAAGGTTCACATATCCAAGGAGGGACCGTGTCCAACACACTTATTTTAGGCAAGTTAAGTTAGGTGAATCAAAAGAACTGGTCAATTTTAGGCTCAAATATTTGGATCATAGGGAATATTAATTTCATTTGGTTGGATTCATTTAGGCTTATATGGAATATTTGTGAATAATGGCATATGATTACTTTCAAAGTATAAGCCTAGATCATTTTAGCAAGATAGACAAGTCATGTTCTAGGTAGGAACAAATTATCTGATCATTCAACTATTTATATAAACTTTTGGCAGAATGTTTAATTATCATATTATTAGATTACCTTGTGCAAGTTTTAGCTTATTTGAAACTTTCAAATTGGTTTTTATCTTGTCACATTGAGATCCTAAAAATTTATCAAAGTTCACAACATTAAGACTAGTCAATTTATTTTATTTTTTTTATTATTCCATATTACTTTTTTTATTTATCATGCTTCGAAACATATAATCCTAACACATGCTAGTTCAACAAATATTAATACAGTCTCTTGGGAGAAATGGCCACATGCAAGAAAACCCTAAGAGGAGATTTTGATTTGGGCTACTCAGACTTCAACCTATCACTCACAATTAATTTACTCCACCCAAATAATATATGTTGCAATTGTCCCCACTACAAAAAAAATTAAAGGGTAAAGAAACATATGGAGCATTACACCGAAGAACTATCAACAAGCAACTAGTAGTTATTTCCCAGAGCCTTTTGAATCAACATGGGGAACTCCATCAGTAGAACTTCTCTCTATAGTTTTTGCACGATTAGTAGTGTTAACATCATCTCTCATAGTAGCGACATCCTCCAAAATGGGCACAAAACTCGAGAAACCAACAACACTCTCTCGAACCATCTACTAGCACAACATCTCATTCACAATGGAAGTGATCCTCTCTTGCTCATGCTAATGATACTCCCTCTTATTTGAGTTGTGTCTAGATCAGGTCCTTTTTCTTCGAGCACGAGTGCACTCAAATTACGTTATGTCCTCATTGTATATAGCCTCAAAATTGTAAAATCCATTGGTGGATCAAGTGCAGACTCACACATCCATATGCAAAGATAAAATGGCATAAAGGTTGGCCCGATGATGATCTTACTAACACAAAAAGGAGCAGATATTTTTTGCAAGGTTTGTCACTCAACGTTTCTAAACTCGAACGCGCCTAGGCGTTTATTAATGACCATGACCTTTAGGTCTATCACGTTCTCTATCATATAGTCAATCGTGGCCTCACACTTTGAGACAGAATGTTGAATCCCACTCTTCACATGCTAATAAATGTATATGTTTGTGCCTCAAATATTGAACAAAAGCAAGGGGCACGACCACCGATACTAAAAAAATAGTGGATCTAGATGAGCTAGGTTCTTGATAGTCGACCAGAGAATAGAAGGCACGGAAATCCGTAGTAGTAGCTAGTTTGGAAAGATCATTACCATGCCTCTACTATACATTTGTAACTACATTTGCACCCATTGGAGGTACCTCAACCTGTGGCTCTCGTTGCAACGCAACTATGTTGGCCTCATCCCTAATTAGGTTGATGTTTATAGTTTTAGTTTCTTTCACCAGCTTCTCACAGTTCTAAATGTGCACCCCAACATTTCTGCACAAATTGGAATTTAGGCATGAAAAGGGTAAAGTTGTGGTAGCCCGGAATGCCCGGTCATGGATCTATGCAATTAGGATGATTGTGAAGTTTATCCCAAAATCGAGATACCAAAGCAGCAACCATTTTTCAACCAACACAGAAAACCCTATGTAAGAAAATATAGTTAAGGTTATTTTACATCCCTTATTAATAAGTTGAATTAAAAACCATTCCTATTTTATTGTCCAGGGGAGTTTTTACTATACAATTCATGCAGAACACATACAATATCACACAAAAGGTCAAGATACACTTTCTGCCTTTAAGAAAAACACCGAAGAAAACGTAAAAGTTATAGGGAAGTTGATTACCTTAAAATCAAAGGAAGTGGGTGGTGTTTTGATCACCTTAGACTCTAAAAACTTCTCACTAACATCTTTACCAATCTGGGACACCATAAACTCTAGGAAAAAAGAAATGAGGGAATTAGGAGTGAGGAAAAAGAATCGAGAGTTGGTGGAAATGTAAAAGGGAGTTATTTATGAGATATGGGAGTAATATGGAGGTATTCTAGGAGATGAGGAGTTTTAAAACGGTTTGGGGGGGTTTGTATTGGGTAGATGTTTTGAAAATAAGGAGTTGTATTAAAAGGGGTCCAGGTCGGGTAGGGAAGAAACTAGGGTTCAGACCCACTAGACTCTGGCTACAAATCATGGGTTGACCTGTGGAGTGTAGATTGGGTCGGTAGTTCACTTTCACAATTAAAAAATTGGAGGTCCTGCTTGGGGTCTATGGTAACCATTCAAGGTTCATGGATTGGATAAGAAATTGTCGATGAGGTCCATAAACTACAGCACAGACAATTTCGGCATATTTTTGCCATTCACCTCCGACATATGTATAAACCATTTGGCATTTCATTCTTTTGTATTTTCTGGACACTTTTTAGACATGGACCCTATGCTATATTTAGCAAATATTAAAACAGAAATAAAATACCAATGTAATATATACAGAAAGTCAACTAAACAAAGAAAAATTCTAAATCAAAAAGAAAAAACCTATAGTTAACTAGATTCTATGTCCTTGATTGCCTCCAAAAGAATTCTTAATTTTACTTCGCAACACAACACATGTGTCTTGATTACTCGTACTTCATAAAAATAGTAGGCGTCAACGACCTTTTTCACATTCTCCTATTTGATCATGTAGATCTTGATCCTTTTCCCATTGACCTTGAACTTTGTTCCCTCATAGTTTCTTAGCTCAACTTCTCCATGTGGGAAAATTTGTGGTACTATGAATGGCCTGGTCCACTTGTAATTGAGCTTTCTAGGAAACAAGCGGAACCTAGAGTTGAATAGAAGCACCAGATTACCCACAACAGATTCTCGCTTTTCAATCATTTTATCATGATACTTCTTCATCTTTTCCTTGTCCATGGTTAAACTTTCATAATCTCTTAAGTGAAAATCATCAAGCGCATTTAGTTCACTTACTCTTTCATTCTATGTGGCACCCTATTCTAAATTCTCCTTGTTTAACGCCTACAAAGCCATAAAATCTAGTGCTACACGCAAATGACAAGTCTTCCCACATAAAAGTTTGTAAGGAGACATACCTATGAGATTCTTTAATATTATGTGATAAGCCCATAGAGCATAATTAGGCCTCCTTGATCAAAACATTCTATTAGTTTCACTATCGTAGCAAGGATCTGCATGAACTCTCAATTGGACACTTCAACTTGACCACTAGACTACGGATAGTAAGGAGTTTACATAGTGTGGAGGATGCCATATTTCTCAAGTAACACCTTACAAAACTTATCACAAAACTTGGAACCTCCATCATTGATAATATCCCTAGGTGTACCAAAAATAGAGAAGATATTCTTTGTTAGGAATTCAGCAACACTTTTATATCATATTTGGATAGAGAAATTGCCTCAACCAACATTGACACATAATCAACTAATAAAAGAATATACTTCATCCCATGGGAACTTAGAAATTGACTTATAAAATCAACGTATCATACATCAAATAACTGAATCACCAATATCGGATTCATAGGAAGCTCGTATGTCTTTGAAAATTTCTCTTTCTCTTGGGGCAACAGTCAGAAGATTTGGCAAAATCATGAGCATCTTGGTGATTGGATGGAAAGTAAAAGTCAAAATACAAAATTTTATGCCAGTATGAATACCACAATGATTCCAACCAACAGGAGATGCATAACACGTCTCTAGTATACTAAACATCTCAATCTTAGGCACAATGCGCAGAATAATCGCATAGGTACAATTACAATAAAAATTAGGATCATCCCAGAAAACTTCTTCGAATCTTATATATACTTTTTCCTTCAGTGGAATGAAAACGAAAATGACACCATATCAATTTTCAAAGTAGTTAGAAAAGATTGCGAACCAAGTAATTAGATCATAAAAAATAGCCAATAATTGTTCATTCTAAAAAACATCATTAATTTCTCCCCTATCTCCTAACTTGACCATAGCTTCTTCCTATAATCATGAGAAATAATAAGCAAATTAATATTTTGTCCCCTTTGTTCCTTTAAGCATTGATATGCTCAAATTTACTTCTAAAAAAAAGTATAAGCAGTCGTATCAAGTAAAGAACCCAACTATGTGGTTGGGGTCGATCCCACGAGAAAAATGATTTAGACTTAACTTTGACCTATAATTACTTCTATCTAATCAATTCCTTTCCAAAAATAAGTAATAAAGGGGGGGGGGGGTTTAAATAACAAAAGGAATTAAATATTTCAATGTAAACAAGTAGCAAGTATGAATATTTTAGATTTATCAAGGCATAAGTGTTCCCCATAGGTTCATAACGCGGTAATTCTAGCTTTAACAATCCTTTCCTAGTATCTTGCATGGAAAGTGGTAAATAATATATCCCAAATTCCTTGGTCCGGAAACTAGGGAATTTCACTTCGCACTTTGGTTCGGCTACGTGTCTATGGTTTACTTATCCTTCTCTTTACCTTATATTACACATCATAATCGATGTATGACATTGTTGTTACTTTGCACTAATCGACACTAGCCTATTAGATAGTGCATACTAAATCTATGTTGATAATTCTTTTCTTATTATCTACCTCCTTGGTCCGACAAGTAGAAACAAGGCGATTTCTAAAGCGTGCACTCGCTAAAAAGACTTCTAAATGAATGAATTATCAAAACTTGTTGGACACTATTCTAGATTTGTTATTTTAGCTAGTTTTTACCTTGCTATTTACCCATGTATCCCACAACCCTTGTTATGGATTTAGTTACCCATGTTCATAATTACACAATTCATATTGATTAGACAAGAATTCATGTACTTAATTTGATGAGATGGATGAAAATTCAAAAAAACACTTGAATTTGAGAAAATAATGCAATAAATGATTCCTGAAAAATGAAGTATTTTCCAAAACCAAATATTCAACAACCAATATTAAAAATTAGAAAAATATCAAGGATTCTACCCTCAAAAATGACGTTTTTACAAGTATTTATAATAAAGAAGTCCTACCATAAAAAGAAATTCTATATAAGGATAATTTGCCCAAAAATATGATCTACCAGACCGATAGACCGTCGAGGCCTCCCGTTGTTCCACACTTTGAACATTTTTTAGCTGATTTATTCTCCAACTCATTGTTACAATCTACAGGACAGGATGACGGTCCCTTGAGTACACAACGGTCCGTCGGTGCCTTCCGTTTCTCCACTTTTTGAATCTTTTCTAGATTGGTACTAGGGCTCCTCTGTGATAACAATGACACATGTGCAGGACTGTCCGTGGTGTATATGACGGTCCGTTGTTAGCTTCCCTAGCCCTACACTTGGTCAGAATTCCCCGATCTTCCTTCAACAACATTTTTCTTCAGATGTTGGTTGCCACCGACGGACCATCGATGGCTCTGTAGGTCATCATTTTTGCAATGTTAGCACAGTTTTTCCGCGTTTTCCTTTTGGATAGTTTTTCTTCAAACAAAGAAAAAAATATATTAAAACTACTACAAAAAAGCCTTAGACACACACTAAACATAAGGAAAAACATTAAAAGTACCGTGAAACCACAGTACATCAACACCCTAAACTTAATATTGTTGTTTGTCCTCAAGCGACCCATTATGACTCACCACAAAACCTGTGTACAATAGTATCCTTTTTTTTTTACCTTTCACAATCATCTAGCTTGCAATCTCAATTATTTTTTTATTATGTTTGTGCATGCTATCACTATTAGGCTCGCTCATGTGGATTAGACCATGACACATACTCATCGAACACTGACACCTATCCTCTTTAATCTCCCACCAAGGTACCAATTTTCTGGTATTGCAACTAGTGTCCTCACTTCAAAACAACATCCTTATTTTTCACACAATGGTATCACTTCGAGTATAAGGATTATTTTTTTTCAACAGTCGCTCTCAGAACTTCACACCTCAATTATACTTGTTGCAATAAGCTTTCCCTTATTTTCACTACTCCAAGTCCGCCATATTAAACTCTTAGGATCACGAAAAGACTTTCATAGCTTGTAACTTAGGATCAGGGTTAGGTAGGGTACATTTGGATGTATTTTAGTGACTTATTGCCCTCCTTGAAATAACAGCTAACTGTCCTACCTGTTCATCAGTTTATTCTGCCCTATTTCTTAACTTTTTTATATTCTTTCGCCTTACTTTTCTCTTCTATTACTCCTTTTGTTTGAGTAATTTATTAAAAAAAGAATTATTCACTTTTCTTTCAATTTTTCTTGAGTCACTTTTCTTTTGTTCTTTCTGTTTCGTTATTCTTTCAACACCACTTTCAGGAGCATTCCTCAATTAGCCACCCTCGATTCATGATTTTTCAATGATTCAAGGTACACAATACCCAAGGTTGGGCAGGGCCATGACAAGGTTGTTTTCTGCATTATTTACACTCAAATTATGCTTTCGGCATAAGCTAAGGTGCACATGTCCAAGGAGGGACCAGGTCCAACACATTGTTCCCAGAAAAGATCAGATGGGGTGAAAAAAAGGTCTATTCAAAGCTCAAATCAATTGGATCAAGAAGGGATTAATTTCATTTGGGTTTTTGTAATCTAGGCTAAAGATTGGCTATCTTTAACGAGGGCCTATGATCTTTCCTAATTGTCTATCACAAATTACTTTTAGCAGGACTAACCAGTCAAGTTCTAGCTCAGTACCAATGGTGGACTATTTAAATTTTCCTCAAACTCACTTGACATCTCATTACTTTACCATATTATCAGACACCTAATTTGAGTTTAAGATTTAGGGTTATGTCGTAGTGCATCTCTATGTCATTCTTAGAGCCACACTTTCAATAGTTAGTATGCCTAGTCATGCAGTATTTTATTTAAATCAGGATATCATTTTGTTTAGCAATCATGCTTCGGATTCTATTTATATACTATGTACAAATGATACCAACATGTCGGTTCAACAATAAAATAACCAATCTCTTGGGGAAAAAGAACACAGGTAAGAAAACCCCACGAGAGGATTGTGAGTTGGGTTACTCAAACATCACCCTAGAACTCAATTTCTATTTACCCCACCCCCAACAAAAAGACATTTAATTGTCCCTAATAAATAAAAGTATATAAAATGGTGTAGTAGGTGAAGCAAACTTGAGGCACAAAGCGCTGACGATAAACATGCTAACGGGTCCAGTATGCTGGACACAATCCCTCTATAGTAAGGACACCATCAGTGGTGTCCTCAGTAATAACAACACCATTAGTAGTTCTTCTCTCAACCTAAACTACTATGGTTCTAGATGCCCCAACAGCCACTTCTAGAACCCTCAACTGGTGGGCCTCCTCATCAATCAACGCGGCTCTTCTCGCGGCCTCCAACTCATTATGCTCATTCTTCCGTGCCCTAGACTCATCCTCATCTCTAACTCAGTGCCTCTTGGAATGATCTCGTAGGGGAGGTGGTGGAACAGCAGTGGTAGAGAATATGTCAGCCAACACCGTGTCCTCAGCAGGATCTGCAGAAGGGGCCTTATTCTCAGGCACCTGAGCCTGCAGTATGGTATCCAATTCTGCTCTCAGACTCTCCACAGAGGCCTAGAGTGTCGTCAAATCCACTGTAGGGGCTATCCTGGCAAGAACCTGCAACTCAAACGCACCAAAGAGCTGGTGGACCTCTATGATCAATCGCTCAGTATGTTGGGCCATATTTCTCTCTATCCGCTCCTCCACCTAAGCAATGGACCTCTTCAACCAAGGTTGGATGTGATGCAGAAGTGTGTCCATTTGGGCCTCTAATTTGTGGACCCTAGAAAGCGGGAACAATGTAGCAGAAGGATTCAAGCGGGAGGAGCTCAGAGCGATGCTAGCACCCGAGATAGACTCAACCGGGGCGGATTTAGCTGGATTAGCCTCTTGGTCTTGCTCTATCGTGGCCGCCAGGTTCTCACCGTGCGGTTGCACCTCTGTAAGGGGTTCTTTATGGGGTACCAACTCATTGACCTCACATTTAATGAGGCAAATATCCACAGCGTCGGGCTTGGTCTTGATCACATCAATATATCACATGGGTACTTTTGAAGACCTGCACAACTCGAAGATCACGCATGGGAATGGGTAACTAGTAGTGGACTTAAACGCCCTCTCATGAATCACAGCCTACAATAGCCACGCGAATCCCACCTCGAACCCCTCAACCATGACATCCATCAGCATTGCACGATCCCAACTGAAAATGCTATCAGTAGCATAGGAGGAAAGGTAGTGTCAGACCAGTAGCCATAAGAATTTGGTAGTGAAGGTGAGGTTAGCCTTCTTGATTCTCCACTAGGGCTCCAAAACCCAATCATCAGCCTCACCATCCATAGAGAGGTGTTGTGCTATCCACCGCTTGGTGGTCTCTCTCACATACGTCTCATGCTAGAACCGGTCATCCTTGATCAACTTTCACCGATAGTCAACCTCAGCGGTGAGGGGGATCCTGGTGGCATCAATGTCCGCGCCATAGAGAAACCTGCGAATGGCCGACAAAGAAATATGGAGTATGTCTGGTTGGATAGGGCCACCTGTCAAACTTAGACCAGAGAGTCGCTACATAGGAGGCGTAGAACTCTCGCACCATTTCTTGTCTATAGCATGTCACATTCAGACTCGTCCACTCTAGCTGATGTCTGGGGAATATAGCATAAATTGCCGTCATGGTAGGAAGACTCCCAGTGAGAAGCCGTTGCTCGAGTGTCAGGGTCCGTGTCATGACCCCTTTATCGTTGGGCACCTTGGCATCAACATATACTTGATATTGGACATCAACACACCACCAGTTGGGTTGATCAGCAACTGGAGCGGGGACATCAGACTGTGGTATTTGAGTAGAATCATCACTATCAGCCTTATTAGACGAGGTAGACTGGACAGAAGTGGCAGGAGCATTGGTACTAGGAGATGAAGAAGCCTCCTTAGAACCGGAAGCCTCCTTAAAGTCAGACGCTTCCTCAGAACTGGAAGCCTCCTTGGAGACAGATTCTCTCTCATAATATGTAGCCGAAAATAAGATGTGTCGATCAGTATGCGATCCTCTTCAGACTGGGACGCAGTGACTCCACCGAGCACCACCTTCATGGGAGTGGCTCTGGTGGTGTGAGCAGCACAGGTAGGGTTGAGGTTACCTTGTGGCACGTACTCTGGGTCACGCTCATCATTTTAGCCTATGACCTTCCAGTTTGACGGGGCGACAAACTTAAAAATCTCTCTCGAGTAGACACAATCTTTCTTGGGTGTCATATGTACCGACAGAAGGAAGTTATTAGTACCACTAAAAGCCTGTAACACATTCAAAAGAATCATACACGAGAATAAAACACCAAATTAAATGGCACTGCATAAGTGCAGCACTGCCTGACAGACCCATCGACGGTCTATCGAAGGGAAGACAGTCCATTATGGGGGTACTTGAGGGACACTTGGAAAAAAGTCTTTTAGCAAATCAGAAACAAAGGTTCTGACAACGTCGAGAGTTGTGAAGGACAGACCGTCGAAGAGATGATTGTCCATAAGTAAGGTCCGTCGATGAAAACTTAGAATATTTTTATAGAAGAATAGAAAAAAATGTTCTGACAACGTCTGCAGTTGTGCAGGATGGACCGTCGAAGGGACGACGATCTGTTAGTGGGGTCTGTCGTTGGACATTTAGAATATTTTTTTAGAAAAATAAGAAACAATGGTTCTGACAACGTCAATGGTTGTGCAGGGTGGACCGTCAAAGGGACGACGATCCTTCAGTGCGGTCCGTCGATGGACATTTAGAATACTTTTATAGAAAATCACAAACAAAGCTTCTGACAACATCGATGGTTATGTAGGACGTACCATCGATGGGATGATAGTCCGTCAGTTGGGTCCGTCGACGTGATAACACCCTATCAGTGGGGTCCATCGATGGACAATTAGAATAAGCAAGGGATATTGGGTTTGACGGACCCCAACGACAGTCCGTTTTGACGATCTGTCGATGTGGTCTTGATTTGTACTTTAGGGACAAAATTTTGCAGCCATCTTGTCTCGCCAAATATACGAATTCAGAGTATCCTTAGAGACCTTAAGTTTCCCTAACATTTAACCTAGCCTTTCACATTCCTAGGGCATGAATTATCATAGTTTGAACATTTGATTCTACAACCTTTCAAAACCCTAGTTCAGAAACACAACATATAAACACAACACATTTTTAATAAAAACACCCCCATCCCTTTAAAATTTCAGTGTTCTAAGGAACTTAGGACTTCAGATGTAAGTTTTAAGCATGCAAAGCGGTCCTAAATTCGAGACCCAAAAGTTAAGACATCAAATAAACATGAAAATTAATGATAGTTAATCTAGTAGATCAGAAGAACATACCTCGAAAATTTTTGTGGAGGAAAAGAAGTGTTAAAACTTGTACTTGAACAACAACAAAACCAACCCCAACACATATCGGCAAGGAGACTGAAGAAGATGGAAGATTTGGGTAGAGAATGGATTTTTTGGCAGTGGGGTAAGTTTGGGAATCTTATGATGGAATGGGAGTTAATGGTTGAGGAAATTGGGAAAAATTAGAAGAGATAGGGAGGAAAAAGGTTATAGGGGTTATGTTAAGAGTCGGTAACTGAAAATTTTAACAATTTTTAATATGTAGACGGACGGGTCGGGTCGAGTTGGTGGGTAAGGGATCAAAGATTCCCCGTCGACGGACTTTACGTCGATCGATGGTCCGTCAACACTTCCCTAACTTAGAAAAATTTAAAGAACATACCTTGTCATTGACGGGTCATGCCAACGATCCAATAAAGTGTCCATCGATGGGTGTACCAGACTTATTTTCTGCAGATTTCTGGTGATTCGGTCACTGCACACTTACCACCCATTAAGCTAATCTTTTTTTGTTTTTTGTAGATACTTTTTGGACACGGAACCTACTCTATGCCCTAGCAAACACTTCTAAAGAAAAATAAAGGAACATTCAGACGTGACATAAGTAATAAAAGCAAAAATAATGCAACTATTCCTAGAAAAACATGAAAAACCTATAGTATTCTAGAGAATACATATTGTGTTGCCTCCCAACCACCGCTTGATTTAACATCGCGGTACGATGGAGGACTCTTGATTACTCAGACTTCATCAAGATTATATTCCTCGATTACATCATTCATCATTTCAGCATGCCCTAGATATATTTTGATTCACTGCCCGTTCACCTTGAACCTCACAGCCTCTTTGTTCTCCAACTCAACCACACCATGAGGGAATAGTTTGTTGATCAAATTGGGACTAGTCCATTTGCACATGATTTGCCCGTAAACAAACGCAACCTAGAATTTAACAAAAGAACAAAATCCCTAACTTAAAAATCGTGCTTCTCAAATTTTTAGTCATGGTATTTCTTCATCTTTTCATTAGAGAGGGCTGAACTTTCATATGCCTTTAAGAGAAATTCATCAAGATCATTCAACCCGTTTAACCTCTGTTCTGCAGCCTGATTTCAATCCATTTTAAACTTTTTTATTGCCCATATGGCCTTGTGCTTCAACTGGTAAGTGACAAGCCTTCCCATATGAAAGTTTGTATGGGGACATACCTATGGGAGTCCTATATGTTGTCCGGTAGGCCCAAAGAGCATCATCAAGCCTCCTTGACCAATCCATTCTACTAGCATTCACCGTTTTTGCATAAATATGCTTAATCTCCCTATTTAACACCTCAACTCTCCCACTGGTTTGAGGATGGTAGGGAGTTCCCACATTATGGAGAACCCCATATTTTTCCAATAATCACTTAAACAGCTTGTTTCAAAAGTGGGATCCCCCATCACTGATAATAGCCCTTGGGGTTCCAAATCTAGAAAATATGTTCTTTTTCAAGAACGTGATTACACTCTTCCCTTTATTATTTGCAAGTGCGATAGCTTCTACCCGTTTTGATGCATAATCGACTTACACAAGAATGTACTTCATCCCATGAGAACTCACAAAAGGGCCTATAAATTCAATGCCTCACACATCAAACAATTCCATCACAAGAATGGGATTCAAAGGGAGCTCTTGCTTTCTCAAAATGCCACAATCTCTTAGGCATATATCACATTCCTTGCCAAACTCATGAGCATCTTGGTGGATTGTTGGACAATAGTAGCAACATTGCAAGATCTTATGAGCAGTCCGAATACCATTATGAAGCCCACCTACAAGCGAAGAATGGCATACTTCCAAAACACTCATCATCTCAATTCCTGCACACAACGCCAAATAATCCCATCGGCACAACTCATATATATGTGTAGATCGTCCCAAAATAAATTTGTTACATCATGTATGAACTTTTTCCTTTGATAAAAGGACAAGTCTAGTGGGACGATATCACTAGCCAGAAAATTCGCAAAATCTGTGAACCGTGGAATTAGGTCTTTGGACGAAACCAATACGTGCTCATCAGGAAAGTATCATCAATTTCATCCTTTTCACGTAACTCCCTCATTGCATGATCTTCTAATCAGGACAAGTGATCAGCAACTTGATTTTCAGTCCCTTTTTTTTCTTTCACCTCGAAGTCAAATTCTTGCAATTGTAATACCTAATTAATCAACCTCGATTTAGCATCCTTTTGCCATCAAATATCGAAAAGAAGAATCATTAATATGCACAATAACCCTCGTACCAACATAATAAGAGAAAAATTTCTCGAAAGCAAAGACTACAGCAAGGAGTTCTTGTTATGGTGTAGTCTTTTTTGGGATTCATTAAGGGATTTATTAGCATAGTAAATTAGATGAAGGATTTTGTCCCTTCTTTGTGCCAATACAACATGAAGAGAAACCCCACTCACATCACAAATCACGTCAAATGGCTTTCTCCATTCCAATGAAATGATGAGAGGTGCAATATGTTATGTGTTGTGTGCAATATGTTGTTTATGATGATGCATGTCACTCTTATAGCATGACTTTCCTAATCCAATTTTTGCAAGTCCACTGACTTGATTTTCCATAACTCATATCGTTTGGAGAGATATATTCTTAATCATTCATGTACTTGGTGTGTGCTTGCATATACCATACTTAGTACAAGTGTGCACTAATCCCATAAAACTCTCTACTATTAGGTTCAGCTGCAGGTGGACACTACAATTTGTGAATCGACGCTGAAGTTATCCGGACGTGGATCTTTCATTCGAATTTGTAGGCCTTTATGCTTTCGAGGATGCTTACTATTTTATTCTAGCATTAGAAGTAGAAATTAGCTAGTGGAGTATGTTCCACTAGTGTTTCCTCCACATTTATTTTCATATATTGTATTGGTGCCATTTTGGCAACTCTATATTTTATAATGATATTGACTATGTCTTTCATTTGATTATCTTGATATTAGACAGTTGTTGTGAACGCTTATGAGTTTATGTAGATAGTGTTATGCGAGTTCAAGATTTTGCACTATGAAGTCTAAGTAAACAAAAAGTTCAAATTTTCCGCTGAAATTAACCTAGATGATGTAACGATGACGTATGTAGGCTTGTCTGTGACCCTTGAAAGTCGATGATGCCAGTTTTGGCTAGGGTCTAGACACCGGTCATGACAGAAGCATATATATGAAAGTCTATTGTAAGGTGACCTCAAGGTGATACATTGTACAAAGTACACTTGAGGGTTCTTTAAGGAAAGAGGTAAGATAAAATAGAGGTAATGAATTTCATATATTGAATATGTCTCAAAGTATGAAAAATGGATTTATATGCTATTATGAGTAGTATCCATATCTATATTATGTATGTGAACTATATTGAGCTTATATGTGCCTATGTTCATGAGGTTTACTAAAAAAGTATGTTGCATAATTTCAAATGAAATGTCCTCTTTAAATGCATGTTTTTGCATTGTTTTTATACATAGTGCATTCTTGTAATAATATCATTCTTCTTCATCTTTTTACACAAAGTGGAGGCGTTGATGGATAGAGGATGTCTCCTAAGTGAAGACCTTGGATAGATCTCCCAAGTTCAAGTAAAGGGACCCTTATGATTCTAGGGTTGCCTACGTCAAGATGTAGTTAAAGTTAATATAATAGCTTAGATTTATATTTTATGTTGTAAAGGGTAGTGTCCCTATTCCATTCTATTGAGTTGTTTCTTAAGATGGCAAAAAGACTTAGAGTCTAATTATGTACTTATGCTATTATATATATATATATATATATATATATATATATATATATATATATATATATATATATATGAAGTGTTGATTCTAGCATATGATGTGCTATGAAATTTTTTGAATTTGCTGCTATTTTTATTACGATTATGCAATGTAATATATCTAAGGGGTTTTCTTAGACCTCCGAGAGGTCAACGATGTCGTGTGGCGATCTAAGAGTACTTTAGCTTCTAAGGGGTACTTGTGGGTCGTACAATAAATGACATGTTTAAGACTGCAAGTTCTAAGTGTACATTTTATTGTTACTAAAAATCGTTATTTATTTATTCAACTATGTGGTTAGTCAAAAACCAACTTATAAAATGAAAAACACAAAGAGCTAAAATTGCAAAAAAAAAACAATCTTTTCATACAAAAAACACCAAACAATCTTCAAAATGTTTAAGACGTATAAGAATTAAAATTGCAAACAAATATAATGTATCACCAACTTCACCTAGGACAAGCATGTTAGTATATAAAATGAGATTTCCTTGTCAAATTTCTTTAGGGGTAGGGTTCTGGGACAAAACAGTTGAACTGGTAAATCATCGCAATTGCACAGTGGAGATAAACAATAAACCCAGTGTAATTCAAGGGGTGGAGTCTGGGGAGGATAGAGTTTAGGCATACCTTGTTCCTAACTTGACAAGGTAAGGAGGTTGATTCTGATAGCACAATTAAGATATTAGTGCTAAATAATGGCTCAGCTGAAGGTTTCTTTGCAACAAGGAGTGTTTTCAAAAATGGGTTTCTGATGCGCGTGCAAATCTAGAGTTAGGATCCTTCATGATCTGATCAAATATTCAGGGATTTGTATTACGAGTATGGAGATGCACCGAAACATAATTCATCTATATAAAAATAGTTACGATAAAAATATGCCTAAGTTATGGTGGACTGGTTGGAAAGAAATGAATGCACAAACATTTTAGAGAAAAGTTTGAATCTCTGATTATTACGCCATCCGTCTAATTTTATGTGACGTAGATTGGCTTAAAATGGAGTTTAAGAAAGAAAGGAAGACTTTTAAAACTTGTGATCCAAAATGAATTATAGAAATTTATGTGGTTGTAAATCATTTCATCAAGGAAAAAATAGATATTTTATAGTTAATTGTTACTTAATATAGAAATGTGTCATTCTTTTGGGACTGACTAAAAAGGAAACTAAGTCACTTAAATTGGGATAGAGGGATTATTAAATACATTTGCATCTCTTGACGTTTTATAAGTGTAACATGGCTATTGAAAATGATATAGAGACCATGATATACTTCATGAGTTTATTTCCCTTTAGGAAGTCATGCTGACCTGTAAATATCTTTTAGCACACACACACATACACACACACACACACACACATTTATGATTTCAGTGTATCTTGTGCTTGGATTCGACCAATCACTGTATTTGTCCATAATTTCTCTATCATCATGGTCGAAGTACCCAAAATCAATCAACTATATCCGGTGTAGAACCCCCCCCCCACACACACACACAACATGTTAACACAGTCCAGAGCACCAAAACTTGAAGATTCTACGCAACTTAGACTCTATTCAGGAGTAAAGAGACTTAGAATCAAAGAAATTTTGAATGATCTTATCAATCGTAACATCAACTTAAATACAAGTAAAATGTAACTAACTTGACTATATATAAGGGACTAATATAAAAACATAATATGTAACTAAGTTCACTAAATTTAAAGAACTACATTAGCAACTTAATCTAAATCTACTCTAACAACTTGATAAAAATTGATAACAAACTAGTGAGTATCTCAACATACCCCATCAAATTAGGTTAGATGCAACAAATCCTAACTTGGATAAATAGTGAAGGAAGGCAGGATTGGGCAGAGGCTTTTTTAGAGTGTTTGTAATTTGAGATACGATACAAAGATATTTGACTATCACTCTACCTGAGTTCACACTGTTGCAGAGGTAATGAAAGTTTATTGCGATCTGCTTTATAATAGTGTGGAAGACTGAGTTCTTGCTGAGATACAAAACACCAATGTTATCACAAAAAATGATTGGCGTTTGCGAGACTTGATATCATAAATCATTAAACAGGTTGTGGAACCAAGTAATTTTAGAGAGTGCATTGGCAACTGATTTGTATTCTGCTTAAGTAGAAGACCAAGCAATTGATTGTTTCTTCTTATAGAACAAACAGATAGGATATTGTCCCAAGAAGAGTAAGTAACTTCTATCACAAGGGTCACCCTCCCAATAAACATCAGCGTACACTTAAAGATTAAAATCAGAGTTCCAAGAGATTCGAAAACACGTTGTTGAGGATGCCTTCAGATATCATAGAACCCCTTTTACTGCTTTCCAATGCTCCAGACTTGGGGATTGCAAACACTGTGATTCTTTATTATGTAACACTCCGAAAGCCTATGACCTTAACTAGAGCCTCACATATTGATGTAAGTTTAATAAAAATATATTAAATCCTAAAATAATTTTAATAAGTCCATTAGGAAGTTTTGGAGTCAAGACACAAGAAACGTCCATGATATCCGGAAGCTAGTCTAATTTAAGTAGTGAAACGTCCTTATGTTTCAGATATGTTTAGAGGTGTAGTACGAGGTCTAAAACTTGTAAATAACTTTAAATAGGTAAAACCTAGTATATAGAGTGAAAAAGTCCAGGTCCGACTCCCCAAGGGCATTCTAAAGGGTCCACGAAAGGACCCCAAACATGGCTTGGCAATCTGCCAAAACAGCAGCCAAATTACACATTGATGAAACAAGTCCGCGCTGCGGACTTCGGTGAATTTTTGTCAAATTGTAAGTTTGCGTGGTGGGAAGGTAGCAGACTTCACTTTCCAAAAAATTAAATTGGAAAATCACGCAGGAACAGCTCCGCGTCGCGGACTTGTTCACCGACGGAAATCTGAAATTTTGATTTGAAGTTTGACTTCATTAAATGGTCAACTGAAGTGAGGGGTCTTTTGGGTATTTCATGGAGGGTATATATATTGATTTCCAATCAGTTTTTCCTAACATTTATTTACTCAAATTAAATCTCCAAATTAAAATTCAAAAGTTCACACCTCCCTCTAGTTTCTCTCTCTATTCATCTTCCATTGAAGGAAGAAGAAAGCTTGAAAAAGAAGACCAATTTCTCTAGGATTTGACTTAAATTTCGTGGATTAATCTTCATTAAGGTATGATTTCTTCACACTTAGGATTCCTTTCCCAAAGAGGTCCGCTCAAAGTTGATTTTTATATTCCCCAATTCCAAGGATTTTTCTATTCTAATGGGTTTTCTTCTAAACTTCAAATGGATGATTGATCTTGATAAATTGTTATTACTTATGACTAACGGGGTCTATATTGGTGGCTAATTTATGTTATATGATAAAATTTCATGTTGATCATGTTCTTTTCCCCAATTCCCCAAATCTCGGGTCTTGATTGTAAATTAATGGGAATTGAAGTATGAATTAATCCCTTCTCGTGCATTTATTATTGTTTAAAAAATTACCATGTAATGTGTGCTCATCCATCTGCTAAGTTGAGGTTACTAGCATTTCCGTTGTGGAATATAAATGAAGAATTGATCCTTGTAATTTTCTCATTATAAAAAAAATTATTGTTGTAATATTTGGTTCCAAATTTGTTTGTGTAATTCTATTGGTCTAGTTTTAATTTGCCATGTGAGTGAGAATACTTTATTTGATACTCTTAGAAATAGGCAAGTGATGGAATTAATATCTTAAAAGGTCACTCAACATCGATAATTTACCTAGTAAAGTCATTAAACTTTATTTTTTATCAATAACATCACTCAATTTATGTATTTATATCAATAAAATCAATCAACAAAATTTAACATAAGATTACTTTTTATAAGATTTAGACATAAACTCTACAATAAAATAAAATAAAACTTAATACAAAAAAACTTAAGTACAAACTTAATTAGTTAAGAAAATACTCTTATGATATTACATTACAATAAATAAATAAACGCTGATACTCAAAACAAATTCACAGCGAAACTCGAAGGTCACAAAATTCAACTTTATTTTTCCACTTCTATCTTCGAGTTTTTATTTTTCTATTTTCAAAAATTTGTGAGGATTTATTTTTTTTAAAAATTATGCTCTTTACGGTAAATTTCAGAATGCGTCACATTTGGTTAGTATTTTCTTTAAAAAATTGAGCATTGAACTTCTGTTTTGTTTCATTTTGAATGTTTTTCCCATAAAAATATTTGTGGAACAGTGAACACTTTAATTTCATGGAAAATATAGGTACTTAACATTTATAGATAGAAATGAATTGTACAGCAGGAAATTTCATAAGAGTAATGTATATTTATTTATTATAATATCATAAAAGTATTTATTTCGCTAATTAAATTTGCCATATTTTAATGTACTTTTTATAAAAGTTTATTTACTTATAGGATTTATGTATCATGCTATAAAAGTAATTTTCACTATTGCCCAATTTAGTTGATTTATTTTATTGATACAAATACATATGTTTAGTGATTTTTTCAACATAAGACAAAGTTCAGTAAATTTGCTAGATATATTTTCTAAATTTAGTGAGCTTTAAAGATATTAACTCGCAAATGATGTATGTATTAAATACATTTTCTAAAGTTGATGTTATCAATGGTTTAGCTTAATCATATCTAGCATTGTTTTATTTCTTAAATTTCATATTGCTTCTCTGATGAACTGTTATGACTTATGACACTATTTATGTTCCTTTTCATTTATGTGGCCTGTGAAATTTGTCTGGTTTCACCGTGGACTCCTATTTCATTCCCCGTGCATTTAAAGAGAGCTATAAAAGGCTCAAATTCTTTTATCGAGTCAGCCCACCTTGAGAACTCGAAGAACAGGTCCCCAGAAGTTGGCACACGTCCGGAAGATTGGACACAAGGCTTATATACGAGCTATTTAATTGATATACAACTTGTGTATACAAAATGGAGTTGAGTAAAAGGTCAAAAAATTTCAGCGAAATTGGCCCAAAAGATGGACCGAATCATTTCTCCTTTAACTTCAAATTATTTAATTGTCTTTATTTGTTTTTTTGTTTTTCTTATCGTTAACTCTAACTTTAAAATTATTAGTTAAATTCATTTAATTTCCTAAAATATAAACTATATTCTTTATGAATACTATATTTTGATATAACTCATTTTTTATCAAGTCTTATACATATCTCGAATATATGTAACCAAAACTTTTTATTTATTCGTCAATTAAATTAAAATAGTTTTCACAATCTAATTAGCTTAATTGATTTAAATTATTATTTTAAAATTATAAGAATAATTTCTAATCAATTAGGTTTTTGACAAGAACTTCAACGTAAGTAATTTAATTCAAATGTTACAATTAAAGTCATCTTTTCTTAAAAAATTAAAAATTGTGGCTTGTTTAACCATTTTCTCAAGATAATCAGTTGGTTTTTTTAAAACAATCAAAAGATATTAACCAAGTCGTTGGATAACCGCGTGTTAGTGGGCGCTTCAAATGCCTTAAAAACCTTCTTGAAGCGTAAATAAGAACTTCTCACCCATTTTCTCTAAATTTTAAAGACTTAATATGTTAGAGTCATTTTAAATTAAGATTTCTTAATTTCTTAAAAAAATTAAGTGTGACTCTTTGTGAGCTTTTTTCTTAAAATGGTTTATAATTAAAACATTTCAAAAAGTAATTTTTCTAAATATAGATAAAATTACGGCATAAGAATTAAGTTGTTGGTTTGGTTAATCACTTTGAGTTTGTGAAAGAAGTAATAGATTATTTGGAGTATTTGTACTCGGGCAAAGTTAATTTAACTAAGATTTATGAAGTTTCTAAGGCATCCTATCATTTTGAGAAGGAAGCTAAGTGACCTACCACATACTTTATGCAGTTCAAGAAAACCTACGAGGAACTCAATGTACTTCTACCATTCAATACTTATTGTTAACAATCTATGTTTGAAAAAGTAGAATTACAGATTTTGAAAAAACTTTGCAGAAACACGAAGTAACCAAAGTTTACTAAATAGGTAAGAAAGATGAACATAAATTGATTAGGAAAAAACTAAAACCTATAACGTACCAGAATCTGGAAAAAAATTTGAACAAGAAAAATATCAAGTCCACTGAATTCACAATGTCCCCTTAAGGAAATTATTCCCCTCTAGTATCCGAGGTTTGATCTTTAATATGTCTTCCCAGGATACAATGACCTCAATCATCAGCGTGTAAATACCAAAAACTCTGGTGTCAGCGAACCACTCAACAATAGTAAAACACACGAAGAAATTATTGTGTAAAAGAAGAAGAAATCAGAAAAAATCGTAAGGAAAAATTCTAAGGAATGAATGGTATTTATAGACTAGAGGAATAGATTACGAATGGTTGCAACCCTTTCAGAATCCACGCAACCATCAATGGAATCTTGCAACCTTTCAAATGATCCTGGTTATTCCTGAAAGTCGTAACCTTTTCAGAATAGACATTTTTAAACATTGGGAAATTTAATTGAAACCCGGGAAGATTTAAATAAAATGGGTCATGCGGATCTAAGTCAGGTCTGCTTACTGAACTAAAAATTTAATCTTTTCGGTTAATCTCAACTAAACAATTGAAAACATTTCTACTATCAACTAATTAATTGATAATATTTTAGACATTTAATTTAATTTATTAAATAAATAACTAAAAGAATTTTTTTCCGAATAATTAATACGAGTGTTTCTATATTTGAACTCTCTTATTTTTATTTCCACCACCAATGAGGAACAAACGTCTTTTCACTAGACCATAAGAAGACTTTTCAAGTGCCCAACTATTCAAGTTGCCAAATTTTCATGTTTCTCTCTTTTCATCTTCCCTCCATTTCCCATTAGTTTTTGCTACAGACCCAACAACCCCTAACATTAATGGGGACTGGTTATAACATATAAATGCACGGACAAATGTGTACTTTACAAGTAAGGATTAATTGCATTTGATAAGTAAGTTTCCCCTTGCACTTTTCATAGTGAACATATATCAGATATACTCGGTCAATCGGCAGATGCGTTATGTTTGAACCGTTGAGCTTTGGTGTATACCTAGACAACCATATATCACGCAATTGCTTGACTTCACATAGTCAATTGAGATAATTTTGTGGATCTGACATATTATCGCTTGACTTCACATAGTCAATTGTGATAATTTCACTAGATAGCCCTTGTCTTATTGTGTTATGTCTCCGTCGTATGTGATGGACTTATCATTGTACATGACGCTCCCAGCCTACCTATTGCAGCTTGACTATCGCAATGTATGCAAATAGGTCCCACAGGTTTGGGCAAAAATGGAATATCTTTTATGATATTCCGGAGCCATTGACCTTCTTCACTAGCCTTATCTAAAATAATAAATTCATATTCCATCGTGGAGCGAGCGATACATGTCTGTGTGGGCGATTTCCAAGAGACTGCTCCTCCACCAAGTGTAAACACAACCACCTGTTGATTTTACTTCATTAGACCTGGTGATCCAATTTGCATCACTATATCCTTCAATCACAACATAATATTTATTATAATGAAAAGCACAGTGTTGTGTATGTTTCAGATACTCCAACACACGTTTAATTACCATCTAGGGAGTTTGAGTCAAATTACTAGTGAACCGATTCACTTTTCTAATAGCACATGCTATATCTGGTCGCGTACAATTCATAATATACATCAAACTTTTCAACATTCTGACATATTCCAATTGAGAATCACTTACACTTTCATTCTTTTGATATGTAAAGCTTAAATCAATTGGAGTTATGAAAACATTGAAGTTCAAGTATTTGAACTTATCCAAAACTCATACAATATGATGAGATTGAGATAATTCTTGTCCCTGAGGAGTTTTGAGATCCTGGTCCCTCACATCAAATTAGCAACTCCTAAGACCTTTATATCAAATTAACTGGACAACATGAACTTAGTAGCATTTATATCGTTAATATGTTTACTCCTTATGAACATGTCATCTAACATATATACAAACAATGACTTCATGATTCAGAATGATTTTAATGTAAAAACACTTATCACATTTCTCAATCTTAAATTTATTTTCCAACATTGTTTGATCAATTTTAGCATGCCATTGTTTGGGTGCTTGCTTGATCCCTTAAAGCGACTTCACGAGTGTGCACACTTTCTCTTCTTTACGAGGAAGTACAGACCCTTTAGGTTGTTCCATGTGAATTTCTTCGTCCAACTCTCAATTAAAGAAGACTGTCTTTACATCCATTTGGTGGATTTAAAGATCATACACTACTACTAGTGCTATGAACATCCTAATTGATGTTATCCTCTTTACTGAAGAGTATGTGTCAAAATATTCTAGAACTTCTTTTTATATGTATCCTTTGACTACAAGTCTAGGCTTATATTTATCAATTGTTCCATCAACTTTCATTTTCCTTTTAAAGATCCACTTTGACCATAAAGGTTAATTTCCTGGAGGAAGATGAGTCAATTTCCAAATATGATTAATTAAAATTGATTTGACCTTACTATTGATAGATTCCTTCCTATAAGTTGACTCAGACGAAGACAAAACTGCTTCAAATGTCTGAGGATAATTTTAAAGCAAAAGTACCACAAAATTTAGAGCATAAAAAGTGGCTTTGCGTTGGAAAGAGACGCCTAGGTTCCTCACTAGGTAGTGTATTTTCCTTTGATTCTTCTCGTGGTCGTTCATGTCATTCACTTGTCTAGTCACATTCCGTTTTATATGGATAAATGTGTTAAAAGAACTCTACATTATCTTACTCAATTATCGTATTAACATGAATCTCAAAATTTCAAGATTTTTGAACCAAAACCGGCAGACCTTACTATTCACAGCATACCTAATAAATACACAATCTACCGTTTGGCTCAAATTTTCACCCTTTTTGGTAAAGTAACATCTACCTTAGCTAAACACCCCCACACTTTGAGATATTTCAAGTTGGGTTTCCTTCTTTTCCAAAACTTATATGGAATTTATTGTATTTTGCTATGGGGTACACTATTGAGTATCTAATTATCTGTAAGGATGGTTTTCACCCAAAGTTTTCATGGTGAACCAGAATTGATCATTAAGTCATTCATCATTTTATTTAATGTTCTATTCTTTCTGTCTGCCAAACCATTGGATTGATGTGTATCACGTGCAATAGTTTGATGAATAATGCCATATTCCAAACAAATCTCTAAAAAAGGAGATTTGTATTCTTCACCCATATATATTCGGATCATTTTTATCTTAGATTCAATTCGTTTTTTACGTCACTTTTGTGTTTCTTAAATGCATAAATTGCTTCATCTTTACTATTAAGAAAATATCCAGAAAATAATCGAGTTAAATCATCAATAAAAGTTATAGAAATACTTCTTCTACCACGATATGGTGTCGACTTCATATCACATATATATGTGTGAATTAATGTAACTCTTTGAAAATCTAAGACGTGTTCTAGACCCTAACATGAGTGTCAAAAGGTCTAGACACTATTTTTAGGCCTATTCTAATGAATGTAAATCATTTAGGATGTTTAGAAGCCAAAATGTCAAAGTACGTCCATGACGTCCGTAAACTAGTTCAATGAGGTGCTAGCATTCCTTAGACTATTTAACTAGCTTTTAAGAATTGGAAAATGATAAATATTCGTGGAAGGGTGTATAAAACATATTTGAGTTAGTTCATAGTCTAAACGTCCGGACACGACTCCCCAATGACAAACTAAGAGCCCTTGAGGAGGACCCTCGCAAAAGTAACTAAAAGTTGTCAATAGACAGTGTCACCACGAATGCATAGACGGCTCGTGATCCAATCGACGGTTTAATAACAACAAGGATTTCAAGGCAACATAGAGCAGTTTATAACATTTATTACAACATTAAATCATTTTAGCACTCAATCCACAAAATCAAGCAAAAAATAAATTCACTCACTCTTTAATACATCAAACACAAAGGCTCTTTTCATGTTCATGGGAGAAACACCCTCCTCCTAATCATAACTTGCCCATTGAACCTTAATTAATTAAGAGATAAAATTTTAAGACCACACATGGTGAGATTACAACATATACTCAAAGTTACTTAAGAACTCATGTCTCAATGTACATAAACTTGAGTTAGTTGAAAAATAAAGATCTGTAGTAGTTAGACCTAATGCCATGAAGGTCATATTCAATCATACATGCTTAGTGGTTTCCATGGAGGAATGTAATTCTCCTTAACACACTTACATGTATCATGAGTTCACACCTTAGCAAGGTACAAGGTCAATTTTTTAAAAAAAAAAGAAATTCTCAACTTTTGAAACCAGGACATGAGCATATATTCTTCCTAGTGAAGTCTAAAGGGTAGATCACACCAAATACATCACAACAATTAGAAATCCATTTCACAAAGTTTCATTTTCTAACATAGTACTCACCCTTACAGTAAGCCTCATTTTAGTAAAATAACACAATTTATAGGCACACACATGAAGACTTAGCTAAACATGCTTTCACTTTTAAAGAATGAGCCTACAATTATGCATTCCAAATCATAAAAGTCACATAGTTTTTAAGAGACTCAATACATTTCATTTGAAAGAGAAACAACATTCAATTTTAAGGCTAAAAATTACACCTCACAAGTGAATTCTACCATGTTTCTTATCTTATCTCATGAATTCAAATGCACAACTAGCATATGAAGATGTAATTCAACATGAGAAAACAAGGATTTTTATCAAAAAAATTCTTTGATGCACTTGGAACATTCATAATATCTTCAAGGTAATGTTAATCAAACATACTAATCATATAAGGTCATGAAATTCATACTTTATGAAAAATTCTTTTTTATGAACAAGTTTACTAAGAATTTATTATTTGCAAGTTCAAATAAGAATAGAAGGAAAACGTAAAGAATATCTACAACCATACTACTCAATCACCATCCCCCACATAGGTTAAACCCAATTAAGAGCAACTTAGCCCAAACTTAAGATCTTAACTAGACAACCGTCATTTTAATCACTTAAAGTGACTACTTTAGAGGGAATTTATAGTAAGTTAACATAGTAACACCAAAGTATTCTAAGCCTTATCACCTAGTCAATTGATCAACAATTATCAAGTTAGGTCATCTCTTTCAACCAAATAAGGTTTGAATACAATACAATTGACACCAAGGTCATACATCATTAGGGGAAACAATGTAGGAGACTTAGACTTCTCTTTCTTTTCTATCAATATTACGGTAAGGTAATTTCTCGGTCAATCAAACCCACCTCATAGGCATACAAAGATAAGAGTAATACCCTCAACTCTAGGGGAAATTCCAATTCCACAGCATGAAGGGACTCACAACACAATAAGAAGTTAGAAACAATTCTACAACTCATTGTGCTATAAGACTCTCATTCTTTATTTCAAATAGCAAAACTCCTTTTTACATTCATTATTATGTTCATAAACATAAACTATATACACATTTCAACAACATCTAATCAAAGATCAATTTAGTTGAGTTTTCAAAAAATTTACACTAAGCTATTTAGCTTTATAGTGAGCATACTTTCAAATTCTAAATATGCAACATTTAGGCAATTGATGGGAAAATCATAACAATATGGGATACAAAACTTCACGAAGACAAGCATACTATAATCTTACCTAGGATTATGTCTATACAAAGGACTCCAATCCATACTAGGAAACTTATAAAGGACCACATGTATACAAAGGAAACATTGAACACCTATAGGCACAAAATCTTTGGGTGGCATGCTTCCATATGTAGCCACAAAGCATTTCAAGTTCAAATCGTAGCATAAGGCTAACATCATGCAAAACCATTTAGGAACACATCATTCCAAAAGAACTCATTTTATCCTTAATAACTTCTAACATAGTTTAAATATATCATGACACATATTTTTCAACATAACATGCTATTTCACATAGTTTTCATATATAGCCATAGTTGGCATCACATCATCAAAACATGCAAAAAATCACCTTCACACATACTCATTCAAACCATAACACCAATATAAGTATTTCAACTCACCTTTTCTCCCTCAAGCATAGATATAATCTTATCCAAGCAATCACATCTAAAAGACCACCGGACAAGAAAACATAAGATAGAGATCTTATAAAGTTAATTTTTATGGCACGATATGAGAATGATGAATAAGAGAAACTCAATCGTCCAATACCCTCTCGTACCATTTGATATGTCACAACTCACCACCAATGATAAAAGACTCTACCTAACGTGGCAATATAAGACTTCTTGGACCCTAAACAACTTTTAAAAACCTCCTGCTCTGATACCACGTTTGTCCTAACCGAGGAGCACCTCCTAGAAGTAACATGGCATACTTGACCTCTCGGAGATCTTATACAATCCCATAGTTATCATTCATCGCATCGACATAGTAAATTTAGCGATAAATTTAAACTTTTCATAACACCTCATATGCTAGAAACTTTACTTCATATACATATAAAATATATGTCATAATACCTATATAGACCCTAAGTCTCTTTGCCATCTTAGACTCAACAACATTAGAATATATTAGGGACACGACCCATAAGACACATTACATAACTATACAATATTTAAAGACTTTAAAATAAATACACATTAGGACATCCTTGGACTTAAGGATTCCTTTCCTTGAGCTTAGGAGTCACGTATAAAGATCTTCACCATTGAAGACATCCTTTAAGCATCCATAACCTACACTTTGTTTAAAAAGTACAGAAGAATGGGATTAATACAACAATGCACTAAGTATGAGAACCATGCAAAAACTTGTATTTGAAAGGGACCTTTTTCTTGAAAATCATTTTCATGCCTTTTTGATTAAATCCTTATGAAACCTTTAATCAATAGCATTTATATCATTTTCATACGTTGGATAATCAAAACCAAAGGCCAAACAATAGCATTTACATCATTTTCATACTTTAGGTCACTTTACAATGAGCTCGTTCCTCTTTACATTTAACTATTTCTTTTGATTCATTAGCTTCCCAATTAATCTTTTAGGTATACTTGCTACAATGTATCACCTTAAGAAAACAATGAAAATCATACATATAATCTACACAAGACAACGTGTACAATCATAGAAGTATAATATCACATAAACATAGTTAATTCAAGACCTTAATCATATTGTCAACAAGATCAACATGATGCACAAAGACTCATATGATGTACATCTTCATAACAAGTAGACCAATACTACAAAGTCATGCATATGGACATAAGCATAAACATCCACATTAGGTCACGTACGTAGGACCTTCTAAGGAGCTACTTGTGCAATGTCTAGGTGGGTTCATTACTTCAACCTATAGTAAGTAATTTACCTTAAGTACTCCTAGTTAGTTTCCTATTAAATTACTTCCATTGTCCATTTTTTACATTAGGGAAACTATAGCCTTAACCAAAACTAAGACGGTGGATGCTAAACACGGAATTTGGGGTTGTAAAGCCTTACACCAATTGAAGGTGTTCCTACCTTTCCAAGGTAGAACATTAACATATATCCTAGAGTCCTAAGTGAATTCACCTTGCTAGATCCTATGTGGCAAGCATAGATTATGGAACTAAGAGATAGGTATTCACTCTTTATACCATTTGGTAATTGGGGCCTCACCTCATAAGAAAACATGGGTGAATCTTCCTCCTAGGAAAGTCAACACCTCATGTGGGTCCTTAGGTGAGTATTCCTCTAAGGCAAGTCAACACCCTATAAGGGACAAATTGTTAATCTTCCTCCAAGGAAAGTCAACACCTCTCAATGTCAAGTTCACTCGGTGCTAAGATAAGTTCCCTTTATTGAAAAGCCTTTATTATATTTATATATAAGACATAGTCTTAGTATATTTGATTCTCATATGGTTATAGCATACTCAATCACCTATCTAGTTTATAGTATTCTATGGCATACATCTCAATGTTCCCTATTAACTAGATCATCATTCATGTGTGTGAATGTAAACATAGATGTTAAAAAACTGATAGAATCCCAAAATAGAACTATCCTATCAAAATACACATGTGCAATGCATAAGGAAAGTCTCATATCCTCTCCTATAGTACTTGTAACATGGATGTGAGTGAGTGTGTGTGTACATTGGTCAACATGATCACACAATGTCTATCAATAACATATTGAGGCAGCCACCCTCTTAGATCATAATACCTTCAAGCATAAATCTCACAACACACAATAGCATAGGAGACAAGCAAACTTTATATTACACTTAAGACTCCTAACTTGTGCTATTCATGCATTCACGTAGGGGTACATAGGTAAGGGATTATTAACCATTTTTAACTCATCAATGGCAGTACCTATACTTAACCCTAATATGGAAATACACATGCTTGAACAATACCCATACAACCTAAATTAAATTAGAACGGGAAAGTATGCATAAGCTTCACATAGTATCATCGTAAGCACATGCTAATATATTCATAAATTTTCCTTCATTACATGGAATAGATTTATAATAAAGTAAACACCGCCACCATAAGTGGACCATACCACACAATTCCCTACACGGCTTTATCAACTACAATACTATATGGAAAGTAGAAGAGATAATCATTCTTACCAATTTCTCACCCTTAGATCATCATTGATCAATAAACCTTATTTATCAACAATTCATATATAGGGAAGTATCTAAATGTACTTTAATCATATAATAAACCATGTACAAGTCGCTAAAAGATCATAGTATAACATAATACAAGGCATCTCACATGTACTAGCAAGTAGAAGAACATAGATCTTTAATACAATTCACTTGCATTAATCATGAATTAATATTTCATTAATGGCAAAAGTCTAGGGAAGTGGCTAATCATACAGTTAATCATAAATAAATCATGCTTAAAGTACTTCAAAATCAAACTACAACATAGCCATTAGATTTGTCAATTCGTTAAGGTATCAGGCATCTATGGATGTAACCTATAGACCGGATGTAGAAAGCATAGAAGGGCATGTATGGCTTGGATGAAATTACGGAATAATTGATCAAGTTTTTAACCACAATGGAAAATGACAAACCTTAGGTCGAGCTACAACAAGACCTGCAGGTCTGTTAAATGTTTTAGAGAAGGGGGTTTAAGAACATAATTTGGATGTATACGTATGGAGCTATGGAGAAGGATCCATATTTCATGTATCGAGTCATACATCTTATTGTTCAACATAAAATCATTACTGAGAGTTGAAGAAATGCATAAGTCCCGAACAACGGATGGGACCTACTGACTGTACATCACTCAAGGGTTCATATGTTAGTGTCATAGATATAAAGTGCGTCCATCAACCTCGTTTTGACATTTCTTTCTTCTTTTTTTTTAGGACAATGTTTTCTATAAGTGGGGCATGTAAACCTTGTTTTTGGTGGGGTTGCATTTTATTGTTAACTTTTGGTTTTTTATATTTTCTTTAGAATTCACTTACAAAATTTAAAAATTAATTTGTTAAGATTGCTTCATAAAGATTCTTCCGTTGATTTTTTATTAAAGATTACGTGTTTCTTCTACTCGTTATGTAAGTTCATGAATTCTTTTTCTCAAATCAAGAATTGTGTTCTTGCTAATATGGGTAACTAAATCCATAACTAGGGTGGTGGCTTATAAGAAAAATTAACAATATATGAATATTAACTATGTAATTCTTGAATACTTTTATCGCATAGATTGACAATTCTTTAGTTTATAAGTATTTTTGATGGTGAACAATGTTAGAACTCGCCTCAATAGTTTTTAGCGGACCAAGAAGGTAGTTAATAAGAAAATTAATTTTCAACATAGATTTACTGTGATACTAGCTAATATCTTATGTCAATTGTTGCGAGGGTGCAAACTATACATTAATGTGATTCTCTATATTTCAAACACAAGTTTGAATCTTTCTAGCTTATTATCTACACAACACTCAGTTATCTATTACATAGTCCCCTTAATTTATTTGTCTTAAAATAAGTTGTCTAAAAAAATATAATAGTGAGCTAAGTTTATGTTTGAACCATATTGTTTGTGGAATTAACCCCAACCTAGAAGTTGAGTTTTTTACTTGATAACAATTGCTTATACTTTAAAGAGGTGCTATTTGAGGGTATCAAATTTTGGCGCCATTTTCAGGGAATAAGACTTTTGTAGTAAGTTTAAGTGTGTCTATGTCAATTATTTTCTAATTTTACTTCTGCGTTTGTTTTTGTTTCTATTTTTCCATTCTAGTGTATGCCAAGTACACAATGGAGAGGCGAACCACTGATCCCATACATCCCAGAGTTAAGCAAAACTTTGAGACGAATAAATAACCAAGAGTCCAAGCCAATTCAATAAGAGTAAATTTGGTGATGGAGTAAAGTTCCAGCCTCATGTGTTGTGAATGAGAATCAATTGATTCATGGTGAAAGTCTACTTTTTGATGCACTAATATTAGACAATCCACCAGAAAAATGTTGTGTGATAATTATAGGCCTGACTTCAATGTAGATGAATCCAAAGGACCTATGGTACTAGATCCTCTACCCCAAAGGCATACATTTGTGGTTACAAGCACTTTGATATGGACACGTGCAATGAGTGGTTAGTTTTCGGTATGTCATCAAAGAATTAGTATGGGCACATTGCCTCTTTGAGAAGTGTTTGAAAAAGTTGTGTGGGTTGACAATATTTTCAAATAGATGTCATAGGGTTGAGAGTCTTCCCTCTATCATTGACCAGTTATGTTGCATTATAGTTTTATGAGATCCTTTATAAATCCATTGATACATGTGATCAATTGCATAAGGTATTCATGGCAAAGTAATTTCCATCGTCAAAGTAGCTGATACAAAAATATTAACTCAACAAATTTGTTGCATTACCTGGGGAGTCTGTGAGTAGTTAGTGGGATATGTTCACTCTATTCATAAGAAGTGATCCAAACAACCACATTGATGTTGTGTCGCTAAAGGAATACTTCAAAGGTCATGATTATAATAGCAAGGATGTGCTTGATACTATTATTATGGGTTGAAATGGTGACTGCACTTTTGAGCAGATCACTGAGAAATTGGAGAAATTTTCTTGAAGCAATAATTCTTTGAGCACTTGAAGGTAAGAGACCACTAGAAGCACTTTTGTAGTTCAATATGCACCTAATGAATCTGTCGATGATATTTGTGAGGACATGTTTTTTTTAGGACCAAACTTGGTCCGTATTAAAGTAGGTTAGCGGAGATTTCATAAAAATTAATGATGTGATTTATATAACTAGAATCCACCAATGGTTGAGGAATGCTACTATAAAGAGAATACTTATGTAGTGACGAGAGTTGTCCGACCCAATACCCATGGTTTTAATTTGTATAATTTTCACCAAAGAGAAGAAAAAATTGGTTAAAATTATTGTAACTACAATCGCGAGGGTTCGTATGTCTTAGATGGGAAATACTATCGCGACCACAACTAAAATAGGAACAACAATGAAATAGAAACGATTAGGGTGTTCCTTATCTTCCATGAAAAAATTGGGAATCTGCTAATAGGGAAGCTGGGGGTAGTATGTCACATATGTAGGAAATGATACAGAAGAAGAAAAAGCGGTTTAATTAAAACAATGAAAATGTGAATTAGATTATAAACAACTTGGCTTGTACAGGTCAAAAAGTTTATGCCCATGCAGTGTCTATCAAGCAACTCTAGCACCATATAACTCAATTATTTACTACAATTAACACACGTCAGCAGACACACTTCTTAGCAGCATCATTAAAAATCTGAAGAGTGATAGTCATAGTATGGTACCAACCACTTGGGGGCTTAAACAAACCATTAATCCACCTATGTTGACTAAGGTCGTAGTAATGATTCATAAAGATGATAATGAGATCGATGTTACTGTAGAGTCTGAGAATGCTAAAGAGAAGGAAAAAGGTAACCTAGATAGTTGTTCCGATGCCTAGACGTCCATCTCCCTTACAATAGAGGTTAGTGAAGAATAATGGAGAAGGCAAATACCACATGTTTATTATCATTTTGAAGAAACATTCCATCAATGTTCCATTGAGAGAACCATTGTAGAAAATATCTGCGCATGTTAAGTTTATGAAATATTTTGTAACAAAGGAAAAGGAGTGTTTTGTAAGATGATGATAGGTTACAACATTATAGTTGTATTTCAACAAGGTCCCATGAGAAGATGAATAAGGATTATGGAAACTTCACTATTCCATGTACAATCTGGCGGCTACATTTTGCTAAGGCATTGTGCAATTTGGGTGCTATTATTAATCTGATGCTATTGTTTATTGATAAATAATTGGGTTTAAGGGATCAGAATCCGGATGCGATGCGATTGTTCATGGCCGATAGAAATGTGAACATGCTTATTAGTGTTCTCCAAGATGTACTAGTCAAAGTTGAGTCTTTTTTCTTTTTGACATATGTTGTGATACTTGATTTTTAGTTTTCCATTATCCTTGGGAGACCATTTCTTTCCATTGGGCATGGCTTATTTGATGTAGAATAAGGGCAGACAAAGTTTAGATTTAAAAGTGAAAAAGTAGCATTAAACATCTGTAGATCCATGAAACACACTAGTGATCTCAAGTTGGTATCAGTGGTTAATCATATTGAAGAGAGTGATTCTAAAGTGCCTATTCAAGAGAGTTTAGGTGTTTATGCACTAGCAGTAGTAAAGATTGATTTTGAGAGTGATGGTACTCAAGCTTATTATTAATTGGTAACTGCACATATAGGCTCGAATTTCATTAAATGATAAAGAGATTGGATCTTGACATGAAGAATTAGGACTCTTCACCCACGATATCGCCTGTTGTTGAGATCCAAAATAGGAACCTGAGGTTCTATAATCACATTTTAGGTATGTATTCTTGGGAATGTATGATAATTTACAGGTCATCACTGTGGCAGGTTTGAATGTGACACAAGTTGAGGCTTTGGTTTCCGTGTTGAAGAGGTTAAAATGGGCTATTGGGTGGACTATTGCATACTTTGTTAGGATCAATCCCATAATTTGTTCTAAATAAATACAATTCATGCCTGTTCACAAGCCTAGTATAGAGCACCAGATAAAACTAATTCTGCCTATGCAAGAAGTAGTGAAAAAGGAAATCATCAAGTAGTTTGATGCTGGAGTTATTTATCCAATTGCAGATAGTAGTGGGTTTTGTCTTGTGTGCCCAAGAAAGATGGGGTGACTGTCGTTTGGAATTAAAAAATAAGCTTTCTCTATGCAGCCCAGGACTAGATGATAAGTCTGCATGGACTACCTGAAATTAATTGATTTGACAGAATATAACCACTTTCCTATGTCATTCATAGATCAGATGTTGGATCACCTTGTTTAAAAGAGCTTACATTGTTTCTGGATGGTTCTTCAGGATACAATCTGATTTCCATAGATTTGGAAACTAAGAAAAAGACCACCTTCACTTGCGTTTATGAAAGAGATTCCCTAAAATTGATGCCATTTGGGTTGTGTAATGCTCTAGTGACGTTCCAACTTTGTATTATTTCGATATTTTGTGATATGGTGGATTAGACTATTGAGGTTTTTATGGATGATTTCTCTGTGGTAGGTGATTATTTGATCATTTTTTGGACGATTTTGCCAATGAACTTAAACGGTGTGAAGAGTTCTATGTTGTGATAAATTTGAAGAAGTGCCATTTTACGGTGAAGGAAGGCATATTTCTGCGTCATCAAATTTCTGAGAAGGGTATTGAGATTGATAGAGTGAATGTCGAGGTAACATAAAATCTTACACCACCAATCTCTCTTTAAGGTGTTGAAATATTTCTTAGGCATGCATACTTCGATAGGAGTTTCATCAATGATTACTCCAAGATTGCACACCCATTGTGAAATGTCACGATCCGAGATCACCCCAAGTTAGCCATTGCGCGGTGCGTTCGACCTCTCATAGGTCTATGCAAGCTCTTAGAATTCATTCATCACATAGGCACTAACATTAGGAAGAAATAATAAATCTTTTTAAAACATAATCATAAGACATAAGAGTCAACACATTTTCAAAAGAGAACTTTATAAGCAATGTAATTCTAGTCTCATAATGGTAAACAGACCTCAACTGTAAGAATATCAAATTATGGACTAAACACTTACATTGAAAGAAAATTTCAAGTCTTATACAAATGTAATAATAAAGAATAGGTAATAATAGGAATACATTTCCTTGGCATATGACGACATACCTAAATCTTGAGATAGTTTCTAAGTCCCAAGCTTCAAATCTAGAGATCACCTCACTTGCCCACACCTACACTTTGTCGTAAATAGAGAAAACTATATAATTAGAAAAATTAAGCACTAAGTACGATGATCGTGCAAGAATTCATGAAAAAAGTGGACATTATTATAAAAACATTATTTTCATACAATTTTGGTAAATGTTAATAAACCAAGTGCAAAGACATAATCCAATTCAACATCCACAGATAAAGAATATTCAACTAACATCAACATGTATATCATATTATTTCACATTCATAAATTAAACCTTTCATCATTTAGATTCACTTACTAAGATTAATCTAATATCAATCTAAGTAAGACATGAAGAAACCGCTCGTACAACCTCGTCATGCACACCTTAGTGTTCCTCAATGCCACCCTAGATAACAACCTTTTTATTTGTGCATACTATCACCGTAGTGATGACTATTTGTCTAAGATATTTAAGAGACATCATAACTAAAAAAGAATTCACATACTTGTCTTAGAAGTCCTAGGGAACTCACTTTTGCACCTTCAAGGCCTACTCGTTCCATGAGTAGATAGCATCCTATACTACTACCTACATGTCATAGTAACTATCCAAGAACTAAAGTCCACATCCCACATAATGGAAATATGCAGTAACTAACAAATACTTGCTAGGCACGGAATCCAATGTTATATGACCCAACACCGTGGAAGGTGTTTTACTTGACAAGGGTAGAATCAGGACACATCCCATGTAGGGACATTGTTTAGGGGATACTGATAGACTTGTTCATACTCTAGTCTCATACTCAAGTAGAGGTACCATCTTAAGAATATCCACTCATTCTTTTTCTTTGTTCCCATAAAGTAGTTAGATTAACATATGAGTATAAGAGCGGGTATTATTACTAAGCGTACAATGTCATAATATTTTTTCCAAGATGGTAACCACAGGGGCTACTAAACAAGGTTCATTACGATAGATCATTCTTCAAATGGGTACCATGCAAGGTCAAACAGATTAAAGTCATTATCGTTCATCCATTGTAAGATAACGATATTTAAGCCTACCAAGTGAAGAGGTCACATTCATCATATCCTTCATATCAGAAGTAGGGCCAAAGAGGTCTACCTAAACAAGACACCACATCCACATATAAAGACTCGTCATAGTCTGTCATCTTCACATATATTATTTATAGAGAATCATCCTTCAAATCACATTACAATAACATTTTATACAAGGTTTCCTTGAAATCAAATGCACATATTTAGGTTATACCTTAACATGATAATATATCAAAGTCTTCATATAGTGCCTTCAGCGACATGGCAACAATACACACACATACCCATGTACACTAAGTAAACACCACCAACATAAGAGCACGATACCCCATAAGAGCAATTCTATATCAACTCTACATTATCAATAAAAAATAGAACAACATACAATCCTCCAATGCCAAATAAACAACATTTATATCCCAACAATTCTACCGTCTCAAGAGAAATTACCCATAAAAATAATTCCAAACTCATCCTTACACTAACAATTTACATCAATAGAAGTAGATAACAATAATAGTTAACGATATAATTGAATCTAAACTCAAGTTCATTAGTGTCCAATCATTATCATAAAACCCACTTAATAAGTCAAATTTAGGAATTTAGTGAAGATCATGGAATCATGGTGTTTTTTCAATTGAAATCATAAATTAAACCATTATATAATCATATAGATTCATTTGAAGCCATTTAAGCAATAACCCATGAGTCTGAGAAAGAATTAGGGTTTCTCATATTAATTGGAAAACTTTAAAACCATTTGAGAACTATAAACACGAAGTCTTGTCACCAACGTATAAGGAGTTACCCGCAAAATGAGAGAGTTTATAAGTCCCAAGATTCAAGTCTAGAGATCATCTCTGTTTCCCACACCTACTCTTAGTAGCAAATAGAGGAAAATATTGGAATTAGTAAAATTAAGAACTAAGTATAATGACAATGCAAGAATCTTGAAAAGGGGGGGGGGGGATTAGTATAATAACATGTTTTTCATGCAATTTAGGTAATCCTTCATAAACCAAGTGTAAAGAACATAATCCAAGTCAACATCCATATATAAATCACAGTAAACTAACATCAATTTATATATATAACATAATTCCACATTCATCAAACAAGTGTTTCATTATTTAGACTCTCTATCTAAGGTTACTCTAAGACAAACCAAAGTAAGACATGAAGACACCACACATACACCCTTTTCAGGAACACTTAAGTGATCCTCAAAGCCACCCTAGAGAAGATCTTTCTATTTCCTCATACTATCACCATATATATCATTATTCTTATAAGACATTCAAGAGACAACTAAAAAAGTAGGGACTTCACATTATTTTCTTAGAAGTCCTAGGGAACTCACTTTTCCATCATCAAGTCCTACTCTTGCTTTTTATTGAAGGAATGCCATACTACTGCCTACAAGTCATGAACCTATGAAATAACTAGACTGCACATCCCATATGATGTGGAAAGACGTTAACCAACATAGACCATTTAAGTTAGGCATGGAATCCAGTGTCATAAAACCCAATTAAGTGGAAAGTGTTATACTTTCCAAGTGTAGAACATGGTCGTATCCCACGTAAGCAAATGTTTTAGGGGATATTGAGAGACTTGTTAGAACTTTAGTCTCTTACTCAAGTAGAGATACCATCTTAAGCATATCAACTTAGTTCATTGACTTAGTTCCCATAGAGTAGTTATATTTACATACAAGTATTATTGAGGGTACAAAAAATAAGCCTACGAGCTTAAAATACTATTTCAAAGAAGGGATCTGCAAGGGATACCGATCAAGGATCATTAGGATAGCTCATTCATGAAATGCTTTACATACTAGGTATATCTGATTCAAGTCTTTCTAATTAATTAATACAAGACAAGGATAGTTAATCATACCAATTAAAAATGTCACTTTCATCATATAATTCATGTATCATGTAGGGATAACTAGGTCTAGCTAAACAAGACACCATAGAAACAAATAAATACTCTTCATAGTATTTCATCTTGACATATATCATTTAGAGAGAATCATACTTCATATCACATTATCATAACACTTTCTACATGTTTTCCGTGATATAACATGAGCATATTTACATTATACCTTCACATGCTAACTTCAAACTCATCATATAATGCATTCAAGAACATGTTCATAATACACACATATACCTATGCACAATAAGTAACCACCGACACCATAAGATGACCGTACCACACAAGATCAATTCTTTATATTAAATCTACAGTAAAAATAAAAAATAGAACAACTTACCATCCTCCAAAAGAAAATAAACATCATTAAATTCACCATAATTCTACCATCTCACAAGGACTTAACCATAACTTGCCATACGACCTTAATTAAAAACTTATCTTTATACTAACAATTTATCCTCAATAGAAGTAGATAACAATAAGAGTCAACCGTACAAATAAATCTAAACTCAATTTCATTAATAAATAATGATTATCATTTAACCCACTATATAAGTCAAATTTTGGAATTTAGTGAAGATCATGGATTCATGGAATTTTTTACTTAAATTCAATAATTAGACAATTATATAATAATATATGTTTTTTTGAAACCATTTAATGTAAGAACCCATGAGTTTGTAGAAGAATTGGGTTTCTCATAATCTTTGGAAACTTGAAAACTATTTGAGAATTGGATCGAGAGAGGAATAAAACTCTACACAGAAAGTCACCATACCTTATTATCATTTATGAGCTAGAAATTTGATAAAGAAGACCTTGAACTTGAAACCCTAGCTTCCCTTCCATCTTTCTTCCTTATGCTAGAGAGAATATTCGAGAGAGAGAACTTTTGAGGTTTTTGATTTATTTAGTAAAAATAAGGTTTTAAGACGTAAAACTGTATATATTAACGATATAAACCTTTTAAAACTAACCCCACTCATTAAAAATTAAAAAGGGACTTATTTTGAATTACAAAATTGGGTCAACCCGCCCAAAAACCACTAACTTGGTGACTCATGAAGGACTCACAACAAAGTTTACATACCGTGGTCCTTGGGGGCAGTATATCCCTTGAAGCCTACCCCTTTACATCGTTTAAGGTAAGTGGACGAGCCAGTTCATGAACAATCTAGTGTACCACGAGTTGTGGTGGTGCCAATTGCTTTTTTTGGGCAGTAGATGGGAAGATTGAGCACCTTGTGTCAAAGTCAATACGAACCCCTTTTGATGGGCCACAAAGGGAACCACGGCTCATGGTAGTGCCAGTGGTCTTTTGGCAGTAAGCTGCCATTTCAGAGCTGTCTTGGCCCAAAGCTTGGGTCTTCCCCTCGTTTGCTTGGCACACGGACATGCACCCCTCACTCTAATAGAGTGAACCCCTCCTAACATAGGTTCTAGCAAACTTATATGTTAGCTAAAGTAACTCAATTAAACAAGGCTCCCAACTACCACAAACCGCATAACCATATAAGCACACTCGACTAGTTCCCGAACATCATGGTCTTCCCCTTATGTTAAACGTCTAAACTCCTCAAACTAGTTTATTTTTGAGATTCCTTGCAACAAAATTGCGTGAAAAGTAGTTCAAATTTAATTTCGATGATTCTTGTGTAAGAGATTTGGAGAGTTGAAAGAAAAGTTTGTTGCTGCAACTATAATTATTTCAGAAGATTGGGGAGAACCATTTGAGGTAATGTATGATTCAAGTGGAGTGTAGATTGGTTTAGTTTTATGGCAGAGCTGAGAGAAGATTCTTCACCATATTTACCAATCTAGCAAAGCTCTAAATGTTGATCAAAATAACTATACAATGATGGAATATGAAGTACTTGCGGTGGTTTTAAATTTGATAAATTACGGTACTAATAAAATGGTACTAAGGTCATAGTATATATTAACCACTCGGTATTGATTAGATGAATTGTTTAAATGGTACAAAAGAGATGTTGATTAGATGGTTGCTGCAAGAGTTTGACTTTGATGTACCGTGGTTTCACAGTACTTTTAATGCTTTTTTCATAAGTTTAGCGTGTGTCTAAGGCCTTTTTGTAGTAGTTTTAATGTATTTTTTTGTTTGTTGCAGAAAAACTATCCAGAAGAAAAATGCAGAAGAACTGTGCTTAAATTGCAGAAGTGATGACCAATGGAGCCATCGATGGTCCATCGACCCCTCGACGGTCTGTAGGTGGCAACTGTCCTCTGAAGAAAAATGCTGCTGAAGGACGATCAGGGAATTCTGACCAAGTATGGGGATACGGAAGCTATCTACAGACCGTCATATCCATGAAAGACCGTCTTGTACATTTAATATTGGTAACAGAGAGTAGCCCCATTTTCCATCTTGAAATGATTCTAAGTGTGGAGAAACAGAAGCCATCGATGGACCTTCGTGCACTCAACGAATCGTCATCCTGGTCCATCTATGGTAACAGTGAGCTGGACAAGAAAGCAGCTGAAAAAGATTCAAAGTGTGGAACATCGAGAGGCCTAGACGGTCCGTTGTGGCTTCAATGGTCGGTCGGTCCGGTCGTCGACTCAGACTCATTTTGCGCAAATTATCGTTAAATAAATTTCCTTTTTATGTTAGGACTTCTTTATTATAAATACTGGTAAAAACCTCATTTTTGAGGTTAGACTTTTGGTTATTTTTCTAATTTGTAATATTGGTATTTGAATATTGGGTTTTGGAAAATACTTTATTTTTTCGGAATCATTTATTGCCTTATTTTCTCGAATTCATGTGATTTTCTATATTTTCTTTAATCTCATCAAAGTAAGAACATGTATTCTTGTCTAATCGATATGAATTGTGTAATTATGAACATGGGTAACTAGATCCATAAATAGGGTTGTGGGAAACATGGGTAAATATCAAGATAAAACTAGCTATAATATCAAATCTAGAATAGTGTCTTGTATGTATTGATAATTCTTTCGTTTAGAAGGCTTTTTAACAAGTTCACGCGTTAGAACTCTCCTTGTTGCTACTTGCTGGACGAAGGTGTGATGTTACAACTAAGCCATACATCAATTATGATGCTTAATATGAGGTAAAGGTAAGGTTTAGTAAAGCATATACACGTAGCCGAACCAAGGTGCGAAATGGAATTCTGTAGTTTCTGGAAAAAGGAATTAGGGATACATAACTTACAACTTTGCATTCAAGATACTAGGAAAGGATTGTTATAGCTAGAATTACCACGTTATGAACCTGGTGGGAACACTTATGCCCTTGTTACTCTCATCACTTGATAAATATCAAATGATTGGGGACACTTCTCAAGAACTAGGTGAACCTATCCCAAGGCTCTGATTGGGAGAATTAGCACCACGGTAAAGGAAATCAAGGTTGGAACTATGGTATATACATTGAAGAGGGTCAGTATGTCCGAGATAGGAATTATAACCGCGACAGGAGTGGGCTCTATATTCCACCTCAAAATCGTGATGTTTCTCCTAGGGATGGTGGAGGTAGTATGGCGTAAGTTGAGGATGTGTTGCAGAAAATGATTAGGAGGTTAGATTCTAGTGATGAGCACACAAAAAAGTTTAGGAGTGACTTAGCGAGTATATGGCAAAAAGTAGATGCATATCTAATCTCAATAAAGGATCTCGAGTTGTAAAAGACCCAATTGTCTTCAAGTGTTAACCCACACCAATTGGACACTCTTCCTAGCAATACTGTCCAAAATCTAAAAAATGATGGACATTGTATGGCAGTCACAACTCGAGGTAGTAAGAAATTCATTGACCCATCGATGCCGTCTAGTGTAGAAAATGTGATATGAGGTGATGGTGTGGTAGTGGAGGTTAGTGATAAGTTAGGAGACAAAACGGGGAAAGAAGCTGAGGTACCCCAAAAGGAGACCCTCATGCCTAGACCACCACCTCCATTCCCACAGAAGTTAGTGAAAAAGATCGAGGATGGTAAATAACGGCATTTTATCACTATTCTCAAACAACTTTCCATCAATTTCCCTTTGATAGAAGCTCTTGAACAAATGCTTTGTTATGCCAAATTCATGAAAGATATGGTCACTAAAAAAAGGTATGTTAATTCTGAGGTACAAATAGAAGAGCGTCTGGGTGTACAAGCATAGCGGCAATGATCATTAGTTTTGGTAGTGATTGCATTGAGGAGTATGGGTCATTGGTCTCGACACTTTATTGAAGTGATGTTCGGTTTAAACCAAAGAAGTTGGAGTTAGATATGAAGCATCACGAGTCTCCATACGCGAAACCATCTATAGAAGAGGCTCCAAAAGTATAACTTAAGGCTCTACTACCTCAAATGAGGTATGTATTCTTGGGAAAAGGTGATACTTTGCTGGTAATTATTGTACCAGATTTGAATGTGCATCAAGATGAGAGTTTGGTGGAGGTGTTAAAAAGGTTCAAAAGAGCTATTGGGTGGACTATTGCGGATGTTATTGGGATCCCTCTCAAGATTTATTCACATAAAATCCAAGTCATGCCTGATAATAAGCCAAGTATTGAGCACAAGAGAAGTTAAAATCCACCTATGCAAGAGGGGGTGAAGAAGGAAATTATCAACTGGTTTGATGCTGGAGTGATATATCCTATCACCAATAGTATTTGGGTATTCCCTATTAAGTGTGTACCTAAGAAAGACTGTGGTCCCTAATAAGAAAAATGAGATTGTCCACATGAGAGCGGTCATTGGATGGAGGGTGTATATGGCTTATTGAAAAATAAATGCATGGATCGTGAATGACCATTTTCCTATGCCCTTCATGGATCAGATGTTGGATAGACTTGCAAAAAAGAGGTTGTACAATTTTCTTGATAGTTACTCAGGTTATAATCAATTTCTATTGCACCGGAAGATCAAGAGAAAACAACTTTTCATTGTCCTTCTGGAACCTTCGCATTCAATAGAATGCGTTTGGGTTATGTGATGCATCGTCCACATTTCATAGATGTATCATGCCGATATTATCTGATATGGTGGAGAATTCTATTGAGGTATTTATGGATTATTTTTCAATGGTTGGTGACTTCTTAGAGTGGTGTTTGAGTCATTTGTCGCTCTTTTCCAAATAGCCCAAGACATTACTACCCAAGCACAAGCTTCGACTACTCAAGATCAAGCCATGACGGCCCAAGCTAATAGAAAGGTTGTACCCCATGAAAACCAACAAGATTCTTCCATGGCCTCCCATTTGAGGGATTTCACTAGGATGAATTCCACTACTTTCTATGGGTCCAAGGTTGAATAAGACCCCCAAGAATTCATTGATGAAATATACAAGATCCTCTATGCTATGGGGCAGCCACTTACAAACTCAAAGATGTGTCCCAAGCTTTGTATGTCCAATAGAGAGATAATAGGCCTTGAAGGAGGTGACTTAGGATATTTTCAAGAAGGGTTTTATTGATAGGTTCTTTACTACAGAGAATAGGGAAGCCAAGGTGGTGGAGTTTATCAACCTTCGGCAAGGAGGTATTATTGTAATTGAATACTCTTTGAAATTCACTTAATTGTCAAAGTATGATCCTTCTTTAGTTTCTAATTCTAGGGATGAAATAAAATCGCTTTGTGATGGGAGTGTCGATGGACTTGCAGGAAGAATGTCATACGACTATGCTACATGACAATATGAACATTTATCATCTCATGGTTCATGATCAACAAGTGGAAGAGGCAAGGCTAAGAGAAATAGTAGAGATGCTGAGAGAGCATAATCTTTTGACGATGGTTCTTCCAAGGGTAGGATTGATATCCACGACAAGCGTAGATTCAAGAAAATGGTTTCTAACCAAGTTCCTTCCAAATTACGTAAGGCTAGGGATGATAGGGTGACGAGCCGTAAGTCTAAAAAGGAAATGTATACTAGGTCATCAAAAAACAATCCAACTTGTGAAAAGTGTGGCAAGAAGAATTTTGGTGAATGCCTTAAGGACCATAATTGTTTTTGTTGTGGTAAAAGTGGGCAAAAGGTTTGATATTTCCCAAATGTGAAGGGTAAAGACAAAGGGAGCAGGCAAGCAAGTGATTCTAATGATGCTCCTAAGAAGAATCACTTTTATTTACTTCCCTTAAGGGGTTAGAAGGAGACCTCTCCCGACCTGATGACCGGTATATTAAAAGTTTTCTCTATTGATGTATATGATTTACTTGATTCGGGTGCTACATTACCTTTTTTTACTCCTCTAGTAGCTAAAAAGTATGACAATTTACCCGATATCTTGAATGAACCTTTTATGGTGTCTACCACGGTGGGTGAGTCGGTTGTTGCAAAAAGGGTGTACAGAAATTTTCCTATAATGTTGCCCAATAGAGTTACTTATGTAGAACTAGTATAACTTGATATTTTTTATTTTGATATAATATTGGGTATGGATTAGTTACATGCTTTCTTTGCCTTTATAGATTGTAGAACAAGGGTGGTGAAGTTTAACTTTCCAAATGAGCCCGTTTTAGAGTGGAAGGGGGGATATTCTATTCGTAGAGGTCGTATCACATGTTGTTTAAAAAATGTTAAATGATCTCTAAAGGGTGTGTATACCATATGGTAATAGTCCAAGACTTAGACTCCAAAATTACTCCCATTGAGTCGGTCCCCGTAATGAGGGAATTTGTGGAGATCTTTCCTAATTTTCCTCCAAAATAAGAAATTGATTTGGGTATTGACTTGTTACCGGATACAAATTCCATTTCACTTTCTCCTTATCGGATGACTCCGGTCGAATTGAAATAGTTGAAGGGTCAACTCAAAGTTTTGCTAGACAAAGGATTTATTAAAAATTGTATTTCTCCATGGGGTGCTCCAGTTTTATTTGTGAATAAGAAGGATGGTTCCCTTAGAATGTGCATTTATTATAGCCAACTCAATAAAATCACTATTAAGAACAAGTATCCTATTCCTCGAATTGACAACTTGTTTGATCAACTCCAAGGGGCAAGATACTTTTCTAGGATTGACTTAAGATCTTGGTATAACTAACTTAGGGTGAGAGGTGAGGATATACCAAAAATGGCATTTCGGACTAGATATGGTCGATATGAGTTCGTAGTAATGTCCTTTGGTCTAACTAACGCCACAACAACATTTATGGATCTCATGAATAAGTGTTTTGATGTTACCTAGATTCATTTGTCATTTTATTCATTGATGACATCTTGGTATATTCAAATAATTAGGGTGATCACATGGACCATTTGAGGGTGGTGTAATAAATTCTTAAAGAGAACCAATTATTTGCCAAGTATAGCAAATGTATGTTTGGTTGAGGTCTGTTGCATTTCTTGGTCATATAATCTCTAGTGAGGTAGTTGAAGTTGATCTAAAGAAGATTGAGATGTTCAAGAATTTGCCTAGACCATTGACTCCCACAACATTTGGAGTTTCTTGGGTCTAGAGGGCTATTATTGGGTGTTTGTGGACGGTTTTGCATCCATTGCATCTCTCTTGACTACTTTCACCCAAAAGAGTAAGAAGTTTGAGTGGTCGGAGGCATGTGAGAGAAACTATCCAACTCATGATCTTGAATTAGCGGCCATGGTATTTTCCTTGAAGATATGAAGACATTACTTGTATGGTGTTCATGTGGATGTTTATACTGACTACAAGAGTCTCAAATATGTGTTTACTCAAAAAGAGTTAAATCTCCGACACAGAAAGTGGTTGGAATTTTTGACGACATGAATATTCTCTATCACCACAGCATGGTGAATGTGATTGCGGATGCTCTAAATTGTATTACCATGGGTAGTATGTCTCATGTAGAGGAAGACAAGAAAGATCTAGTAAAATATGTTCATAGGTTGTCTAGATTGGTTGTAATATTTGAATATTCTCCGAATGGTGGTTTTATGGTCCATCATAACTCTGAGTCATCATTGGTGTTTGAGGTGAAGTCCAAACAGCACATTGATCAACCATTGATAGAGTTGATGGAATCAGTTCTTGGTAAGTTTAATAAGTCACTCTCCTTGGGTCGGGGGATGTTGTCTTGAGGTATCAAGGAAGATTGTGTTTTCCCCATGTAAATTATTAGAGAAACCCCATTCTTGAAGAAGCTCACGGTTCCCCTCACTCCATTCGTCTAGCTTCGAAAGAGATGTATCATGACCTTAGAAAAGTGTTGTGGTGGGAAGGTTTGAGAAAGGACATAATGGAATTTGTTACTAAGTGTCCAAATTGCCAACAAGTGAAAGCCAAACACCAAAAGCCGGGTGGTTTATTTCAAGAGATCCAAACTCCTACTTGAAAGTGGGAAGACATCAATATGGCTATTGTGGTAGTTTTGCCTCATACACAAAAGCAATCTTACTCTATATGGGTAATTGTGGATAGGTTGAAAAAATCCGCTCATTTCATTCCCGTCAAGTCTACTTACTCGGTAGTAGATTATACAAAGATCTTAATAGATGAGATTGTGTGTCGCCATGGTATTCCATTATCCATCATAGTTGATAGGGGTACACAGTTCACATCTAGGTTTTGGAGGTCATTCAAAAAAGGGTTGGGTACCAAGGTGAAGTTAAGCACCGCTTTTCATCCCCAGATGGATGTTCAAGCAGAGCGTATTATTAAAACCCTTGAGGATATTCTTAGAGCTTGTATCATTGATTTCAAGGGAAATTGGGATAAGCATTTTCCTTTGGTGTATTTTGCTTAGAGCAATAACTACCATTCATCTATATCTACGGATCCTTATGAAGCCTTTTATGATAGGAGATGTAGATCTCCGATTGGATGGTTTGAAGTGGGTGAGTCTTCATTTTTGTGTCTTGATTTGATTTATAAGACTTTGGAGAGGGTTCAAGTCATAAGGAATCGGTTACAACAAACCTATAGTCGAGCAAAAGTCTTATACCGATCAAAGGAGAAGGGAATTAGAGTTTGAAGAATGTGATAAAGTGTATTTGAAAATTTCGCTTATGAAAGGGGTGGTTAGATTTGTCAAGAAAAGGAAGTTGAGTCTTTGTTATGTAGGTCCCTATGAAATTTTGCAAAGAGTTGGTAAGGTTGCATATCAGTTGAGGTTGCCTAGTGAATTGGCTTCAATTCAGCTGGTATTCCATGTTTCTATGCTTAGGAATTGTATCAGTGATCTCGAGTCTATTCTTCCTATTGATGGTCTTGGTGTGAAGGATAACATCTCTTATGAGGAGGATCCAGTTCAAATCGTTGATAGGCAAGTGAAGAAGTTAAGGAAAAAAGAGGTGGCTTCTGTAAAGGTGTTATGGAAGAATCATCTAGTTGAGGGTACAACATGGGAGCCCGAATCCGACATGAAGTCCTGTTACCCTCATTTATTTGATAACTAAGGTCAGTTATTCCTATTAATAATGAAAATAATGACTAATAATTGTAGTTGCTTGATTTTTTGTGAAGTTTTGCAAAATGTGCATTTTTGAACGTCCTTACAGTGAAGTCACAATGAAATTGTGCATATTGACATCAAAATTGCAATTCTTCTTGTTTTAAGTTATGTTGTGAATTTAATATGGTGAATCTTTATGAAATGATATGTAGCATGTTGGTATGTTATGTTTTGGCATACTTGACTCATATATGATATGTTTAGCTCTTTTGTTGTGAGAAGAAAATTTCTCAAAATATGATTTTGAGCCTTTTGTGTAAATGATATGATTGAAGTTGTAAATGAAATTATAATGTATTGTTGTTGGTTGGGCTTCTAGTCTTGAGTCTATTCCTTCCTTCAAGACATTTTATTTTCATTTGGGGACGAATGTTCCTAAGGGTGGGATAGTGTAACACTTTGAAAATCTAAGACGTGTTATAGAGACTAACATGAGTGTCAAAAGGTTTAGACACTGTTTTAAGGTCTACTTTAATGAATATAAGTCATTTAGGAAGATTAGAAGATAAAACGTCAAAGGATGTCAATGACATCCGAAAACTAGTTCAATGATGTGCTAGCGTGCCTTACCCTATTTAACTAGCTTTAAGGAGTTGTAAAACTACGAAAATCGGTGGAAGGGTGTCTAACACATAGAAGAGTTATTTCATAGCGGAAACGTCCGGACACGACTCCCCAACAACAAACTAACGGCCCTTGAGAAGGACCCTTGCAAAAGTGACTAAAAGTTGTCAATATAAAATGTTACCAACAAATGCACAAACGGCTCGTGATCCAATCGACGGGGCGTCGATTGCCTCCGTCGATGGACACTAAAATTTTTTACCAAGTGACTTTTTTACAAGTCTCTTAAATCATCAACGAGAGTGCAGCTCAGAGGGAACAGTGCCCATCGATGGAAACACGATTCGTCGATCGTTGTATCGTCTTGAGGACTATTTTCTGTGCATGTTTTAAATTAATTCATTTAATTAGTTGGATTCATTAGAAGTTAAATTATGGGTTAGGAAAGGTATAATTAAGTGATTTGACCATCTATATAAAGCCCCTAAGCTAATTAGACTAACCTAAGCTCTCATAAACCCCAAAACCAAAACTCAATTCCTTCTCTCTTCTTTCTCTCTCTAGTTTAAGAACCCCGTTGAAGACAAAGCTATAGGTGGTTTCAAGGTCTGTAAAGAGTGATGTTTCTCCATCAAATATTACTTAAATTATCACGTTCACCTGGTTCTCTTGTCTCAAGCTATGATACAGTGATAATGATGTCATGATTCAATTAGCCTTATTATCATGTTGGTTATTGTTATATGATAATAGTACATCCTTAAAGGGTTGATTGTAAGACGTTGATGATGTATTATGAAGAAGACTTGGTAAGTCTTGTTATCCCTATACTTTACTTCAATTATGGTTAATTGTGATTAAGTCGTGATGTTGTATTGGAGTTTGTCTTTTATTAAGATTGATATGGTAGGTATGATGTTGAATTGAAATGTCATGACTATGGATTGTGATATTTTGGCTAAGATGTAAATGTTATAACGACAGTGATGATTTACCAATGTGCCTCATTATGAAATGATATGTTAATATGCAAAACCTGACTTATAAGGATTGTGATGAAAGGACAATACTCATGAAATTATTATTTAGCTATGGTGATGATGTTTATACAAGGGATAGACCCTATGACCTACATTAAGCTATGGTAATTAATAAAGGTATTAAATACATTTAAAAAAGGACTTTAACTTAGCACCGATTGAACTAGAGTGAGGGTTGTCCCTTCCAACATTTGGAAGGTAGGATCACTAATGTACTCTTGAGATTGGAGACTCCAATGCATGTAGCATAAGGAGGGTACCAACTATATCTCTTAATTCTTGAAGTATGTTGCCCCCATAGGAATACTAGGTAGTGGATCCACGTAGTTGCTATGTGGATGTTTTGGTACTACCTTGGCAAGTAGTCCGCCTTCTTTTGGTGTAGGGTTTCATGACACCGGATTCCACGTTAGCTCATCTGGTCTATTTCGGTTAAGGCAAGATATTCAGAAAAGGTAAAATGAACTAAAGGAATGAACTCTAACTAAGATTAACTAAGAGGTTTAGCTTAGTCTAGGTAGGTATATGGGACTCTACCCATACATTGAACTAGTTAGCCTTGAGGGAAGTCTTAGGAGGATGTTCTTATGTATGTATATGCTTACAAATGTAAATGATGGGTATATGATGATCTTACATGTTAATGACACTATGTGATGTTGATTACCCTTATGATCATGTACTTAGTCTTTGTTGGTAAAGTATGATATTATGTAATATTAATGTGATGACATCTGAAGTTGCACATTTGTTATGGTTTTTGCTAGGTTTACTTGATTAAGTAAGGTTATGGGGATTTGCTTAGTCATTACACAAGTAGAATTAAAGAGATTCATGAGTAATGGTCTTGCATTAGTTATGTTATAACGAACTCTTATCTATGCTTGTTTGAATTATAACTTGATGATAAAGTTGTTTTATCGATGTCTTCAAATAATGTGATATGCAGGTTTACTTGAATAGACTTAATATTGTTGGTCTTGTGATGCACATGTTTTGGACTTAATGAATATATCTGATTTTTTGGTATGGTCTTCTTGATGTGCATAAAAGGCTTTCTATATGTTAAAATAACATGTTTTAATGAAATGTCCCTTTTTAGCATGATTTCATGATATGTGTGAATATGGTCTCATACTTACTACAAGTGGTGTACTAACCCTATTTTCTCCCTTTCCCCCAACATTTTAGGTTCCAGTCGTTGAAAGGGTTTCAAGGCGACTTTGAAGGAAGACTTGGAACTCTCATTCATCCAAGTTAGGTAGGTCCTCACTTTCTGAGGGCTATGCCACACTCAAGCTTATGGAGTTGTTTTAGTTTTAAGAATTATGTTCTTTCCTTTTCATTTGAGTACTTAACATTGTATGACCTATATGTGGTCTTATTTCATTGATGTATCGGCTAGGCCAAAATTATTATACTCTTGTTAGATGGTTATGATATGAGACGTCTATTTGAGACTATGTTATATTCTATATATCTATGTGCAATAAAAGCAGAAGACTAAGTAATCTTCCTTTACGAAGGGTCTATTTATACTCAATATAAATATTATGTGTATGTAGAGGTCTATGTAAACCTAAATGTAAAAGTAATGAAATTTCTTTTAAAATGCCACATTTTTAACCTATAACTGTAATAACTTAATCTAAGAGGCTAGTCTTAGTCCTCAAAGAGGACGATGAAACTGGTTACGTCTAGGGAGTGCTCCCCGAATGTGACAATTAAGTCTAAAGGTTCTGAATTTCTTTCAACAAACTTATAAGGATATTTAACAAACTTACCTTCCACACAAATTTCGCATTTTGATTTGTCGTATTTAAAATCAGGCAATACTTTTGAAGTAACCAATTTTTGCAAGGCTTTGTAATGAAAATGTCCTAAACGGGCATGCCATAAATAATTTGACTTCAATGTGTAAACAAAATCAGAATTCTTATTAATACTCAACAACCATTACACTCAATTTGAAAATCCCCTCATTGAGGTGGACCTTTCCTATGAACATCTTATTCTTACTTGTTACACCTTTATCACTAGCTAGACCACACTTAAACCCGTTCTTAACGAGTAGTGCAGAAGAAACTAAATTCTTCCTAATAGTAAGAACATGCATAACACTATTCAAAGTCAATACCATGCTAGATGTCAATTTCAACATAACTTTCCTAGTTTTTGCAATATTTGTTATTACTGTGTTTCCCATGAATAAAATTTCATCGTTCTCAGTAGGATTGGATGTTGCAAAGACTTCTTTCGCAGAGAAATTATGTCGAGTGGCACCAGTGTCAAGAAACTAATCCCTGGGATCTCCAACTAAGTTACACTTTGAGATCATTACATATAAGTTATCTACATCTTCTATCTCTTCGATGATGTTTGCTTGGCGTTTTACTTTGCCTTTGTCTTTGTCCTTTCTTGGAGCACGATAGTTAGAAGACCTATGGCCAGTCTTACCACAATTGTAACAGTTGCCTTTTACTTTCTTCTTGGCCTGTTCTGACTTTTTCCTGTTGGACTTCTTTCTATTTTTGTCTTTGGTAAGAGCTTCTTCAATAATATTAACTCTAATGATTGTTGAACTCTTACGAGACTTATTTTTGGATTTTTTTTATCTTCATCAATCTTGAGCCAAATCACAAGATCTTGAAGCTTCGTTTCTTTACACTTGCGCTTTAGCTAATTCTTGAAGTCGTTCCACAAAGGAGGCATCTTCTCGACTATTGAAGCAACTTGAAAAACATCACTTACTAACATATCTTCAGAAATTAGATCATGCATAGTAAGTTGAAGTTCCTACACTTGTGATCCATCAGTTCTACTATCTACCATTTTATAGTCTAAAAACTTTGCAACCACAAACATTTCCAAACATGCATATTCTGTCTTATATTTCTTGTCTAGTGCATCACACAACTCTTTTGAAGTTGTTATTGCACTATAGGCATTATATAAGTCATCCTCTAAAGCACTCAAAATATAGCCTTTACATAGGAAGTCTGCATGTTTCCATGCTTCAATATTCGTGAATTTTTCTCTGTCTGGCATATCAGCAGCAACCACTGGAATTTCTTTGCTGTTAAATTTCTGCAGACAATGAGTGGTGAGCCTGAAAAATACACATCGCTGCCATCCATTAAAATTCACACCATTGAATTTACCTGATTTCTCTACTTGTGGTACAATATTTCGGGTTGGTGCAACAACTGCCACTATAAATTGTTATTTATCATTTCAGATAAGCAAAAATTGATATAGTTTTAGTAAGCAATAACATATAATTGAAGACTTCCAGGAGTATAAAATCACAAAGATTTTTGTCTCCACCAGGCACATAGATATAAAATAATATCCTTAATATTGTTAACAATCTGTGTTTGAAAAATTAGAATTACTGATTCTAATAAAACTTTGGGGAAACAGGAAATAAACAAATTTTAATGAATCACTAAGAAATGAACATAAATTAATTAAGAAAAAGTAAAATTTATAATGTACCAGAATCTGGAAAAAAAATTGAGCAGGAAAAAGACCAAGTCCAGTGAATATATAGTGTCCCTCAATGAAATTATTCCCCTATAGAATCCAAGGTTTAATTTTGAATCTGTCCTCCCAAGATAAAATAATCTCAATCACCAGTGTGTAGATACCAAAACCTCTGGTGTAAACGAACCACTCAGCAGCAGTAAAGAAGACGAAGAAATTTTTGCGCAAAAAAATGAAAAAGAAATCAAATAAATTCATAAGGAAAAATTCTGATGAATGAATGGTATTTATAGGTAAGAAGAACATATTCTGAAAGATTGCAACTCTTTCAGAATCCATACAACCATTAATGAAAGTTTTAAACATTTCGAATGGTCCTGGTTGTTCGTGAAAGTTGCAACCTTTCAGAACAGACATTTTCAAAATGTGGGAAATCAAAATAAAATCGGGAAAGATTTAAATTTAATGGGTTGCACGGATCTGAGTCGGGTCAGGTTAATCAACTAAAAATTGAAATGTTTTGGTTAATCTCAACTAAATAATTGAAATATTATTGTTATAAACCAATTAATTTAAAATGTTTTGGTCGTTTAATTTAGTTTAATTTAATTAAATAAATAATTAAAACAAACTTTGTCAAAAAAGTAATCTCCCGATTGATCATTTTCCAAAGCTAAAGCCAAAGACATAGTTGTAGATGAAGTTAAGCCGAGTGACGACGACGCTGCGAGGGGGGGTCTCTCTTTCCAACCCTTTTAACAATTAATAGGAGTTTTTCTATATTCAAACTCTCCTATTTTTTTTCCACCACAAATGAGTGACAAATGCCTTTTCACTAAAGTGTAAGAAGATTTTTCAAGTTCCCAACTTTTCAAGCTCCTCTTTTTTTATATTCCCTCCATTTCCCACTAAATCTTACTACAAACCCTAAATGGATGTAAAGTTGGAGAAAGCTCAGAGGGAACAAATGGCAATAATGAGTTTTTTTATCTGGACTCCCATTTGAGTTTGAGACTGGTAAATCACAAAATCCATCAAGTTCTGAGATCAATTTTGTAAAAGATGTTTTCAGTCGGGTGTTGCACATAGAGAGTAACCAACCAATCAACCGTAAGACCCCCAAAAATGAGTTTGGGTGTCTAGATCCTCACTTGTGCCTATAATATTGTTAAAATGTTAATTAAGTGATTTAAATTTTGCATGGTTGATTTGAAGTAATTTGAAAGTCAAACGTCATGGGACGATCAAGACGTTTGATGACTTGTCACCAAAGGGGACTTATGTGTTTTTACGAGCTTTCATGTGTTCCATTGGCTTATGTAGACCTTGTATGATTTTAAGTGGTGTTTATAGTCATTATGTTGAGTTTTATGAAGTTTTGAGGTCAAATGTATAAGAACGTCCAAGACGTTTGAAAGTTAGGCCTTAAGACGTCCATGTATGTCTTGAGTAATCCTTGCATGTTTAGATGTATTTTACGTGTTCATTTTGGGTGAAAATGATGTTGAAGTTCCTTAAAATTAAAAGTATATATTTATGTATAAACGTCAGGGTACGACTCCACAAGGGCCCCGCAAAAGGCCCTCTAGGAGGACCCAAAGGTTGTCGAGACACTCCTTGGCAGTGTCAATCGACGGAGACAAAGGATGATCCGTCAGTCCACCAACGCCCTGTCGATGGTGAAGTGTAGATTGGTACTTAACCAGGGGAAGGATTAGACAAAGGAAAGACTCATACCGAAACGACGGAGGCTGCCAACGGCTCGTCGATTGGCCTAAGGGGTTTCGATGGTTGGTTGTCGATGCAGGCTGCATTTAACTGCATGCACGCTGTCCTACTATGGGGTGATTGAGAAATTCACCCTACGTGCTAACCTGACCCTACATTTTATTTGGTTATTTTTGGGTGTATTTAAGTTATCAAAAATGTGACAACCCCATTCCCAATTGAATTCACAAAAAATAGACTTCCCTCCCAAAACAGACTCCCTCTAGAACCTTATTGAAGGTAAATCTCAAGAAAAACTTGGTGCTTGTATTTCCATGTGTTCGTCTTCAAGATGTAGAGGTTTTCTTCTACATTAAGGTATGTTGATCCTTCATCTCTAGTTAATCTTCCATCTAGAGAGTTCCATTCAAATGTTTTCAATGCAGGTTCATGATCAAATCACTTATTCTTCAATCTAGCCATTGGTTTTTTCTAAAAACTCTTTCAAAGTTTTAATCATGAAGAATTTATGATAATTTACTTAATGTAAAATGGATTTCAATCCAATTTTATGATGAACCTATGTCTCCTTCGATTCTTGTTTTGGCCTCTATAAGTTCATTGTGATAATGACTTTGTATTGATTGAATTATGATTCTAGCATGATTAATTGCTTAAATTTACTTCCTAGTATGTGTATTGATTATGAATTATGTGATATTGGATCAATGTGGATTGATGCTTAAAGAACTTAGTTAAGTATGGCATTTGCTGTAACATGACTCTATAATGCATGATTCTGGGACTCGTTTATGTTGGGATAATTATATCTAGTGCCTTTCATGAATAGTGATGATGCATTGTTGATGAGTGATCCATGTGGATCAAGTTCTGATTAGCCTATATTTTTCTACCTTCCATGGATTCCTAATGTAGCACGATCATTGTAAACTCAAGATTATGGCAATTGTAGTAGGATTTCATTTTTGTTATGATTTCTTTAAATACTTCCTTATATTTATGTTATTGATTAATTTTGGGTATGGATCATTCATGATCAAAGTAAAGGAGTCTTGTTAAGGATTGATGTAGGTAATTGTAGCCTATAGATTGGATGTTCTAATGTACATGATGTGGTCTTAATTCTAGGGTAGATGAAGCATGCGCTAGACTTGATTATTATGTCTTTAGCTACTGACCTAAATTGATACTATTGATAAAATATGATTGATGATCAATGCAAGTAAATTTGGTTAAAGATCTATGTCCTTCTACTTTCTAGTATATTGGTGACTATTGTACTAGTTTGTAGCATGGCCTTGTAGTGGATTACTCATGGTTTCTTTTATGATTAAAGCATATTTATCTACTTCCCTTATAAAATTTGTTGATGAAAAAGGAGTATTGATCAAGGATGATCAAAGGGTAACAAATTAGTAAGAATGGTTTTTCATCTCTTCTTTCTTATAGTATTGGTAGTTGACGAAGCCTTGTATGGCATTCTGTGGTATGGTCCACTTATGTTGGCGGTTTTTACTTTATTTCCAATATACATATGTGACGTTAACATGACCTTGAAGGCAATTATACTATCAATGTGTGTTGGTGATGATCACCCTATGTGAAGCCTTTGCGTACTTTACTATTCTAGCTATTATCTAGGTTGTATGGCTAATGTTATGAGCATGTAAATAGTCATGTTAACTTTACATATATGTGCTTCCTATGATAAGGTCTTATAAAGATATATGTGAAGTAAGTTGATATAGGTGCGTAATGACTAGAGCTTATTTTAAAGATGTTGTAAGTCTTGAATAAATGTATCTTATGGTATGTGACCTATTTTATAATTTTGTGTGATGTATCATTCATTAGGATGATATGATAGGTGTACTAGTATGGCATGCATTGCACATGTGTTCCATTATAGTATAGTTCCTAGGTTGGTCTTCTAAGTACATGCATAGCAATGTATGAACATGTTATGAATATGACTAATATGCTATTATGTTGAGTATAGGATATGATGAAGTATGAATATGCATAGTGTCTTGGTGTGTTTATATGAAATGATTGCCCATATATTTATACCTATACACTTATGAGTTTATATATGAACATGTGTGACATATATGTGTTATGTGAACGGTTTGCTCACATATGAGTATACACACACATGTATGATAATCTAGTCAATGAGGGGCCTTGAAAGGTGTGCTCTAGTGTACCCTAAACTAGATAGGTTCTTACATATGCTATGTCCATGTGTAAGGGTTCATTAGATGATTTAGGTTGATGAACTCTCATCTATGACCTATGAGATAAGCATATGAGGAGTTATCTCTCCTAAGCCTAATTTTATAAGATAAAGTTAATAAAGGCTTTTCAATATAAATGGAAATTAGCTTAGCACCGAGTGAACTTGACAATGACAGGTTTTGGCTTCCCTTGGAAAATATTCACCGTTGTGTTCTCATAAGGTGTTGACTTCCCTTGGAGAAACTATCACCTATGGCTCTACATGAGGTATTGACTCCCTTGAGGAAGATTCACCTATGGTTTCTCATGAGATGAGGCTTTAATGCTAATGAGAATGTAATGGGTTATTTATACATCTTAGTTCCATAAACAATGCTTGCCACATAGAATATAGCGAGTGATTTCACCTAGTATGCTAGCATGTGTTAATGTTTTACCTTAAATAGGTAAGAATAACTTCCCTTGATGTAAGGATCTACAACACCAAATTCCATGTTTATCACCTCTTAGTGTCGTTTAAGACTATAGTTTACCTAAAGTAAAATTGACAATGGAATTAAAGCAAGGACCCTAACTAGGATAACCTAAGAGTAGTTGGTTTTTATAGGTGGGGGTATGGTACTTCACCTATGCATTGTACAAGTGGCTCTTGTGGGAAGTCATAGCAAGGAGTTCTAATGCATGTGTCTATGTATAAGTTCCTTATGTATGACTTTATAGTATTTGTCTACTTGTTATGAAGATGTGCTTGGTATGATTCCTAATGGATCTATTTGATGTTGCTCTCTTCTTATATTCACTATGTCAATCTTATTGACTATATGATGAGGTTTTCCTTATGTATATGATATTGGTCATATTAACTATGTGAATGAAGGTACTACTTGGGTTACATGTAGTTTACTAAGGTATTATGTTTTGGAATGTGAAGAACATGTTTTGATGCTTATGGTCCTATTATAGGTTTACTAAGTATGTGTGAGGTTATGGGGCTTCACATTTTCACATCCGAGTTTACCCCCTAGATGTAATCGGCGTCGTCATCCTCGGAGAGTACTAAGACTAACCTCTTGGTCTTACATCATCGCATTATTAGGTCAAAAATACGGAAGAATTAAAACATTTCATTACTTTTACTTGGAGGTTTACATAGACCTCTACATACGATTAATATATTCATATTGAGTATACATAGACCCTTCGTATAGGAAGATTACATAGTCTTCTACTTTTATTGCACATACATATATATAGACGATAGAACATAGTCATTAAATATTGTATCCTCTCATAACCATCTAATAAGATTAGCAATTTCGGAATAGCCTTATATCAAAGTAAAGAAGCCACATATAGGCTTATATAATTTGTACTCAAATGACATTAGAATGAACATAAGAGTTTTAAAAGTAAACCATCTCCATAAGCTCGATTTGGCATCGCCCTCGGAAAGTGAGGACCTACCCACTTGGATTAATGACAAACTCTAAGACTTCTTCATAGTCGTTACAAAGAGTCCATAACGACCGGAACCTAAAATATTAGGGAAAAGAAAGAAATGGGGTCAGTACACCACCTGTACTAATTATGAGACCACATGCACATACAATATAAAATCATGATAAAAAGGACATTTTATCAAAACATGCTACTTTATTCTTTAAAAAGTCATATGCATCATCAAAATAAAACATACAAATCAAAAGGGCATATTCATCAAGTCAAAGCAGATAACATGCTTATGAACATACTTTAACCCATAGTTTAGTAAAACCTTACCATCAAGTAATTACATCACAAGAATGGATAAGAGTTAATCATATCATAATAAAGCAAGACACTACTCATGCATCCTCATAAAGTCAACAAGTGTAATGACCTAGTAAAGCCCCATAACCTTACTAAATCAAGTAACTCAACGAGAACCATGAGTAATATCCCTCTTCACCTATTATACATCTTTCAAGACACATAACATCATATATAACAAAATAGACCAAGTACATGTTCATATAAATATCATTCACCATATAAATATAATTTACATGTAAAGTCACCACATTATCATCATTAACACTTATTATCTTATACATACATAATATCAACCTCCTAAAGCTTCCATCAAGGCAAACTAGTGCAAGGCATAGGTAGAGTCCCATACCCCTACCTAGGCTTAGTCCAACCTATCACGTTACCCTAGTTATTTTACACGTCATTACTTCATTTTAGTTCTAGGGAACACTTGCCTTAACCGACATAGACCACAATAGCTAAGTGTGGAATACGGTGTTGTAAAATCTTGCACTGATAGAAGGTGGTCTACCGGCCAAAGTATAAACGAACATAAATGTAGCTTTTTAGGTAGATCCACTAATTAGTGTTCCTATGCTGGCAACATAGTTTATGGACCTTGGACGTCTTGGAAACATCACTCTACACCCTATTTGGGTCATGAGGCTATCCACCCAGTGAGAACCGCAGTGAACCCCACCTTCCCTATTTTGAAAAGTGACACCGCCTCATATAAAAGATCACTCGGTTCTAAGCTAGAGTCCTTTTTTGAAATGTCTTTAAGTCTTTATTTAACAATCATAAATTAGTTTAGGTGATAGGGTCTCGCCCTTGTATAATCATCATCATCATAGCTCAATAAAAATTGCATGAGTATAGTCCTTCATTACAATTCATATATGTGAGGTCAACCCATTACATATCATTTCATAATAAGGCACATTGATAAGAATCATCATCCTTATAACATTGATATCTTAATCAACCTCACAACCATAATCAAGAAATTTCTATTCAACATCATACCACCCTATCAATCCTAATATAAGGCATTCTCCAACACAACATCATGACTTGATCATAATTAACCACAAATTGTAGTAAAGATAGGGATCATAAAACTTACAAAGTCTCCTTCATAATTCATCATCAAGGTTTCACCATCAACCCTTACTTCAACCTGATTAGGTCATAGCATAATCATAATTCAATAACTAAAATCATAAAAAATCTAGAAGAATCACTACAGCATAATTCAATACTAAATCAAAGCTTAAGACAAGATACTTAGGTCAATTCTCATCACATAGATCACTTCTCAAGAACTAGTATGAAAGACTACAATTAACCCTAATTTTTTCACGATTAGTCTAACAACATCAACTAATAGTAATTCAACCAATAATCAAGTCAATAGAATCAAACACAACCTAATTCACATCAAGATCAAACCTAGGGTTAAGGGTCATCATCTAAAAACTAGACCAAACCATCAAGATATATCATAATTAAGTTATAAACTTTTTTCATCTATTCACATTATCCAAAATAAACCATAAATAAATCAATTCATAACATGATTTTCGACATTAAGAAGAACCCACATGAAAACTCAACTTTTGAAAATACTTTAAAGGAGCCGTTTGAGAAAAAAAGTCTTAAGGGTGAATTAGATCCCATACCTTAATGTTCGATGAATACTTGATACTGAAATATCCCCTTTACAGCCCACAAAATCTACCCCTGGCTTTTCTTTAATGGTGTCTTCCAATAGAGAGAGAAAGAAGAGAGAAGGAAGAGAATTTGTTTTGTGAGTTATGTTTAGTCTAATGAGGGTTGGGGTATTTATATGGGGGGTTAATTAACTTAATTATACTCCCTTACACCCCTAATTTACCACCTAACCCCTTAACTAATTAAATGAAACTTAAGTTAAAATGTGCAGGAAAATTCGACCCTCATAGACGAGAGCCCGATCGACGGTCCGTCTATGAGTCGATGGTCATTGTGCCCTTTCGTGCTGCACATCTATTTTTCTTATAAGAGACTATGCAATTGGGGTTATTCAACAAAAAGTCTAAGTGTTGGTCGACAGTTGGCAACGATGACCCGTCGATCCACACACGGATTGTCGACTGTGTCTCGTGGTTACATACTGCCTAGGGTTGACACCAATGTTCAAGAGTCCTCCTCAAGGTCCCTTGGTTGGTCCTTGGGGATTCTAACCCGGTCGTTTCAACCATGAATTGATTTAAACACAAGTTATATACCCTTCCACCAATTTTCTTTGATTTTCAACTCCTAAAAGCTAGTCAAATAGGATTAAGCACACTAGTACCTCCTAGAAGTATTTTCCGTACGTCATGGACGTTCTTAGACGTTTTGGTTTCTAGAATTCCTAAATGACTTATAAAAATTAAAATAGACCCTCAAAATAGTGTCTATACCTTATGACACTTGTTTTAGGCTTTAATACATGTCTTGGATTTTTGAAATGTTACATTATCCCGCCTTAGGAACATTCGTCCCCGAATGACACTAAAATTCTTTTGAACGAAGAAATAGACTCAAGACTAGCATCCCAACTAACAAAAATACATAATAACATCAACCATATCTAAAGGCATAAGAAAATTCAAAAACGTAACTACCACACATGAGGCTTAACATTACATTTTGAGGAATATCCTTCTCACCAAAACAAGAGCTCAACATAGCATATATGAGTCGATTATCTCAAAGTTCCACTTACAAACATGCTACATATCATTTCATACAGGACCACCATATTAAAATGTACAAGATATCTCAAACAAGACAAAGAGCAAAATTTCAACTTCAAATGTACTACTTCACTGTAATTCACTGTAAAGAAAAAAATCAAAAATGCACATTTTGTAACCCTTTACTAAAAACCAAAACAACTTCAAATTTTGTCATTATATTATTATTAGTAAGAACTACTAACCTTAGTTATCAAATAGATGAGGGTAACGGGACTTCATGTCGGCCTTGGCCTCCCATGTTTCACCTTAAACTAGGTGATTATTCCATAACACCTTTACGAAAACCAACTCTTTATTCCTCAATTTCTATACTTGCCTATCACGAATTTTAACCGGGACTTCCTCATAAGAGAGATTATACTTGACACCAAGACCCTAAATAGGAAAAATAGACTCGGGATCACCAATAGACTTTTTACGCATGGAATCATGGAAAACTTGGTGAACCTAAGCCAATTCAGTAGCGAGTTTCAATTCATAGGAAACCTTACCAACCCTTTGAAAAATTTCATAGGGATACACATAATGAGGACTTAACTTCCACTTATTTCAAAATCTAACCACCCCTTTCATAGGAGAAATTTTCAAATGAACCTTATCACCTTCTTGAAACTCCAAATCCCTTCTCCTATGATCGGCATAAGAAGTTTGCAACTAGTTCCTTATGATATGAACTTTCCTAAAGTATTATAAATTAAATAAGGACCAAGAAGCAAACGCTCAACCACTTCAAACCATCCAATAGGAGACTTACACCTCCTACCATACAAGACTTCATAGGGAGCCATGGAGATGGAGGAGTGGAAGCTATTATTATAAGCAAACTCCACCAAAGGCTAATGCTTATCCCAATTCCCCTTAAACTCAATAATACAAGCCCTAAGCATATCCTCAAGGGTTTGAATAGTGCATTACGCTTGACCATCTATTTGGGGATGAAAGCGTTAACCTTCTTGGAATGACCTCCAAAACCTAGATGTGAGTTGTGCACCCCGATCTGATATGATGGATAACGGAATACCATGGCAACACACAATATCATCTATGAATATCATAGAATAATCTTCCACCAAATAAGTAGACTTGACGGGAATAAAGTGAGCAGACTTGGTCAACCTATCCACAACCACCCATATAGAGTAATATTGCTTTTGAGTTGAGGTAAACCCACTATAAATTCGATATTGATGTATTCCCACTTCTAAGTAGGAACTTCCATATCTTGTAGTAAGCCACCCGGATTTTGATGTTCGTACTTTACATGTTATCAATTTGGACACTTATCAACAAACTCTGCTATTCCATTTTTCATACATTCCCATTAATATACTTCCCTAAGATCTTGATACATTTTTTTTCAAACATGGATTAATGGAGTAGAATGACCCATGGGATTCCTCAAGGATCCGGCCTTCACCCATCTACCTTAGGAACACACAATCTCTCTTGGTACCTCAAAACACTATCCCCCCAAAGGAGAATGACTCATTTAACCTAATAAGAACCGATTCTTTCAACTCCATAAATTCTTTATCAAGGTGTTGTTAGGAATTCACCTCAACCACAAAATATGACTCGGATTTATAATGGACCATGAAACCACAATTCCGAGAATCTTCCAACCTCAGACCCAACCTAACCTGTAACTCCCCAAAATGAACTAAGTTGAACTAGAGTCTACTGAGTGTTTCTTGAGTTAATTTTGACTTAAAATGAGTAAATATATTGTTCTTAGGCACTGTGTTAAGTTTAGTTTAGTTTCGAGGTCAAACGTCCAAGAACATCCATGGCGTTCATAAGATATGCCTAAGAAGTTATTGTGTGTCTTTATGTGTTTGAGTGAGTTTTACGTCTTTTTTTTTAATTAAAATTTATGTGGGATGTTACAAATACCTAGACGACTTAGTTTAAGGGTTTAACATCAAGGTACAACTCCATCTAAGATCCAGGAGGGTCCCTAGAAGAGGACCCAAGACTTAGCTCCAAGCTGCCAAACCGCTCCTCTACTGCCTGTAGACTCAACGATACCCCGTTGTTTGGGGGGTTTAGCCTCATACGTATATGGATCCTATCCCCCCATGAATCAGTCCTAAATCCATCGACGCCACAGCAGAACGGGTTGTCGATCAAACGATGCCCAACAGCTATCGTCAATCGGCACCTGCAAAAGCTGTTGAACATTTGCTGCTAGCTTGTGGTGTTTTGTGTAAATTCACCCCAAGTCTTTCAGGACCCTAGGATTTTTTTTTAAGTTTTCCAAGTTATATTAGATTAGTTTTTAAGTCCTAGACCTAGACCCCTCACTTCAAATATTCAAGCCCTCTCTCTACTTTCTTCTATCTTTGATTTTAAGCATGGGTTTTCTTGTAATAGTGTTTTAATGATTCAAATGTGTTTCTTCTAGAATGAATTGATGATTTTAATGACAAAACCTTCATGAACTCATGCTTATGCATATTTAAAACTTTTGGCTTAAAAAAGCGGTTAGATGAGCATATTTGTGTAGGGTATGAACTTTAATTTTCTTGTGTTGTTATTATGATTAATCTACTTCCATACGGGCCTTATTATGATAAAATTGTTATAAATGGAGATGGCTTGGTTATATGTTGAGTCGCTTATATTGGTTGATCTTTATTATAAATTGCTCTTGAGTGGTATGGTCCACCTTCTTGGTGGCAGTGTTCAATTAAAAACATTTGGTTGTGTTTAGTATGTTGTGAGTGTGGCTTTGAAGGCTTAATATGTGAAAGAAAATGGTAAATAGGGTGGTTCTTGTATAATTTTTTTTGAAACTTGAAATGCATGTTTTGCTTATGTTATGCCTAAATGAAAAATATGATTATGTAAAGCATTAGAGGTGTGTGATTTGACTAATATAGGTCTAAAGCATTAATAGAAGTTAATGTTAATGAAATGGTGCTTATGTGAAAGGTGTGCTCACATGTAAACACACATGCACACTTGAATGATTGTATGAAGCTAAGTTGAGTAAATAGGGGAGTTTTTAGGTGAACACTCTTTGTGAGTTGAGATGAAGTGTTTAGAAGAAACCTCACTACATCCTAAGAGCTTAATAATATAGGTCTAAGGATGAATTCCCTTCTTGAGTTGAGATGTGGTGTCACTAGTTATCCTTAGAATATCGCTTAAAATGTTTAAAATCCATGAGGGTTATGTCTAGCATAGAGAGGATATGAAGAAGAGGTGGTTACACTTTGTGAGTTAAGATGTTGTACTCCAATATATCTCCTGAGATGAGTACTCCTCGTTAATAGAGAATGAGTTACTTAGTAGCACTCTCCTTATCCCTTAACTACATGCCCGCATAGATTTAGCTATTGGGAAAGTCATGTAAAGGCTAAACAGAATGACCTTACTCTAGGCAAGTGAGGATTCCTCATCCACTAGGGGTTAATGTCGGTGGACTACATGTCTAGCTTTCATAGTCTATGTCGGTTAAGTTAACCTCCCACAAAATACATGAGTGTGCTATGTCTTCAAAAGGAGTGTTCTACTTAGGGTAGGTAGTGGAATGAGACATTATTTATCCATTGCACTAGGTAGGCAATCCGAAAGGGGAGTCTAGGTGAGTTTGATTTGAATTAAATGAATTAAGTCTCCTTAAAGAAAGTACTACTTAATGTAGGTGGTGGTATGGAACGCTATCTATCCATTGAACTAGGTAGGACCTTGTGAAAGGGGAGTCTTGGTGCCAAGCCCTCCAAGAGAATGTACTACTTAGGGTAGGTGGTGGTATGGGACCCCATCTACTCATTTAATTAAGTAGGCATTCCGAAAGGGAATTTTTGTGTGTTGTTGGGTGCTCTTCTATTGTATTTCCTTTGAGTGGGTGCTTATTCTCCCGAGTTGAGTATGCCAAAAAAAGGGAGGTAGTCTTGAGAGTTGCTTGGGTGGGTATTGAAAGATGCATATGCGTACTTTCTTCATGTCTCATCTTAGTGAGTCTTAGGATTCCCTTAAATTGGGAAATTCCTAAGAAAATGATGCTTACTTACTCATTGGCAATACTTTGGAAGTCCACTACTTTAGATACAATTTAGTCACTGTTATGATAAAGGAAATTCACTGTAAATGTTCAAATTGAATTCATTATAGTATTGAGTTATTCTACTATAAAGTGTACTCTTTGGCTAAAAATATGGAAATTCTTGTCTAAGTGTTAAATAATGATTCTTTTCATGTTTTGCTTTTAAATTCTTGAATGTTTTACTTAAATGGCATAAAATGTTTTGTTTACTAAAATGTCCCTTTTAGTATGTTTTTTAATATGCCTTACATAGTACACTGTTTTGTACTAACCCCATACTTTTATATACTCTATAAGTATAGGTTGCAAGCTTTTGAAGGTTTGAAGGTGAAGCTTTTGGAAATTTCCTCTCAAGACAAAGTATCTCCTCATATATTTGAGGGCATAGTCCTTTTCTTATTTTCATATTTAAAGACATACTATGTATTTCTTTTAATGTAAAGGGCAGTGTTCCTAAGATATTTTGTCGTGTCTTTAAGTTGGCTTGTGACGATGAGATTCTCTTAATTATTATGAAAGACTAGTTTTTATTAAATGTCTTAAACAAATTTAATTCCGCACAACTTTTCATGTGTTATGTAATGAACGATATTTAAAGGACTTGCAAGACCCCAAAGGGTCAAGTACACCTTGCCACGAAGCGAGGGTTCTCCCTAACTTCTAGGGGGTACTTTCTGGTCGTGACAGACTTGGTATCAGAGTATAAGGTTATGGGAAATAGTTTAGGTTCTAAAAGTCTCACAAGCCACATCTAGTAGTATCATGGTCATTCGTATGAGTCAGGACACATCCATGGACAAGAGGCTATAGGATGATAGAAGTTCAAATTCATGAATACTATGAGATCAACCGCTAGAAGGGACGAGGGAGGTGTAGCTAATGAGAGGATCCCCTCCCTGAGTTGACCAAGTTCCTATTGTTGGCCTAGAGGAATTGAATGAAGAGTTTCCCCTTCAAGAACCTCAAGTGCCTCAAGTCCCTCATATGCCTCAAGATCCTTTTGTTGAAGGAGATATGACTAATACGGAGGTTAGGGATGCCCTAATGAACTTGAATTGAATCATGACGGCTCAATCTCATGTCGTCAATAATCACTTTGTTGCTCAAGCTAACAAAGAAGATAGGCCCCAACCTAATGCTAGTACTCCCACTTCTAAAATTCGTGATTTCATGAGGATGAACCCTCCCACTTTTCGTGGAAGTAAGGTGGATGAATATCCACAACGTTTCATAGATAAGGTTTTCAAAGTGGTAGATGTTATGGGTGAGACCCCTAGGGAGAAAGCGAAGTTAACCACTTACAACCTCAAAGATGTGGCTCAAGTGTTGTTTGACCAATAGAGGGTTGAGAGACCCTTAGAGAGAGGTATGGTTGATTTGGAGGAATTCAAATAGGCTTTCCTAGATAGGTTCTTTCCCCTATAATGGAGAGAGAAAAAGATGGTTGAATTCATAAACCTCCGTTAAGGGGGAATGAGTGTGCAAAAGTACTCTCTCAAATTCACACAACTCTCTAAGCATGACCAATCCTGGTAGCCAACCCTAGGGCTAGGATGAACAAATTTGTGATGGGAGTGTCTAGCTTGGTGGAGAAAGAGTGTCGTATGACAATTCTTCTTAATGACATGGATATCTCTAGGATATTGGTCTATGCACAACAAATTGAGGAGTCCAAAATTAGGGAGATAAGGCAATAGGGTAAAAGGCCTAGGTCGGATGATTCCTGTCACAAAAAGCCTAAGAATAGGTTCTATCACCAAAATTCTTCAATAGGAAACAAGGATAAGGCTCCAAATAAAAATTCCCAAGGTGGTGGCCATACTTTGAGAGGACTAGGTGCACTACTTGTGGAAATCAACATTTGGGTAAGTGTCTTGCCGGACCGCATGGTTGTTTTGCATGTGGTAATAAGGGAAACAAGATGAGGGACTGACCTAACATCAAATCAATAGGGAAAAAGGTCAATAAATCTTCCCTAGAGCCTAATGCTTCAAAGAAGAACCCTTGTTATTGGATGAGAGCTAGGAAGGATAACTAATCTGGAGTTGATAGTCCCGATAAGTCTTATCTTCTTATTATTGTTGTTTTTATGATATGAAATGAGTTTATTAAGTGTTATACTTCATATGATCATGTCATCTTGATGAATTGCTCAAAGAATGAATTTTTGTAAATTTTTAAGCATGTTGGCAGTGAATGCTCACTATAGGAATTCTTTTTTTTTGAAAAAATTGCTTTTCCTTGAATTGAAGTTTCAATGTGTGTAAAATGTTATATTTGAGCATGTTTAATGTTTTAGAGGGTATTTCCTCCTTAAAAGAAGGTTAAGGGTGAGTTTTGAAAATTTTAAAGTTGGTAAGAGTTTTTTGTGTTTGCTAAGTGTTTGAGAATGTTAAATGATGATCCTTCATATTTGATGCTTTAATTTTGAGTTTTTTTATCATGATTGTAATTTTGTTTTACGCTAAGTGAATCCTTGTTGTTCTTGAAGTTTTAGTGTCTTTCGAGGATGGATGTTGTTCTCAGTGGGGGAGAATGTAATGCCCCAGAATGAACTAAGGTGAACTAGAGACTCCTGAGTGTTTATTGAGTTAATTTTGTTTCAAAATGAGTTAATTTAGTGTTGTTAGGCGGTGTGTGAAGTTTTTTTAAGTTTTGAGGTCAAACGTCCATGACGTTCGAAAGATATACCTTAGAAAGTACTTGTGTATCTTGATCTGTTTGAGTGAGTTTTACATGTTCGTTTTAATTGAAATTGATGTGGGATGTTCCTAAGAGATAGAATAATTAGTTTAGGGGTTCAAAAGCTGGGTACGACTCCATCTAGGACCCACAAGGGGCCCTAGAAGAGGACCAAAGAATTAGCACCAAGCTGCCAAACCATTGATCCATCAATGAAGGGAAGTCTACTGGACGTAAACTCAAAAATGCCCCGTCGTTTTAGGGAGTAAGTCCCTTACTTAGTGGGAGCCTAGACCCCCATGAATACATCTGTGAATCCATCGATGCCCCAGCAGAACGGGCCGTCGATCAAACGCCCAGTAGCTTGGGGTCATCGATTTGCACCTACAAAACTTGTTGAACTTTTGCTGCCAGCTTGGGGTATTTAGTGCAAATTTATCCCAAGTCTTTTAGAAACCAAGGATACTATTTGTACGGGTTTAAATTTATATTAGATTAGTTTTAAGTCCTACACCTGGAAAACACCCCTCAGTTCAAATATTCAAGCTCCCTCTCTAAAGAAAACTCTATCAAAGGCACCATTGGAGTAAAGACTCAAGGAGGAAAATAAGGGTTGGGTTGGTCTTTTTTCTTCACAAAAAATTAGTGGTTTTCCTTCTATTTTAGGTATGGTATCCATGATTGAACCCTCTTCCATTCAAGGAGTCATTTCCAAAAGATTTCAGAGAGGGTTTTCAAACTCTATCTTCTTTTATCCTTGATTTTAAGCATGGGTTTTCTTGTAAAGGTTTTTTAATGAATCAAATGTGTTTCTTATAGAATGAATTAATGATCTTAATGTCAAGACCCTAATGAACTCATGTTTATGCATATTTAAAACTTTTGTCTTAAGAAAAGGGTTAAATGAGCATGTTTGTGCAGGGTATGAACTTTGATTTAATTTTGTTTTTATTATGATTTAGATACTTCCATACGGGCCTTATTATGATGAAATATTAATAAATTTTTTATAGGTGGTAATGGCTTGGTTATATGGTGAGTTGCTTATATTTGATGATTCTTATTATAAATTGCTTTTAAGGGGTATGGTCCACCTTCTTTGTGGCAGTGTTTAATTGATAAATTTTGTTATGTTTAGTATGTTCTTAGTGTGGATTTGAAGGCTTAATATGTGAAAGGAAATGGTAAAGAATATGGTTCTTGTATAATGTTTTTTTGTGAAGCTTGAAATGCATTTTTGATTATGTTATGCCTAAATGAAGAATATGATTATGTGAAGCATCAGAGGTGTGTGATTTGATGAATATAGGTCTAAATCATGAATATAATTTAATATTAATGAAATGGTGCTTATGTGCAAGTTGTGCCCACATGAAAACATACTCTCACACTTGAATGAATGTACGAAACTAAGTTGAGTAATAAAGTAGTATTAGGGTGAACACTCTTTGTGAGTTGAGATGAAGTGTTTAGTAGAAACCTCACTACATCCTAAGAGATTTCTAAGATAGGTCGCAGGATGAATGAACTTCATGAGTTGAGATGTGGTGTTCACTAGTTATCCTTAGACTATAACTTAAAATGTTTTAAATCAGTGGGGGTTATGTCTAGCACCGTGAGGATATGAAGAAGAGGTAGTTACACTTCATGTGTTGAGATCTTGTACTCCAATATATCTCTTGAGATGAGTACTCCTCATTTGTAGAGAATGAGTTACTTAGTAGCACTCTCCTTATACCTTAACTACGTGCCCGCGTAGGTGTTGCTATTGAGAAAGTCATGTAAAGGCTAAAAAGAATGACCTTACTCTAGGCAAGTGAGGATCCCTCATCTGCTAAGGTTAATGTCGGGATTCCATGTCTATCTCCCATGGTCTATGTCGGTTAAGCTAGCCTCTCACAAAATAAATGAATGTGCTATGTCTTCTAAAGGAGTTTTCTATTGAGGGTAGGTAGTGGAATTGGACACCATTAATCGATTGCACTAGGTAGGCAATCCGAAAGGGGAGTCGTGGTGAGTCTTATTAGAATTCTTTGAACTAAGTCTCCTAAAAGAACGTACTACTTAGAGTAGGTGGTGGTATGGAACTCTATCTATCCATTTACTGTAATTGTTCAAATTGAATTCACTATAATATTTAGTGATTTTACTATTAAGTGTAATCTTTAGCTAAAAATATGGAAATTCTTCTCAAATGTTAAATGATGAGTTTTATGATATTTTGCTTTTATAGTCTTGAAGTTTTAGTAAAATGACATAAAATGTTATTTTACTAAAATGTCCCTTTTTCGCATGTTTTTGCATATGCCATACTCAGTACATTGTTTTGTACTAACCCCATACTTTTCTATGCTCTTTAAGTATAGGTTGGAAGCTTTTAAAGGTTTGAAGGTAAAGCTTGGGAAAGTTTCTCTCAAGACAAAGTGTGTTATTATATATTCGAGGGCATAGTCCGTTTCTTAGTTACTTATTTAAAGACTTATTATGTATTTCTTTTAATGTAAAGGGTTGTATCCCTAATATATTATGTTGTGTCTTTAAGTTGGCTTGTGACAATGAGATTCTCTAAAATATTTATAAAAGACTAGTTTTTATTAAAACTCTTGAAAAGTAATAATTCCACACTATTTTTCATGACTTATGTATTGAACGATATTTAAAGGGCTTGTCCAAGACACTTAAAGGTCAAGTACGCCTTACCACGAACCAAGGGTTCTCCCTAACTTCTAGGGGGTACTTGCAGGTCGTTACATAGCCAACCAATGAACATCTTTCACTAGGTCTTTCTTGGATTCATCTATGTGTGACACACTACCCATAATCATATGAGTTAGACCATACGCAACCATATTGGCCCTGCCGGGGTGATAGAGGACACTCATGTCATAATCTTCAAACAATTATAACCTCTTTCTTTGTCGGAGATTCAACTCCTTTTGGGTAAAAACATATTGGAGACTCTTATGGTCGGTAAAGACATCAATATGAACCATACAAGTAATGCCTTCTTACTTTCAAGGACAACACCATAGCCGGAAACTCAAGGTCATAAGTTAGGTGAATTCTCTCATGAGCCTTAAGTTCCCTAGAAGCATAGTCTATTACCTTCCCATGTTGCATAAGCACACACCCTAAACCCACACGGGATACTTCACAATGCACAACAAACCCTTTAGTACCCTTCAGTAAAGTCGACACCACAGCGGAGGTAAGTCTATATATCAACCTTTGGAAGCTTCTCTCAAATGCCTCCGACCACTCAAATTTCTTAAAATTTTGGGTCAAAGTAGTCAAGGAAGATGCAATGGACGCAAATCCCTCCACGAACATCCGATAATAGCCCTCTAAACCCAACAAACTCCTTGTGTCGGTTGGAGTCAATGGTCTAGGCAAATTTTTCACTTCCTCCGTTTTCCTTGTATCAACCTCAACTACCTAACTAGAGATGATATGACCAAAAACTGTCACCGACCTCAACCAAAACTCACATTTGCTATTCTTGACAAACAATTGATGTTCTTAAGTACTTGCAACATCACCCTTAAATGATATATGTGATAACACTCATTTTTGGAATATACCAAGATATCATCAATGAAGACAATGACAGATGAATCTAGGTAGCTCCGAAACACCCTATTCATTAGGTTCATAAATGTAACCAGAGTATTAGTGAGACCTAAGGACGTTACTAGAACTCATAATGACTGTATTTGGTCAAAAACGTCTTCTTTGGTATGTCCTCACCTCTCACCCTAATTTGGTTATACACCAACCTCAAATCAATCTTAGAAAAGAGATTGCCCCTTGGAGTTCATTAAACAAGTCGCCAATCCGAGGGAGAGGATACTATTGTGACTTTATTGAGTTGGCGCTAATAAATGCACATTCTTAAGTACCCATCTTTCTTCTTTACAAAAAAAATTGGACCACCCGATAAAGAAATACTAGGCCTTGTGAAGCCCTTGTATAGTAAATCTTTGAATTGAGCCTTCAACTCCTTCAATTCGGCCGGAGCCATCCCATAATGAGGAATTGAAATGGATTTTTATCTGATAGGAAATCGATACCAAAATCAATTTCCCTCTCGGGAGGAATCTTGAGAAGTTCATTAGGAAAGACCTACAGAAATTCACTCACTATGGGGACTGACTAAATGGGAGGAATTTTGGAGTCTAAATCTTGAACTTTTACTATGTGATATTGACAATCTTTAGAGATCATTTTGCATGTTTTTAGACAAGAGATTATATGACCTCTAGGAATAGAATTTCCCCCCATCCACTCTACAACGGGTTCATTTGGAAAGCTAAACTTCACCGCCCTTGTCCTATAACCAATAGAGGCAAAGTAAGCATGCAACCAATCCATACCCAATATAATATCAAAATCAAGCATATGAAGTTCTACTAGTTAAACATAAGAAACTCTATTGGGTAACATTATAGGACAATTTCTATACACCCTTTATGCAACAACCGACTCACCCACTAGAGTAGACATTATAAAAGGTTCATGCAAAATATAGGGCAAAATATCTAACCTTTTATCTAATAGAGGAGTAACAAATGTTAGGTAGCACCGAGATCAAGTAAAGCATAACATCAATAGAGAAGACTTTTAACATACCGGTCACCATGTTGGGAGAAGTCACTTGCTCACCCCTAGAGTGTAGAGCATAGAAGCGCTTCTTCTTAGGAGCATCACTAGAACCACTTGTTCGAGATTGACCAATACCCTTGTATTTACCCCTCACATTAGGGAAATCCTTAACCTTGTTACAAATTATACCACAATTGAAGCACTTGTCCGTCCCAATGAGGCAATCACCATAGTGGTTCTTGCCACATTTTGCACAAATTGGCTTCATGGTTTGTGAAGTAGCAGCCCTTCCCTTCTTATGCTTGGGGTTATACACCCTATCACCACTAGCCTTAGGGAACTTAGAAGGAACTTGAATAGAAACCCACTTTTTAAACCTAGGCATATCTTGTATCTCAAAACTATTCTTTGAAGAACCACCATCAAAAGATCTTGCCTCTTTTTGCATCTCTTCTCTTCCTCCTAGTCCTTTACTCCTCCACTTGTCTATCATGCACCATACGACGAGAAATGTTCATGTTGTCATGTAGCATAGCCGAATGACACTCCTTTTGCAAATCATATGACACCCCGTCACAAAGCGTCTTATTTCATCTCTAGGATCAACTAAAGAAGGAGTATATTTTGACAATTTAGTGAATTTCAAGGAGTATTCAAGCACACCCATACCTCCATAAAAAAGGTTGATGAACTCCATCACTTTGGCTTCCCTCATATCTCTAGGAAAGAACCAATCGAGAAAAACCTTCTTGAAGATTTCCCAAGTCATCGGTCCATCCCTTAGAGTCATACTGTCTCTCCATTGGACATACCAAGTTTGAGTCACATCTTTGAGTTGGTAAGTAGCTAACTCGGTCTTCGCACTAGTATACAACCCCAAAGCACAAAGTATTTTGTAGACTTTATAGATGACATCTTAAGGTTATTCTTCAACCTTGGACCCATAGAATGTAGGAGGACTCACGTGAGTGAAATCCCTTAGATGGATGGAGGCAATAGGAGCAACTTGTTGATGAGGTCGGGGTACAACCTCCCAATTAGCTTGGGCCGTCATGGCTTGGGATTGAGTGGTGGCGGCTTGGGACAATTGTATAATGGCAGACCTTATGTTACCAGCCGTTACAGGTGTAGGATTGTCCGGATTTTGTTCAACATTAGCATTTTCTTCAAGAAGAGCGACTTGATAACCAAAGGGTGGAGCTCCTGCACTGGCAATCTCTTCCTCAAGTCTTCATGCCGCACTCCTTCGAATATTCATCGCCTATAACCAAAAAATAAGGTTTTGGTGAAAGCACAAAATAAGTAACTCTAAAGGCATGATATTGGATTTTCAAGAAAGAGAGAGTTTCCTAAGCATCACATAGATTCCTATACATAAGTGCATCCCACATTACAATTATGAGTATGAATCTACATAGACGTGTTTGAGAGAGACACATAGACTCAAAGATATTCAACCTCATGCTCTAACACAAAGTTTGTAACATTCGAGTTTACCCCCTAGAAGTAAGTGGTGTCATCGTCCTCGGAGAGGACTAAGACTAGCCTCTTAGTCTACATCATCACATCCATAGATCGAAAACATGGAAGAATTAAAACATTTCATTACTTCTACTTGGAGGTTTACATGGACCTCTACATACACTTAATATATTCATATCGAGTATACATAGACACTTCGAATAGGAAGATTACATAGTCTTCTACTTTTATTGGACATACATATATATTGAAGATAGAACATGGTCATTAAAATTGTCTCCTCTAATAAACATCTAACAAGATTATCAATTTGGTAATAGCCCTACATCAAAGTAAAGAAGACACATATAGGCTTTTACAATTCGTACTCAAATGAAAAGAGAAGGAACATAAGAGTCTTAAAAGTAAAACAACTCCATAAGCTCGATATTGGCATCGCCCTCAGAAAGTGAGGACCTACACACTTGTATGAATGAGTAAATCCAAGCCTTCTTTAAAGTCGTCATAAAGAGTCCTCAATGACCGGAACGTAAAATGTTGGGGAAAAGGAAGAAACGGGGTTAGTCCACCATTTGTACTAAGTATGAGGCCATATACATATACAATATCGAATAATGCTTAAAAGGGACATTTTATCAAAACATGCTACTTTATCCTTTGAAAAGCCATATAAATAATCAAGAGAAAACATACAAATCTAAAGGGCATCTTCATCAAGTCAAAGCAGATAACATGATTATCTACATACTTTAACCCATAGTTTAGTACAACCTTACCATCAAGTAATAACATCACAAGCATGGATATGAGTTTATCATATCATAATAGAGAAATACACTACTCATGCATCCTCATAAGGTCAACAAGTGCAATGACCTAGTAAAGCCCCATAGCCTTATTAAGTCAAGTAACTCAACGAGAACCATGACTACTATCCCTCTTCACCTATTTTAATACCTATTTCAAGACACATACCATCATATCTAACAATATAGACCAAGTACATGTTCATATGAATATCATTTACCATATAATTTTCATTTACATGTAAATTCATCACGTTATAATCATTAACACTTATTATCTTATATATACATAATATCAACCTCCTAAGGCTTCCACCAAGGAAAACTAGTGTAAGGAATAGGTAGAGTCTCATACCCCTACCTAGGTTAAGTCGAACATGTCAAGTCACCCTAGAAAGTTTATACTTCATTTTAGTTCTTGGAAACCTTGCCTTAACCGACATAGACCACAAGATCTAAGTGTGGAATCCGGTGTTGTAAAACCATACACCGATGGAAGGTGGTCTACCATCCAAAGTAGAACCGAACATAAAAATAGCTTTCTAGGTGAATCCATTGGCTAGTATTCTTATGGTGGAAACACACTTTATGGACCTTGGGACCGTCTTGGAACCATCACTCTACACCCTATTTGGGTCATGAGGCTATCCACTCCGTGAGAACCGTAGTGAACCCTACCTTCCCTATTAGGAAAAGTATCACCTCCTCAAATACAAGATCACTCGGCGCTAAGTTATTGTCCCTTTTTGAAATGTTTTTAAGTCTCTATTTTACATTCATAACTTAGTTCAGGTCATAAGGTTACTTGTTTTCTACGAAAACATTTTCTAAGAAAACATTTCCCATGGAAAATATTTTCCTTCATACCAAACACACCCTTGGTGATAGAACCTCTTCTTAGGTTTTTAGTGATTAGAATCATCAGACCTAGGCCTCTTACCCTCTTTCCTTATCTCCCTAATTTTGGACTCCTCAATTTGTTGTGCATAGACCATGAGCCTAGGGATATCCATGTCATTAGGAAGCATTTCCGTAATCTTGCACACTCATTCCCCCTTGACGAAGGTTCATGAACTCAACCATATTCTTCTCCCTCCATTCTAGGGGAAAGAACCTATCTAGGAAAGCCTCTTTGAATTCCTCCCAATCAACCGGTCCTCTTTCTAAGGGTCTCTCAACCCTCCATTGCTCAAACCACACTTGAGCCACATCTTTGAGTTGGTAAGCGGCTAACTCCGATTTCTCTCTAGAGGTCATACTCATAGCATCTACCACTTTGAAAACCTCATCTATGAAACCTTGTGGATCTTCATCCACCTTAGTGCCATGAAAAGTGGGAGGGTTCATCCTCATGACATCTCAAATTCTAGAAGCGATATTACTAGCATTAGATTGGGGTCTAACTCCTTGGTTAGCTTGAGCAACAAAGTGATTATTGACGACATGAGTTTGAGCCTTCATGAGTTGGGTCAAGTTCATTAGGGTATCCCTCAACTCCACATTAGTCATATCCCCCTCAACAAAAGGAGCTTGAGGCGTAGGTGGCACTTGAGGCACTTAAGTCTCTTGGGATTTCGGAGGCACTTGAGGTTCTTGAAGGAGAACCTTCTCATTCTCTTCCTCTAGACAAACAATAAGAACTTGGTCAACACGGGGAGAGATCCTCTCATTAGCTACACCTCCCCTCCTCTCTTCTAGCAGTTGATCTCCTCGTATTCATGCCCGATAAACACAAAGAGAAGAGGTTGAGAAAAGGCACCTTATATGACTCAACTCTAAGGCACGACATTAGAATAGAGAAGAAAGTGAAACTTTTATCATCCTATAGCCTCTTGTCCATGGATGGGTCGCGACTCACACCAATGACCAAAATACTACTAGATGTGGCTTGTGAGACTTTTAGAACCTAAACTATTTCCCATAAACCTTATGCTATGATACCAAATCTGTCACGACCTGAACGTACCCCCTAGAAGTTAGGGAGAACCCTTGGTTTATGACCGGGCGTACTTGACCCTATGGGGTCTTGTACAAGCCCTTTAACAATCGTTCATTACATAAGACATGAAAAGTAGTGCGGATCAAAACTTTCAGGACATTTAATAAAAACTAGTCTTTCATAAATATTTAGAGAATCTCATCGTCACAAGCCAACTTAAGAAACAACATAATATCTAAGGTACACGACCTTTACATTGAAATGAAATAAATAATAAGCCTTTAAAAAGAAAACTAAGAAAAGGACTATGCCCTCGAATATATGAGGACATACTTTGTCTTGAGAGGAACTTTCCCAAGCTTCGCCTTCAAACCTTCAAAAGCTTCCAACCTATACATATAGTATAGAAAAGTGTGAGATTAGTACAAATAATGTACTAAGTATGGCATATGCAAAAACATGCGAAAGAAGGACATATAAAATAATATTTCATGCAAATTAAGTAAAACATTCAAGAACATAAAAGCCAACACCATAAGAATCATCATTTAACACTTAGAGCTGAATTTCCATAGTTTTAAACCCAAAAAAAACTTTACAGTAAACTCAAGTTGAACTTTACACTGAATTACAAGACTCCAAAGTAGTGAACTTCAAAATTATTGCCAATGAGGAATAAACATCATTTCTATTGGAGTTTCACTTATAAGGTCATCCTAAGACTCACTAAGGTAATACATGAAGAAAATACACATATACCTCCTTCAATACACACCAAAGGACCCTCAAGACTTCCTCCCTTTCGGCATACTCACCTCGGGATAACAAGTAGCCACTCAATGGCAATACAATAGAAGAACACCCAACAACACACCAAAAAAAATTCCCTTTCGCAATGTCTACTTAGTGCAATGATTAGATGGTGTCCCATAACACCACCTACACTAAGTAGTACCCTCTTTTAGAAGACTTGGCACCAAAGACTACCCTTTCAGAAGGTCCTACCTAGTGCAATGGATGGATAGAATTTTGTATCACCACCTACCCTAAATAGTACATTATTTTAGGAGACTTAGTTCTTTCAATTCAAATAAGACTCACTAAGACTCCCCTTTCGAATTGCCTACCTAGTGCAATGAATAAATAGCGTCTTATTCCAATACCTACCCTAGGTAGAACGCTCCTTTAGAAGACTTCGCACATTCATTTCTTTGTGGGAGTTAGCTTAACTGACATAGACCATCAGAGATAGACATGAAATCCCGACATTAACCCCTATCGGATGAGGGATCCTCACTGCCTAGAGTAAGGTCATTCCTTTTAGCTTTTACATGGTTTTTCCAATAGCTACACCTATGTGGGTTCATAGTTAAGGGATAAGGAGATTTTTACTAAGTAAGTCATTCTCTACTAACGAGGAGTATTAATATCAAGAGGTATATTGGAATACAACATCTCAATTCACAAAGTGTAACCACCTCTTCTTCATATCCTCTTGGTGCTAGACATAACCCCCACAGATTCTAAACACTTTAAACTATAGGTTAAGGATAACTAGTGAACACCACATCTCAACTCACGAAGGGCATTCAACCTCCGACCTATCTTAGAAAGCTCTTAGGATGTAGTGAGGTTGCTACTAAACACTTCAACTAAACTCACAAAGAGTGTCCACTCAAGAGCAATTTATCGTAAGAATTACACAATATGAGCAACTCACCATACAATCAATCCATCACCACCTATAACCAATTTCCTAATATTTCATCATAATAAGGCCCTTAGGAAGTCGATAAACCAAATTAACAACAAAAGAAAACCAAAGTCCATACCTTTCACAAACATGCTCATTTAACTTATTTCTTACAAAAAGTTTCAAATATGCATATACATGAGGTCAAAAGGTTTTTAACATTAAAATCATCGATTCATACTATAATAAATACATTTAAATCATTAGAACACTTTTACAAGAAGACCCATGCTTAAAATCCAAGATAGAAGAAAACAAAGTTTGAAAACCCTTTTTGAAATCTTTTGGAAATGACTCCTTGAGGGTTAAAGGATGGATACCATACCTCAAATGTAAGACAAACCACTGATTTTTTATGAAGAACATGTCTCAACCATCCCTTCAAGTTCTTCTTGACTTCTATCTTCCAAAGAGATTTGATAGAGAATTCTAAGGGAGAGGGGTTTATGGTTTTGGGAAATGAGGTCTAAAATTAGGTCTTAGGGTTTGAAATATTTTAATATACCTTATAAACCCTAAAAATAGCTTCCTTGGGTCATAAAAACATGGGGTGAATTTACCCAATACCCCAAGACTTGGCAGAAATTTCACAGTTTTCATAGGCACCATCGATGGTTCCCTACAAACGGGTCATCTTCCAATCGACGCCCCATTGATAGGGTCCGTCGATTTGGACTGCAACTTCCTCATGTGAATACTTGGACATCCTTGCAGCGCCAATCGACGCCCATTATCGATGGTCCGTTGGTTGACCAACGTACCGTCCCTTGGGTCATCATTTGGTCACTATTTTTGCAACTTCTTGCCAAGAAGTGGGGTCCCCTTCTAGGGCCCCTCCTGGGTCATAGATGGAGTTGTACCCGGACGTTAAACCCCTAAACAAAGTCTTCTAGATCTTAGGAGCATGGAACACCAATTTTAAATAAAACAGACACGTAAAACTCGCTAAAACACATCAAGACGCAAGAACACTTTCTAAGGCATATCTTCCGAACGTCATGGACGTTTAACCTCCAAACTTAATCAAACTTCACAAACTACCTAAGAACACTAAAGTAACTCATTTCAAAATGAAATTAACTCAATAAACACTCACGAGACTCTAGTTCACCTTAGTTCGTTTTAGGGCTTTACAAGTATACATTCCTTCGTTATCCAATACATTGCAAATGACATATTAGAAGGGATAGATATGTATTCGAGAGGAAATAGGGATGCATCAAAAAAGATTATATTGGTTTGTATTTTTTTGGAGGGGGGGAGCTTTAGAGTTTTCTTTACGACATGATATTAAGTGCATTATCAAAAAAATTAATTAATGTAATTTAGAATATAATATTACGATAATTGTTATTGTATGCTTTCTTGAATGTTTTTAATGTTGTGAAGTTAGAAATTAATTTTTTAAGTATTTCTATTTGTCGAAGACAATAATAACATGGATCACAAAATTTATCGACAAAGTCAAATACAAACACATTATACTTAAGTTCAAGCAATAGAAATTTGAAAGACTTTAAATCGATCTTTACGAATTGATTGATCAATGATTAGTATTTTATCAGATTTATCAAATGCAAAGCTTATGGTAAAAATATCACAAAATGAAGATAATAACACAGTGAAAAATAAATACCACTTGCGAAATATATATGAAGATCGATGAACCTTTTCAAAGATATCAACATTTTATATATTCCTTGAACATGAAATGTTTTAACTCCTAATCTAATGCAATTCTCTATTTTCTTGTTGCATAGAATTTTTTTAGAATTCAACTTTCTCGATTTAGGTTATAACCGACACATTTATGTCGTATTGACCATTTGAAATAGATTATAGAGCAACATACTGAAGTTGATTACTAATGAAAAAATAGTATAAGTACAAAAATCTCATATCTTTTGGAAGCTAATTATATCATATCCGAGAAGTTTTCTCCAATTACAAAAATCTCAAATTTTTCATTCCTCTCGAATACATTTCTCGTTATCCAATACATTGCAAATGACATATAAGAGAGGATAGATATGTATCTGGGAGGAAATAGTGATTCATCCGAGAGAGGTATATATAATATCTTATGTTATAAATTTATCTAATTTTTTAAACAAAATATGTGAAATTATATTGGGCCCGTTTTAAGGTTCTAACAATATATATATATAAGCTACTTAAAACAATTCAGTAGAAAAACCCCCTTATATTTAAAAGTCATGTGGAGGAAAAAAAATGAACATTTGAAAGTTATGGTGAAATTCTATAAAAATGTAAAAGTTATTACAGTGACAATTCTTTGCTAATATTTTCTTTTTCCTTTTGAGTTTTTCACGAGGTCACTACTCATTTTATTTGTTTTTTTATATCGACTTTTGATAACATGTAATGATATTTTTTATGGGTTATATAGTGTTTAAAATAAGATTTAATGACGATTGACGTGAGAAAAAACGTAACAAGAAAAGTAGATGCGAAATATTATTCTTAAAATTTTTTTTCCATTCGAGATGTGATTTTAAATATGCACAATTCATTAGGTGTCCGGACATAGATTTTGAAAAAATAAATAATAATATTTGTTTAATTTTTAGACGAGGCAAATCAAGTTCAAAAAATAATTATCTTTTCTTTTGATTATTATTGTCACGACCCAAAACGAGCCGCGAGTGGCACCCACACGTAACCTCCTATGTGAGCGAACCAACCAATCTAAACCCCAACAATTCAATCTTAATAAACAGAAAATAATGCGGAAGACTTAAAACTCATTAACGAAATCAATAAATAACTTCTAAAACTCAAAACTTATTATTATCCCAAAAATCTGGAAGTCATCACCACAAGAATAATCTATCCTCAAATTACTAAATCTAAGAATGTCTAGAAAGCTAAAACAAATAAAAGAGATAGTCCATGTCCGAACTTCAAGGACATCAAGACATGAATGAGAGAGAATCCAGTCCGAGCTAGGAACAATAGCTCACCTGAAATCTGACGTGGTGAAGACCGACTAGATTTGCGGTTGAGTTGAAGACGACGGTACGTTTGCTGCACTCCACAATTAACAGAAAGAAAACATACAAGTAGGGGTCAGTACAAAACACGAGTACTGAGTAGATATCATCGGCCAACTCAAAATAGAAAACAATATATATCGAATAATAACATAAAATCAACCATAACACTTAACAGGTGACAACAACAAGCACCATGACCATTGGGCACAACCCAAGCACATCTATGAGGACTCAAGCCTCCACACCATACTCATTTGCGAAACAGGTTCATTAAATTGAGTACATTAACATAATTCAAGATTCATTCTTTTTACTATCCTGGTGTCGGAACGTGACACTCCGATCCCCTAATACTACGTGTGGGTACGTGACACCCGATCCATTATACTACGTGTCAGTTCGTGACACACGATTCATTAATACTACGTGTCGGTTCGTGACACCCGATCCATTAATACTACGTGTCGGTTCGTGACACCCGATCCCCTAACCTCATTCCTTTAGTTCATCAAGCCTTCTTTTATACCAAGGCATCATCATTAACAGTGAGGGTTTTAGTTTTAAGCTTCACAACCTTATCTTTCCAACCCATTACAATTACATAATCACATCATGCAAGCATACAATTAAGCATATAGAAGACTTTACAATACTACCCAATACATATCATTCGCTATTAGGAGTTTACTATGAAATAGCATAAAAACCATAACCTACCTCCAACCAAGAATTCGCGATCAAGCAAGCTATCCCCATAAACCTTTGCTTTCCTCTTCGTTTCTCACTTCTCTCGATCGTTCTCCCTCTCTTTCTCTTTTCCTGATTTTTCCTTATTCAAACTCTTTTTCTTTTACCCTAATTACCATATAATTAAGTATAAAAGGTGACCAAAGTAACCCACTAATTAATTCAAGGTTATCTCCTTTAACCCTCAAGTAATTGAATTATTAACATTCAACCACTAACTTTATAATTATAAGCAGGAATAGTCCAAAACGCCCCTTAAAACATTTAACAGAAATCCAACCCAGTCAGGGTTACGCAGTCTGTGACAGCCCGTCGTGCCTGCGACGGTCCGTCTTGCTGCTTCCGTCACAAAGTTCAGAGAGTTGATTTTATTTAAGACTCTGTGACAGTCCGTCGTGCCTACGACGCGAAGTTCAGAGAGTTGTTCTCAGTACCCAAATTTCCAGAATCTAAGTGTTTTGGAATGAGACCCCCTCGACGGTTTGTCGTGCCCATGACGGTCCGTCGTGGGATCCATCGACCCAGACAGTTATTACCAAAATAAACTCTACTGCTCAAGTCGACTCTTCAACTGGTCGATTCTTCCATTGAACTTTGATGGATGCAATCTCCCTTGATCTCAACTTGCGGACTTCTCTATCTAAAATAGCAACATGCTCCTCCTCATAAGACAAATTCTCATCTAGAAGAACTGAATCCCAACGAATGATTTAGTTTCCATCCCCATGGTATCTTTTCAACATAGACACATGAAATACCGGATGCACTCCTGACAGTCCTGGGGGTAAGGCTAATTCATAAGCTACCTCCCCCACGTGCTTCAGAACTTCAAATATACCAATATACCTCGGACTAAGCTTACCTCGCTTACCAAACCGCATCACCCCTTTCATAGGTGAAACCTTCAGCAAAACTTGCTCGCCCTCCATAAACTCCATGTCTCTAACCTTTCGGTCTGCATATTCTTTCTGCCTACTTTGAGCCGCTAAAATCTTTTCTTGAATGTATTTCACTTTATCTATCGATTCCCTCAGAAGATCAGTACCCCAAGGTCTAACCTCAAATGCATCAAACCACCCAATGGGAGACCTATATCTTCTCCCATACAATGCCTCAAATGGGGCCATATCAATACTTGGGTGGTAGCTATTGTTGTATGAGAACTCTGCTAGGGGTAAGAAGTTATCCCAATGACCACCAAACTCTATCACATATGCACGAAGCATATCCTCCAAAACCTGAATCGTTCGCTCAGACTGACCATCGGTCTGACGGTGAAATGCAGTACTAAGATCCAACCTAGTACCTAACTCGGATTGCAATGTTCTCCAAACCATAGAAGTAAATTGTGTACCTCTATCTGATATGATGGAAAGTGGAACTCCATGCAACCGAACGACTTCTGAGATATAGAGCCTGGCTAACTTCTCTACATAGTAAGTCACCTTAACTGGAATGAAGTGAGCAGACTTAGTTAACCTATCAACAATCACCCAAATAGAGTCATACTTACCCATTGTCTTTGGAAGGACAACCACGAAGTCCATTGCAATTCTCTCCCACTTCCATTAAGGAATGGGCATTCTCTGAAGTGTCCCTACAGGCCTCTGGTGTTCATAATTTACCATCTGACAATTCGGGCATTGAGCCACAAAAGCAACAATGTCCCGCTTCATCCTACTCCACCAAAAATGTTGCTTTAGGTCACGGTACATCTTAATTGCACCAGGATGTATAGAATACCTTGAACTATGAGCCTCTGTAAGAATAGTGTGAATCAAGTCATCGACGCGAGGTACACATACCCTTCCCTTAATTCTCAAAACACCTTCCTCATCGATTTTTGCTTCTTTAGCCTTTCCTCGCAACACCTTATCTCGGATCCGGATCAGTTTCTCATCGGTAAACTGCCTTCCTTTAATCTTATCAAGAAATGAAGATCTTGCCTCCACACAGGCCAAAAATCCTCCCTTATCATTTACTTCTAGCCTCATAAAGTCATTAGCCAGAGTCTGAACCTCTCTAGCCAATGGGCGTCTAGAAACCTGCAAGTGAGCTAGACTTCCCATGCTCCCTGCTTTTCTACTTAACGCATCTGCCACAACGTTAGCTTTTCCCGGATGATACAAGATAGTGATATCATAGTCCTTCAGTAGTTCCATCCACCTCTTCTGTCTCAAGTTCAAATCTTTCTGAGTAAAGACATACTATAAACTGCGATGATCTGTATAGACTTCACACTTAACCCCATATAGATAATGTCTCCATTGCTTTAATGCAAACACTACTGCAGCCAACTCCAAATCGTGGGTCGGATAATTACGTTCATGCACCTTTAATTGCCTCGAAGCATAAGCAATCACATTCTTCTCTTGCATTAGCACTGCACCCAAACCAGAATAGGATGCGTCACAATAAACAATGAAATTCTTACCTTCCGCTGGCAAGGTAAGAATTGGTGCAGTAGTCAACAAAGTCTTGAGCTTCTGAAAGCTTTCTTCATACTCGTCCGACCATACAAATGGAACACTCTGCTTAGTCAAGTTTGTCAGTTGGGAAGCAACAGAAGAAAATCCCTTGACAAATCGACGATAGTAGCTAGCTAAACCAACGAAGCTCCTTACCTCTGTAACATTAGTAGGTCTTGCTCAACTCTTCACTGCTTCAAACTTAGAAGGATCCACCATCACTCCATCCTTAGAAACCACATGCCCCAAGAAGGACACTGAATTTAGCCAAAACTCACACTTGGAAAATTTGGCATAAAGCTCTTTCTCCCTCAACATTTCCAATACAATTCTCAAGTGTTCCTCATGTTCTTTCTTGCTCTTTGAGTATACCAGTATATCGTCAATGAATACGATGACAAAGAGATCCAGATATGGCTTAAAAATCTCGTTCATCAAACTCATGAAAGCAGCAGGGGCATTAGTAAGCCCAAAAGACATTACTAAGAACTCATAATGTCCATACCTGGTCCGAAAAGCAGTATTTGGCACATCCGTTGCCCGTATTTTCGATTAATGATAACCAGATCTCAAATCAATTTTTTAGAAGATACAAGTACCTTGTAACTGATCAAACAAATCATCGATGCGAGGAAGAGGGTACTTGTTCTTAACAGTTACCTTATTCAGTTGTCTGTAGTCAATGCACATCCGAAAACTTCCATCCTTCTTCTTCACAAACAAAACCGGAGTGCCCCAAGGAGATGTACTTGGTCTAATGAAGCCTTTGCTTAACAACTCTTGAAGTTGGGCCTTTAATTCTCTTAACTCAGCGGGAGCCATCCTACAAGGGGGTATGGAAATGGGGTGAGTACCCAGCTCCAGATCAATGCAAAAGTCAATATCCCTATTCGGTGGAATACCAGGAAGGTCTGCAGGAAACACATCCAGAAACTCACGGACTATTGAAATCGACTCAATTGAAGGTACCTGGGTAGTATCATCCCTGAGGTGTGCCAAGAAAGCTAAACAACCCTTACTAACCATTCTCTTGGCACGAAGAAAGGAGATCATACGAAATAGAGTGGAAGTGTAGTCACCCTCCCACACTAACGGATCTGTCCCAGGCTTGGCCAATGTCACCGTTTTGGCATTACAATCTAAGATTGCAAAGTTTGGAGAGAGCCAAGTCATACCCAGAATTACATCGAAATCAACCATTTCTAAGATAACCAAGTTTACCTGAGTATCACTCCCCATAAAAGTCACAAGACAAGACTTATACACCTTTTCAACTATCACTGACTCACCCACCGGAGTAGAAACACGAATAGGCATGTTAAGCAATTCACAATGTAAGTTAAGACCAGTAGCAAATGAGGAAGATACATATGAAAATGTGGATATGGGATCAAATAATACAGAAGCCATGCAATCACAAACCAAAAGATTACCTGTGATGACAGCATCAGATGTCTCCGCTTCAGATCTTCCAGGAAAAGCATAACAATGGGCCCTATCACCTGTCTGCCCGTTGCCCCTACCATGTTGCGCTGCAGAAGTTCCAGTTTGCCCGTCACCCCTGTCATTTTGATGACCACCATTACCTCGGCCACCACGTCCTCCCGAATAACGGCCTCTTCCATGACCACCTCTACCTCTGATTATTGGAGGTCTGTAACTCGGTTTTGGACAATTTCTCCTAATATGTCCAGTCTCTCCACATCCATAACATTCTCTGGATTCAAGCATAGGTCTCTGTGAGAACGACGGAGTCTGGGGATAACCTCCAAACTCAGAGAAATGTTGACCGGTCTGTGGTGGACCCCCAGCTACAGTCTGTAGTGAATACTGAATAAGTCGGGCTGGATAACCTCCTGAACTCTGCCCTCTAGAGTAAGACCCACCAAATTCACCTCCCTTACGAAACTTCTTAGTTGCTGATGCCATGGTGATGTCATCTGGCTTCACTCCCTCATCCTCTATCACAAAGTCTACCACTTCCTAAAAGGATTTTGCTGCAGTAGATACCTGTAAGGCTGGAATCTGCAAATCTGACCTCAATCCCTTCACAAAACGGCGAATCCGCTCTTGTGGACTGAAGCAAATCTGGGTGGCATACCTAGATAATGCACGAAACATAGCCTCATACGCAGTAACCGACATCCTGCCTTGCTCTAGGCTCAGGAACTCATCTCTCTTCCTATCCCTCAAAGTCCGGGTATATACTTCTCCATTAACAAGCTAGAGAATGATGTCCAAGTCATAGGTGGTGCTTGTGCTTGTTGACACTCAACAAACGATCGCCACCACATTTTGGCGTTCCCCTGAAATTGATAGGTCACAAACTCGACGCCAAATCGTTCTACTATGCCCATCTTGTGTAGTAGCTCATGACAATCAACCAGAAAGTCATAGGCATCCTCAGATTCAGCACCCTTGAAAACTGGAGGTTTCAATTTCAAGAACTTACTAAAAAGTTCATGCTGATCACTTGTTATTGTAGGCCCTGTAGTCAATCGAGGAAACGTGTCTATTTCCAATGAGGCATCCATGCGGGGAGCCACAGCAGCTGCATGTTGTACTCCCGGAACCTGAGGTGCTGGTGCAGAAAACACTGGAGGTGTCTGCCCTGATCAGATAACCCGCTAAGATAAGCAAGAACCTGATTAATCATCTCTGGGGTAGGTTGGGGTGGTAATTCCTCATTCTGAACTTGCTCATTCTCCCCTTCCTCCCCCTCTCTTACTACTTCCTCAGTCGGTGAAGGAGTCACCGCCCTAGTACTAGATGGGCCAACTGTTTGTCCTCTTCCTCTAGAGGACGTCCTCCCGTGACCTCTACCACGGCCTCTTGTCACTGCCCCTCTTCAAGCTACAGCCCCAATGGCTGGCTCAGACGCATCTTGTCTTGCCGGTGTTGGTGTTGGCGCGGTTGTTGCTCTAGTTCTAACCATCTGCGAAATAGAGTGAAGATGGTCAGATACCAATTTGTATCACCTAGATACCAATTGGACCCAAGTAATAGCACGAAAGAAAGAAAGAATGTAGTTTTTCTAAAGTCTTGTAGCCTCTCAAAGAAAAGTAAAGGCGTCCCCCTACCATTCCTCAAGACTCTACTAGACTTGTTCTTGTGTGATGAGACCAACGAACCTAATGCTCTGATACCAAGTTTGTCACGACCCAAAACGAGCCGCGAGTGGCACCCACACTTAACCTCCTATGTGAGCGAACCAACCAATCTAAACCCCAACAATTCAATCTTAATAAACAGAAAATAATGCGGAAGACTTAAAAGTCATTAACGAAATCAATAAATAACTTCTAAAACTCAAAACTTATTATTATCCCCAAAATCTGGAAGTCATCACCACAAGAACAATCTATCCTCAAATTACTAAATCTAAGAATGTCTAGAAAGCTAAAACAAATAAAAGAGATAGTCCATGTCCGAACTTAAAGGACATCAAGACATGAATGAGATAGAATCCAGTCCGAGCTAGGAACAATAGCTCACCCTGAAATCTGACGTGATGAAGACCGACTAGAGTTGCGGTTGAGTTGAAGACGACGGTACGTTTGTTGCACTCCACAATTAACAAAAAGAAAACATACAAGTAGGGGTCAGTACAAAACACGAGTACTCAGTAGATATCATCGGCCAACTCAAAATAGAAAACAATATATATCGAATAATAACATAAAATCAACCATAACACTTAACAGGTGACAACAACAAGCACCATGACCATTGGGCACAACCCAAGCACATCTATGAGGACTCAAGCCTCCACACCATACTCATTTGGGAAACAGGTTCATTAAATTGAGTACATTAACATAATTCAAGATTCATTCTTTTTACTATCCTGGTGTCGGAACGTGACACTCCGATCCCCTAATACTACGTGTGGGTTCATGACACCCGATCCATTAATACTACGTGTCGGTTCGTGACACCCGATCCACTAATACTACGTGTCGGTTCGTGACACCCGATCCATTAATACTACGTGTCGGTTCGTGACACCCGATCCCCTAACCTCATTCCTTTAGTTCATCAAGCCTTCTTTTATACCAAGGCATCATCATTAACAGAGAGGGTTTTAGTTTTAAGCTTCACAACCTTATCTTTCCAACCCATTACAATTACATAATCATATCATGCAAGCATACAATTAAGCATATAGAAGACTTTACAATACTACCCAATATATATCATTCGCTATTAGGAGTTTACTATGAAATAGCATAAAAACCATAACCTACCTCCACCGAAGAATTCGCGATCAAGCAAGCTATCCCCCAAAACCTTTGCTTTCCTCTTTGTTTCTCTCTTCTCTCGATCGTTCTCCCTCTCTTTCTCTTTTCCTGATTTTTCCTTATTCAAACTCTTTTTCTTTTACCCTAATTACCATATAATTAAGTATAAAAGGTGACCAAAGTAACCCACTAATTAATTCAAGGTTATCTCCTTTAACCCCCAAGTAATTGGATTATTAACATTCAACCACTAACTTTATAATTATAAGCAGGAATAGTCCAAAACGTCCCTTAAAACATTTAAAAGAAATGTGACCCAGTCAGGGTTACGCAGCCTATGACGGCCCGTCGTGCCTGCGACGGTCCGTCCTGCTGCTTCCGTCACAAAGTTCAGAGAGTTGATTTTATTTAAGACTCTGTGACGGTCCGTCGGGCCTACGACGGTCCGTCCTTCCATGTCGTCGCGAAGTTCAGAGAGTTGTTCTCAGTACCCAAATTTCCAGAATCTAAGTGTTTTGGAACGAGACCCCCTCGACGGTCCGTCGTGCCCATGACGGTCCGTCGTGGGATCCGTCGACCCAGACAGTTATTACCAGAATAAATTCTACTGCTCAAAACGACCAAACGGGTCGTTACAATTATTTGGCGTTTTACGTTATTTTAATGATTTGTTTTTTTGGTATCATTTGCTAATATGTAAGAGAAAGTAAAAGTATTATTTTTTTCAATTTAATTTTTAAAATACCTATATACCGCGCGAAGCGCTGTTAAGTTTACTAGTTTCTATTGTACAGAAGAGTGAAGTGGGAGGACAATCAAGGGTAAAAATGTAATTTTACGCTAACAAAAATCTATTAAGAAATATAATTAATAATTCTAGAAACATCTTTCTATATATAAAGTGAATAATGATTAAGTGTAAAAATGTAATTTCAGGCTAACCAAAATCTATCAAGAATGATAACAAAACGTTAAATAGTTTTAGAAACATCTTAAGTTAATGTTATTACCGTTAGCTTATTTTGTTATTACTTCACTTTTTTTTGTGAGTTATCGTGATAACTACTTTTTTATTACTCTATTTTACTATTACAATAGTTTAATTTAATTCTTAATATATTTTTTATTCATTATGCTTAAAAAAAATGCATACTTTTTATATAAAAATCAATCATGAAATTATATTTTTCATCTTTATTTTGTCTCTAATTAATATACTTAAAAATAAATAAGTGTCATAAAATCAATAATATATATTAGATTGAAATTAAAGAAAAAGATGTTAAAAACTAACTTTACGAATAAAAATGAATTCGATGATATATTTATATTAAAGACAACTAAGAATAAAAATGTAATTTTGTTCTAACAAAAATCTATCAAGAACAAATAATTCTAAAAACATCTTTCTGCATATGAAGTTAATGATGATCAAAGGTAAAAATATAATTTCATGCAAGTAAAAATCTACCACGAATGATAACAAGAAAATTAAATAATTCTAGAGACATCTTTAGTTATTATTATTAGTATTACCTCATTTTTGTTATTTCTTCATTTTTTATGAGTTCTTGTGATATCTATTTAGTATATGAATGTATATAAATAATGATTACGCTTAAGTCTTAATAATTATGTATAAAGTATAATATTAGGTGAAATCAATCAAAATTAAAATTAAAACAAGAAAATTTGTATGTATATTAAATTTTGTGTATTGAAATATTTTTTGATTTTGTGATCTTATATATGCAATATAAAAAAATTAAAACTCAGAAGTTATTTTATTTTTGAAATAAAGTAAAAAAATAAATTCATATGAATCGAAAAGGAGAGATTCATGTATTAAAAATGAAACATATATGTCTTATTATTAAAATGAGCTTTCATATATATATATATATATATATATATATATATATATATATATATATATATATATGTATGTCAAAAAATCATTTCCTTCTATTTATTTGTGCATATATATTGAGTTTTAAAGATTTGAACATTTTAATCAAAACATATAATGATTGGAAAACTTTTTTTAAAATATAGCTTGAAAAAATATAGTTAAAATACATAATGAAATTAGGTTGACTCCTTATTTTTATCGAAACAATAACAAAATTGCATATTGTTTAAAGTACTATGAATCACAGTAAAATGACAACTAAAAATATGTGAGAATCATATAACAAATTTTGTTGGCTTGCCTAAAATCACTTGTATCATATAAAATAAAACACATGTAGTAACATATATTATTTAAAAATAATACAAAAGGTACATAAATTAATAATTTAAAATATTTTTCAAAAAACACATATAAAATTTTTTGTTCGGTTTTTTAAATTTCATTTGTGTCACATAAATTAGAGGGAAAAAAACTAACATATGTTGGGCCTGCGCTAGCGCGGGCACCACCTGATATCTAGTTTCTATTATATGGAAGAGTGAAGTGGTTGGACAACCAAGGGTAAAATTGTGATTTTATTCTAACAAAAATTTATTAAGAAAGATAGTAAATATTCTAGAAAGATCTTTCTATATATGAAGTGAATAATGATCAAGGGTAAAAATTTAATTTCACATTACCAAATATGATAACAAGAAAATTAAATATTTCTAAAAACATCTTTGGTTATTTTTATTACTATTAACTTATTTTGTTATTACTTCACTTTTTTCTATGAGTTATTGTAGTATTTATTCATTACTCTATTTTACTAATACTTTAATTTAATTCTTAATATTTTTTCTATTCATTATGCTTATAGAAATATACCTACTTTATTATAAATACAAATTGTGAATTTCTTATTTCACCTTTATTTTGACTCTAATTAATATACTTGAAAAGAAATAAGTGTGATAATATTAATAATATGTTTTAGATTGAAATAAAGAAAAGGATGTTAAAAAGTAATTTTACAAATAAAAATGAATAGGATGATATATTTACATTTAACACCATCAAGAATTGAAATGAAATTTCATTCTAACAAAAATCTATTAAGAAAAATAGCAAGAAAAATAATTAATTCTAGAAACATCTTTCTATATTCGAAGTGAATGGTGATCAAATGTAAAAATATAACTTCACGCAAACAAAAATTTATCAAGAATGATAAAAAAAAAAAACTAAATAGTTCTAAAAATATTTTTAGTTATTATTATTACAATCAATTCATTTTGTTATTACTTTATCTTTTATGAGTTACCGTGATATCTACCATTACTCTATTTTACTATTACTTTATTTTAATTCTTCATATTTTTTCTGTTCATTATACTTACTAAAAATGCCTACTTTAATATAAATTCATTATTTAAAAAATATAATTAATTACTTTTACTTCTACTCTAATTAATATACCTGAAAAGAAATGAGTGTGATGTCACGACCCAAAATGAGTCGTGAGTGGCACCCACACTTAACCTCCTATGTGGGCGAACCAACAAATCTAAACTCCAACATAAACCAATAGTTCAACTTATGAATATTGCGAAAGCTTCAAAACATATTAAGTAACCAATTAAATAAGCTTCAAAAGTTTAACATTTATTATCCCAAAAATCTAAAAGTCATCATATCAAGGACATCCATAATCAAATTACCAAGTCTAAGAGTGTTTAAGAAATCAAAAATAAGAAAAAAGATGGTCTATATCCGAAATTAAAAGACATCAAGACGTGAATGTGAGAGTCCAGCACGAGCTAGAAACAAAAGCTCACCCTAAACTATAATGTGCTGGAGACTAGCTAGAGCTGAGGGCGGGTCGAATTCGATGGTACACTTGCTGCACTCCATAAAAGAACAAAGAAGAACATACAAGTAGGGGTCAGTACAAGAAACACATACTGAGTAAGCATCATCGACCAACTCAAAATAGAAACCAATTTATATTAAATAATAATATAAAATCAACTACAATACTTAACAGGTGGCAAGCAACGAACACATGAACCAGTTACAACAACATCATAATAGGTACACCATCAATCACAACATCAAGCAAACCTATGAGGAATCATGCCTCTACACCATGCTCATTTGAAAAATGGATTCTTTGACATTGAGTATATTATGTTAATTGAAGATTTCTTTCCTTTAATGTTATTGTGTCGGAACGTGACACTCTGATTTCATAATACCGTGTCGGAATGTGATACTCTGATCCCATGTACCGTGTCGAAACATGACATTCCGATCCCATAATACCGTTTCGGAACGTGACACTCGGATCTAATTATCTCATTATTTTATTTCATCAAGTCTTCTTTATACAAGGCGTCATTTTAATAGAGAGGGTTCAAGATTAAAAATTCAACAATCTCATAATTTTTAGGCCAACCACAAACCACACAATCAAGACATACAACCACATAATCAAGTACATATAAGACTCTACAATATCACTCAATACATATCAATCACTATTGAGAGTTTATCTATCAAATAGAAATAAATAATAACCTACCTCCACCGAAGAACCGAAGTAAAGCAAGCTCCAATACTTTCTATTTCCTCAATGCCTCCCAAACCTTTCCAATCTATCTAGTATATATATATGCATAAGGTATCAGTTGATAATCCCATAAACACTCAGATTATTCTACATTTAGTCTAGACCCAAAAACTCACCTTTATATATAATTAATTTCCTAAAGTTCAAACCTAAGGGTAGGTCTTAATTTTCCTAATTAACATAAATTTAATAAAATTTAAATAATTCAATACACCTAATATTTAATTATCTATCTTAATATCTAAACACATAATTCATTGTGTGATAACAAAAAAATATAATAATAGATCTTTAAAACTGAAGCCACTAGTTACGAAACTAGTGGCGATATACTTCTGACACCAACACTAAGTGATCCTAATGTTACGGTAGTGCATTAACATAATTCCTTTCTTAATTTCAACAATAAAGTATTAATATTATACAATTAATATTTATTCCTTTAATTAATTTTATCACCCCATATTCTTATATTCCCAATGAAAATCTCCAATCATTCGTCCCATTTATGAACTAATTTTTCATAATTATATTCTTTCTTACCTGCAACTTTTATCCATATACTCATATAAATTAACACCTAAATAGTCTTAAACCATAACAACTGCTCAATTCCACTAAAATTAGCCATAAAAGGATAACTTTCACAAACCACATGGACTAATAAATAATGATTTCATAAATTTTGTTTTTACTAATGTTACCAATTTCATTTTGTTCCAAACAAATGTCTTTCATAGTTCTAAGAATCACAAATTGTTCTTATGGTCTAATATTTCCTATCTAACCTTTATTATAAACATTACTTTCTCTATTAATAAACCACAATTCATCCTAAAACTACTACCACCACACACTTGTTCTTTTCAATGTATCATTTAAATTAAAATAACCATAATAATAATACTCACTGAAAATAGTTATACAATCCAGTACGACCAATTTGCCCGCATTTATTGCATATCACTATCTTCCAGTTCAACTTTATAATAAAATATATAAAAATAATATGACCATGCACATATAACCAATATCCAAGTAAAATTTTGATTACCTGATGAGATAATTGCTTCTTGACTGCTGCAGGTAAGGATTTTACCGCTAAACCCTTATTTCCTCTTTTCAGAATATTTCCTCCTAAGTATTATATGACTTATTATAAGAGTGGTGAAAGTGACCCACTATTTGTTTTACTATTATTTTCTTTCCCCATCAACTAAATATATTATTAAAACTATCCCACTAATTTCATAATTATAATTATGAATAGTCCAAAACACCCATTAAAAATCTATCAAAAAGTATTCATCAAAGAAAAAGTTCTAGTGCTCAAAACAACTAAATGGGTTGTTACAATAGATATCAATTTACCCATCGTTCGTCCTCGAATGATCAAAAGAAAGGTGTGGGTATTTTTCATGCATATCAGTCTCACTCTCCCAATTGGACTATAAAACTAGCCGATTCTTCCATTGAACCTTGATAGATGCAATCTCCTTTGACCTCAATTTGCGGACCTCCCTATCTAGAATAACTACAGGCTCCTCCTCATAAGACAGATTCTCATCAAGCAAAACTGAATCCCAACGAATTATGTAGTTTCCATCACCATGGTATTTTTTTAACATAGACACATGGAATACCGGGTGCACTCCTGACAACCCTGGAGGCAAGGCCAATTCATAGGCCACCTCTCCCACGCGCTTCAGCATTTCAAATGGGTCAATATACCTCAGACTAAGTTTATCTCGCTTACCAAACCACATCACACCTTTCATGGGTGAAACTTTCATCAAGACTTTCTCACCCTCCATAAACTCCAAGTCCCTAACCTTTCGATCTACATACTCCTTATGCCCGCTCTGAGCTGCCAAAAGCTTCTCTTGAAATAATTTCACTTTCTCTAATGATTCCCTTAAAAGATCAATACCCCAAGGTCTCACCTCAAATGCATTAAACCAACCAATGGGAGACCTACATCTCCTCCCATACAATGCCTCAAATAGGGTCATATAATACTCGAATAATAGCTATTGTTGAACGAAAACTCTCCTAAGGTTAAGAATTTATCCAAATGACCACCAAAATCTATCACACACACACGAAGCATATCCTCCAGAACTTCAATTTTTCGCTCTGACTTCCTATCGGTCTGAGGGTGAAATGCAGTACTAAGATCCAGCCTATTACCTAATTCAGCATGTAATATCCTTCATAACTTAGAAGTAAATTGCGTACTTTTATCTTATATGATGGAAAGTGGAACTCCATGCAATCGAACAATCTCAGATACATAGAGTTTGGCTAACTTCTCTGCACTGTAGGTCATCTTGACCGGAATGAAGTGAGCAGACTTAGTTAACCTGACAACAATTACCCAAATAAAATCAAGCTTACCCAATGTCTTTGGAAGAACAACTATGAAAAATTTAATTGCAATTGTTTCCCACTTCCATTTAGGAATGACATTCTCTGAAATGTCCCTCCAGGCCTATGGTGTTCATACTTTACCTGCTGACAATTTGGGCATTGGGAAACAAAATCAACAATGTCAAGCATCATTCTACTCAACCAATAATATTTCCTTAGGTCACGATACATCTTGGTTGCACCAGGATGTATAGAATACCTCAAACTATGAGCCTCTACAAGGATAGTGTGAGTCAAATCAACACGTGGCACACATACCCTTCCCTTAATTCTCAAGACGCCTTCCTCATTAATTACTGCCTCTTTAGCCTCTTCTCGCAATATCATATCTCGAATGCGGCTCATCTTCTCATCATTAAACTACTTTCCCTTAATCTTGTCAAGAAAATAAGATCTTGTCTCTACACAGGCTAAAAATCCTCCTTTCTCATGTACTTCCAGCCTCATAAAGGCATTAGCAAGAGTCTGAACCTATCTAGCCAATGGGCGTCTAGAAACCTGTAAGTGGGCTAAACTACCCATGCTCCCTACTTTTCTACTTAAGGCATCTGCCAAAACATTAGCTTTTCCAGGGTCATATAAAATAATAATATCAAAGTCTTTCAATAACTCCATCCACCTCCCCTGCCTCAAATTTAAATCCTTTTGAGTAAAGACATATTGTAGACTATGATGATTTGAATAAAATTCACATTTGACCCCATATAGATAATGCCTCCACTGCTTTAATGCAAATACAACTGCAGCCAACTCCAAATCATGGGTCAGATAGTTACGTTCTTTCCCACTTCCATTCAGGATTGGGCATTCTCTGAAATGTCTCTCCAGGCCTCTAGTGTTCATACTTTACCTGTTGACAATTTGGGAATTGGGAAACAAAATCAACAATGTCACGCTTCATTCTACTCCACCAATAATATTGCCTTAGATCACGATAATTCTTGGTTGCACCAGGATGTATAGAATACCTCGAACTATGAGCCTCTACAAGAATAATGTGAGTCAAATCATCAACACGAGGCACACATACCCTTTCCTTAATTCTCAAGACGCATTCCTAATCAATAACTGCCTCTTTAGCCTCTCATCGCAATACTATATCTCTAATTCGATTCAGTTTCTCATCAGCAAACTGCTTTTCCTTAAACTTGTAAAGAAAGGAAGATCTTGCCTCCACACAGGCCAAAAATCTTCCTTTCTCAAGTACTTGCAGCCTCATAAATTCATTAGCCAGAGTCTTAACCTCTTTATCCAATGGACGTCTAGAAACTTGTAAGTGGGTAAACAACTCATGCTCCCTGCTTTTCTACTTAAGGCATCTGCCACAACATTAGCTTTTCCAAGGTGATATAAAATAGTAATATCATAGTCTTTCAATAACTCCATCCACCTCCTCTGCCTCAAATTCAAATCCTTCTAAGTAAAGACATATTGTAGACTACGATGATCTGTATAAATTTCACACTTGACCCCATATTGATAATGCCTCCACTGCTTCAATGCAAATACAACTGCAGCCAACTAAAAATCATGGGTCGGATAGTTACGTTCATGAACTTTCAATTGCCTCGAAGCATAAGCAATTACATTCCTCTCTCGCATTAGCACTGCACCCAAACTAGAATAAGATGCATCACAATAAACAATAAAAATTTTACCTTCCACTGGCAAGGAAAGAATCGGTGCAGTAGTGAACAAGATCTTGGGTTTCAGGAAGGTTTCTTCACATTAGTCCAACCATACAAATGGAACATTCTGCTTAGTCAAATTGGTTAACTGGAAAGCAATAGAAGAGAATCCCTTAACGAATCGACGGTAGTAGCTAGCTAAACCAACAATGCTCCTTACCTCTGAAACACTAGTAGGTCTTACCCAAATCTTTACTTCTTCAATCTTAGAAATATCCACAATCACTCCATCTTTAGAAACCACAATCCCCAAGAAGGATATTGAATCGAGCCAAAACTCACACTTGTAGAATTTAGCATAAAGTCTTTTCTTCCTTAATAGTTCCAATACAATTCTCAAATGCTCCTCATGTTCTTTCCTGCTCTTTGAGTATATCAGTATATCATCAATAAATACAATAACAAAGAGGTCCATATACGGCTTGGAAATCCCGTTCATCAGGCTCATGTAACCAGCAGGGGCATTCGTAAGCCCAAAAGACAATACTAAGAATTCATAATGCTCATACCTGGTTCGAAAAGCAGTCTTTGGAACATCTGTTGCCCGTATTATCAATTGATGATAACTGGACCTCAAATCAATTTTAGAGAAGGCACAATCACCTTGTTACTGATCGAACAAATCATCAATGCGAGGAACGAGATATTTGTTCTTAATAGTTACCTTATTCAGCTGCCGATAGTCTATGCACATTTGAAAACTGTCATCTTTCTTCTTCACAAATAACATTGGAGTACCCCAGGGAGATGCACTCGGTCTAATAAAACCTTTACCTAAAAACTCCTAAAGTTGAGCCTTTAACTCTCTTAACTCGGTTGCGTCCATTCTACAAGGTGGAATGGAAATGGGGCGAGTCCCCGTCTCTATGTCAATACAAAAATCAATATTCCTATCTGGTGGCATACCAGATAGGTCTGCAGGAAAACATCAAAATCAACCATCTCAAGAAAAATCAAATCAACATATGTATTGCTCCCCACAAAGTTCACAAGGCAAGACCTATACACCTTCTCAACATTCACAGACTCACCCACAGGGGTAGAGACACGAATAGGCATGTCAAGCAAATCATAATGTAAATCAAGACCAGTAGTGAATGAGGAAGATACATATGAAAATGTGTATCCAGGATCTAATAATATAGAAGCCATGCAATCACAGACCAGAAGAGTACCTGTGATAACAGCATCAGATGTCTCTGCCTTATACCTCCCTGGGAATGCATAACAATGGACCCTATCACCTGTCTGTCTATTGCCCCTACCACGCTGCGCTACAGTAGTTCCAACCTGCCCACCACCCCGACTAAACTGGTGACCACCATTACTTTGGCCACCACGCCCTCTCTTACTACCTCATCAGTCGGTGGAGGAGTCACTACTCTATCCCTAGCTGGACCAGGTGCTTGTCTTCTGTCTCTAGTTGTGGTCCACTCGAAACCTCTACCACGTTTCTTTCCGCTTCTCCTCCTCGAGTTACAACCCCAATGATTGGCTAAGATGCACCCTGCCTTGCCGGTGTTGATGTTGGCACATTTGTTGCTCTAGTTCTAACCATCTACTAAATAGAGTGAGAAGGTCATATACCAATTTGTATCACCTAGATACCAATTGGATCCAAGTAATAACACGAAAGAAAGAAAAATGTGAGTTATCCTAAAGTAATATAGCCTCTCGAAGAAAAGTAATGGCGTCCCCGTACCATTTCATATCCCCGTACAATTCTGCAAGACTCTACTGCCTAGCCTTGTGTGATGAGATCATCTAACCTAATGTTGTGATGCCAAGTTTGTCACGATCCAAAATGAGTCGTGAGTGGCACCCACACTTAACCTCCTAGGTGGGCGAGCCAACAAATCTAAACTCCAACATAAACCAATAGTTCAACTTATGAATATTGCGGAAGCTCCAAAACATATTAAGTAACCAATTAAATATGCTTCAAAAGTTTAACATTTATTATCCCCAAAATCTGAAAGTCATCATATCAAGGACATCTATTTTCAAATTACCAAGTCTAAGAGTGTTTAAGAAATCAAAAATAAGCAAAAAGATGGTCCATGTCCGAAATTAAAAGACATCAAGACGTGAATGTGATAATCCAACATAAGCTAGAAACAATAGCTCATCCTAAATTATAATGTGTTGGAGACTGGCTAGAGCTGAGGGCCGGTCGAAGTCGATGGTACACTTGCTGCACTCCATAAAAGAACAAAGAAGAGCATACAAGTAGGGGTCAGTACAAGAAACACATACTGAGTAAGCATCATCGGCCAACTCAAAATAGAAACCAATTTATATTAAATAATAATATAAAATCAACTACAATACTTAACAGGTGGCAAGCAATGAACACATGAACCAGTGACAACAACACCATAATAGGTACACCATCAATCACAACATCAATCAAACCTATGAGGAATCATGCCTCCACACCATGCTCATTTGAAAAATGGATTCTTTGACATTGAGTATATTAAGTTAATTGAAGATTTCTTTTTGCTTTAATGTTATTGTGTCGAAACGTGACACTCTGATTTCATAATACCGTGTCGGAACGTGACACTCCGATCCCATATACCATGTCGGAACGTGACACTCCGATTCGATAATACCGTATGAGAACGTGACACTTCGATCCAATTATCTCATTATTTTATTTCATCAAGCCTTCTTTATTCAAGGCGTCATTTTAATAGAGAGGGTTCAAGATTAGAAATTGAACAGTCTCATAATTTTTAGGCCAAGCACAAACCACACAATCAAGTACATAGGAAACTCTACAATATCACTCAATACATATCGATCATTATTGAGAGTTTATCTATCAAGTAGAAATAAAACATAACCTACCTCCACCGAAGAACCGAAGTCAAGCAAGCTCCAATACTTTTTATTTCCTCAACACCTCCCTAACCTTTCCAATCTATCTAGTATATATATTCATATGGTGTCAGTTGACAATTCCATAGACACTCAGATTATTCTATATTTAGTCTAGACCCAAAAACTCACTTATCTATATAATCAATTTCCTAAAATTCAAACCTAAGGGTAGGTTTTAATTTCCCTAATTAACATAAATTTGATGAAATTTAGATAATTAAATACACCTAATATTTAATTATCTATCTCAATATATAAACACAGAAATCATTGTGTGATAACAAAAAAATATAATAATAGATCTTTAAAACTGAAGCCACTAGTTACGAAAGCAGTGGCGATATATTTCTGACACCAACACTAAGGGATCCTAATGTTATAGTAGTGCATTAATGTAATTCCTTTCTCAATTTCAACAATAAAGTAATAATATTATATGATTAATATATATTCCTTTAATTAATTCTATCACCCCATATTCATATATTCCCAACGAAATTCTCCAATCATTAGTCCCAATTATGAACTAAATTTTCATAAATATATTCTTTCTTACATGCAACTTGTATCCATATACTCATATAAATTAACACCTAAATTGTCTTAAACCTTAACAACTGCTCAATTCCACTAAAATTAGCCGTAAAAGGATTACTTTCACAAATCCACATGGACTAATAAATAATGATTTCATAAATTTTGTTTTTACTAATGTTACCAATATTCTTTTGTTCCAAACAAATGTCATTCATAGTTCTAACAATCACAAATTGTTCTTATGGTCTAATATTTCCTATCCAACCTTTATTATAAACAATACTTCCTCTGTTAATAACCACAATTCATCCTAAAACTACTACCACCACACACTTGTTCTTTCCAATGTATCATTTAAGTTAAAATAACAATAATAATAAACTCACTGGAAATAGTTATACAATCCAGTACGGCAAATTTGCTAGTATTTATTGCATATCACTATCTTCCAATTCAACTTTATAATAAAAATATATAAAAATAAATGACCATGCACATATAACCAATATTCAAGTAAAATTTTGATTACCCGATGAGATAACTACTTCTTGACTGCTGCATGTAAGGTTTTCACCGCTAAACCCTTATTTTCCCTTTTCAGAATATTTCCTCCTAAGTATTATATGACTTATTATAAGAGTGGTGAAAGTGACCCGCTATTTATTTTACTATTATTCCCATTAACTAAATAAATTATTAAAATTACCCCACTAATTTCATAATTATAATTATGAATAGTCCAAAACACCTATTACAAATCTATCGAAAAGTATTTTATCAAAGAAAAAATTCTAGTGCTCAAAACAACTGAATGAGTTGTTACATGTGATAAATTAATAATATATTAGATTGATATTAAAGAATAAAAAAATAATTTTAATATTGAAAAACAATATTTAAAAGATGTCAGAAAGTAATTTTACAAATAAAATGATAAATTTTTTTTTACTTTTATTTGGTTTCAAACATATTAATCTGAATAGTTAACTAATGTAAGTTTGGTTTAAATTCAAAGTTGACAGGTCAAAATGTGATATTTTTCTATTATGTAGAAATATGAAGTTGAGGACGATTAAGGAAAATATGGTAATTTTCATATATATTTCATTTTAAAATTTTATTTTCAAATTTGTCAAAATATTTCTTCAAGTGGCTAAACTTCCTGCATAAGTTACATGACTATTCTAGAAACTATAAGTTATAAAAATTTTCTAGAACTAAGTCCATGATACAAGTAAATAGACACTAACACATTATTCATTTCATTCACTCTACAAATTTCTCCCCTCTCATGTCTTATACCAATAAATTTCTCGCTATTTATTTTTAATTTGCATCCTTAATTAGGAAGATCAATAATGCAACTTTTTTCTAATCATTAAAACTTCATTTTTGGTTAATTCTCTATATAATGGCCCTACTTTTGTAAAACAATTATATAACAAAAGTAAAATTCACTATTTCTCGGTGAACACGTCAATTTTTAGATTTGTCCAAATAACAAATTTTCAACAAAATTTAATTGATTCACATTTTCCAAACATTCTTATGAATATGAAAATGGACCAATTAACTTTTTAAATCAAATATCAATCACAAGTGCAATTCTCAAAAGGCATAATTCATAAGGAATACATCCATGGGCAAGATCTTCAAAAAAAATAATTCAAAAATTTCGAAGCATGTTATGTCCTTTCCTTTGGTTCTCCTTAGACTTTTCAATTTCACGGTGTTGCTTTTTTTTTGGATTGTAAAATTATTTTTTTGAAGAGAAAAGACATGAAGTGATATCTGAAATTGTCTCGAATTTTTAAAAAGACACCTTAACTATGCAGATGTCCTATTTCGAACATATATTATTACATCATTTTTGGATCAATTCCAGATTTTAAATGGCAAGTGTAATCACACACAAATCATTGTGCGACACGTGTTAATTCAATTTGAAATATTTTTTTTTTCATTTTAAGTTTTCTTTATTTCGTTCTCTTACTTTTTGACTTTTTTTAGTTTTATTATTTTTATTTTAATTTCATTTCAATTTTTAATTCATCTTCCTCCTCAACTTTCAAGCTTCCTCCATTTTCTTTCTTTATTCCTTCTTCGTCACCTCTTATCCTCACCTAACCCCACACCCATATAAAGTTGAGCCCCTCCATTTTCTCTCTTTTCTTCTTCTTATTTGGTCAAAAATCTTACTTTCCAAAATTATACTATTTTTTAGACTTTGTTAAGTTATTGATAACAAAGCTAATTATTTTTCAAAGAAAGATCAAAATTTTGAAGGTATCATCATTTAATTTATCTCATTTCTATATAAATTCAAAAGTAGAAATGATAATTTTGAAAACATAAAAATTCTCCGAAAATTGAAAAAGTTTAATTAGAATTTGGATAAAAAACTAAATAATGTCTACTAATCATCTTAAAATCTAATGGGTTTATCACATTGTTCGAAATGTATTAAAATATCTAGATATAATTATAAAATTAAAGAGAGTTAAACTAATAGTAGAATAACAGAGAGATGGAGTTGTGGTAAAAAGTGACATTGAAAGTGATAAGTTAATGAATATGACGATGAATTTTTGAAGAAGAAGGAAGAAAGAAAAAGAAAAAAATAATAAGGAGAAAAAGTTAAAATAATAAGAAAAATAAAAATATATATTTTATAGTAAAATTCTTGTAAAAATAAAATTATATTCATTTTTTAGTTTGTTCACGCTCTTTAAGTGAGCGTATACACTCTCCATGCCAGGTGGACAAAAAATAATATAATAATATCAGTTCATGATTGTTTATGGGGGTAATAGGACACTTGCATAGTTTAGGTGTCTATTTAAAAATTTGGGACAACTTCATGTGTCACTTTATGTCTTTTCTCTTTATTGAAATATCTACACTTGATTTCACTTTTTATATATAATCCCAAAACTCACTAACATTTATGTCAAAATTTAATTCATTGAGAAACATATATTTATTTTACTATTATTTTATCATCAGTTAAAATCATTTTAAGCAAGTTATGTAAATAATTATTTAAACAACCTCATGTTAAATTACTGCAATATATATTATATTAACTTTTGTTAATAATTTTAAATTCTCATTATTCGAGATAAAACATTCATCTTCAGGTATATAAATTACATTAGAAGAAACTTCGTTCCTTATCATCTTAAATTGTTCTCCTGATTTTAATGAATATAAAGACGAAATATAAAGTCGTAATTTTTTTAATTTTTTTATCATTTTGTAAAGAATGAGATGATTCTTTCAAATATTTTGTCAAGTAAGTCAATATTTTTGTTTGTTAAACACCTATAAATTTTTGTATAAGTTTACTCAAAACTAATCTATAGATGGGATCAGTACGAAAATTATTAATATATTAAGACTTATAATTATAATATATTTTCTTGAGTGGTTTTTAATTAAAATAGAAAAAGAATTTTAATAAATTTATTATTTAATTCAAATATATATTTTTGACATGATATTAGTCATTGAAGCATCTAATATATTATTGTTATTATCTCTTATCATATTTCTTTGAAAATGTCAATTTTTCTATTCGAAACTAATTCAATTACTATTATAAATTTATATAATGTTGTAATAATATTCATCTTCAGGTATACTAATTACATTAGAAGAAAGTTCTTTTCTTACCATCTTAAATTGTTCTCCTAATTCTAATGAATATAAAGACAAAATATAAAATCGTAACTTTTTTTTTAATCTTTTTATCATTTTGTAAAGAAGGAGATGATTCATTCAAATATATTTTTAAGTAAGTCATTATTTTTGTTTGTTAAACGCCTATAAAAGTTTTTATAAGTTTACTCAAAACTAATCTATATATGGGATCAGTACGAAAATTATTAATATATTAAGACTTATAATTATAATCTATTTTCTTTAGTGATTTTTAAATAAAATAGAAAAAGAGTTTCATAAATTAATTATTAATTCAAATATATATTTTTGACATGATATTAGTCGTTCAAGCATCTAATATATTGTTATTATCTCTTATTATAATTATTTGAAAATGTCAATTTTTCTATTCGAAACTAATTCAGTTACTATTATAAATATATATAATGTTGTAATAACATTCATCTTCAGGTATACAAATTACTTTAGAAGAAAGTTCTTTCCTTACCATCTTAAATTGTTCTCCTAATTCTAATGAATATAAAGACAAAATATAAAATCGTAACTTTTTTAATCTTTTTTTCATTTCGTAAAGAATGAGATGATTCATTCTAATATTTTTTCAAGTAAGTCATTATTTTTGTTTGTTAAACACCTATACAAAATTTTTTATAAGTTTACTCAAAACTAATCTATAGATGGGATCAGTACGAAAATTATTAATATATTTAGACCTATAATTATAATCTATTTTCTTGAGTGATTTTTAAATAAAATAGAAAAAGAATTTCATTAATTTAATTATTTAATTTAAATATATAATTTTGTTATGATATTAGTCATTGAAGCATCTAATATATTATTGTTATTATCTCTTATTATAATTATTTTAAAATGTCAATTTTTCTATTCGAAACTAATTCAATTACTATTATAAATATGTATAATGTTGTAATAACATTCATCTTCAGGTATACAAATTACTTTAGAAGAAAGTTCTTTCCTTACCATCTTAAATTGTTCTCCTAATTCTAATTAATATAAAGACAAGATTTAACTTTTTTTTTAATCTTTTCATCATTTCGTAAAAAATGAGATGATTCATTCTAATATTTTTTTCAAGTAAGTCATTATTTTTGTTTGTTAAACACCTATAATTTTTTTTATAAGTTTACTCCAAACTAATCTGTAGATGGGATCAGTACGAAATTGTTAATATATTAAGACTTATAATCATAATCTATTTTCTTGAGTGATTTTTAAATAAAATAGAAAAAGAATTTCATTAAATTAATTATTTAATTCAAATATATATTTTTTACATGATATTAATCATTGAAGCATCTAATATATGATTATTATCTCTTATTATATTTATTTGAAAATGTTAATTTTTCTATTCGAAACTAATTCAATTATTATTATAAATATATATAGTGTTGTAATATTGAACTCGTAAATGAACCTTTCATTACGAATTGGTTGATAAAGGATTAGGATTTTATCATATGTAAAGCTTATGGTGCAAATATTACAAAAAGAAGATGATAACATTGTAGAAAATAGATACCACTTGCGAAAATATATGAAGATCGATAAACTTTTTCAAATATATCAACATTTTATATGTTACTCGAATGTGAAATGTTTTAACTCATAATCTACGCAATTCTCTACTTCTTTGCTTCATAGAATTTTTTGAAATTTAACTTTCTCGATTTAGATTGTAACGATGCATTTATGTCATATAAACATCTGAAAAAGATTATTATGTAGTATATTGAAGTTGTTTACTGTAAAAAAAAAGGTATAAAGTATAGAAATATCATATATTTAGAGGCTAATTACATCCTATCGTAGAAGTTTTCTCAATTACAAAGATCTCAACTTTTTTGTTGCTCTCGAATACATTCCTTGGTTGTCTAATACATTACTAATGATATATATTATTTCATGGGAGGGATGTAACCAAGAGGGGATAAAAATATATCCGAGAGGGGATTATGATATCTTAAGTTGTTAATTTATGTATTTTTTTTAAAAAAAATATATGAAATTATATTGGGTCCGTATCTGTCACGACCCAAAACGCGTCGTGAGTGGAACCTACACTTAGCCTCCTATGTGAGCGAACCAACTAATCTAAACCCCATCATTTCAAACATAATGAACAAAATACAATGCGGAAGACTTAAAACTCATTAATAAAAATAGATTAATAACTTCTAAAACTCAAACACTTATTATTATACCCAAAATCTGGAAGTCATCATCACAAGAACATCTATCCTCGAATTACTAATAAGAGTATCTAGAAAGCTAAAATAATATAAAGCTAGTCCATGCCGGAACTTCAAGGCATCTAGACATGAAGAAGAAGATCCAGTCCAAGCTACAAGCGTTAGCTCACCCTGAAATCCGGTGTAATGAAGACTGGCTAGACTTGCGGTTGAGTTGAAGACGACTGTACGTTTTTTGTACTCCACCAATAACAAGGAAAGAAACATACAAGTAGGGGTCAGTACAAACACGAGTACTGAGTAGATATCATCGGCCAACTCAAAATAGAAAACAGTATATATCAAATAATATCATAAAATCAACTACAATACTCAACATGCGGCATTTACAATTACCATAACCCTTGGTCACAACACCAAGCACATTGAATGAGGACTCACGCCTCCCCATCATACTCATTTGGGAATTAGGTTCATTAAATTGAGTATATTAACATCTTTCAAGATTCATTATCTTTATCCCTCTCGTGTCGGTACGTGACACTCCGATCCTCTTATACTATCCTGGTACAGGAACGTGGCACCCGATCCATAAACTATCCTGGTGTCGGAACGTGACACTCCGATCCTCATATACTATCCTGGTGTCGGAACGTGACACTCCGATCCTCATATACTATCCTGGTACCGGAACGTGGCACCCGATCCATAAACTATCCTGGTGTCGGAACGTGACACTCCGATCCTCATATACTATCCTGGTACCAGAACGTGGCACCCGATCCTCATATACTAACCTGGTACCGGAACGTGGCACCCGATTCATAAACTATCCTGGTGTCGGAACATGACACTCCGATCCTCATATACTATCCTGGTACCGGAACGTGGCACCCGATCCCCTAATCTCACTACATGTTCATCAAGCCTTCTTTTCTACCAAGGCATCATCATTAACAAGTATATTAGGGTTTTCAAGATTTAGGATTCAATAGCTTCATCATGCTTATTTTATCACAATTATATAATCACATTCATGCAAGCTTACAATTAAGCATATAGAAGGGTTTACAACACTACCCAATACATATCATTCGCTATTAAGAGTTTACTACGAATAGCATAAACCATAACCTACCTCCAACGAAGATTAGTGATCAAGCAAGCAAATTCCCCAAGGCTTCGTTTTCCTCTTCGTTTCTCTCTCTCTCTCTCGATCGTTCTTCTCTTTCTCCTCTGTTCTTTCTATTTTTCTTATTCAAACCCTCTTTCTTTTACCCTAATTAGCATATAATTAAGTATAAAAGATGATGAATTAACCCATTAATTAATTCAAGGTTATGTCCTTTAACGCTCAAGTAGTTAAATTATTAACATTAACCCACTAAATTTATAATTATAGCAGGAATAGTCCAAAATGCCCCTTAAAATATTTAACAGAAATCCGACCCAGCCTGGGATTACGCAACCTGTGACGGTCCGTCCTGCAGGTCCATAGCAAAGTTCAGAGAGTTAATTTCTGTGGAAAATGTGTGACGGTTCGTCGTGCCCACGACGGTCCTTCCTGCCATTCCATCACGAAGTTCAGAGAGTCAATTTCAGTACCCAAATTTACGAATTCTAAGTGTTTTGGAACTAGACCCCCTCGACGGTCCGTCGTGCCCATGACGGTCCGTCGTGGGATCCGTCGTCTCAGCCAGTTTTTCCAGAAATAAAATCTGCTTCTCTAAACGACTAAACAGGTCGTTACAATAGATACCAATTTACCAATCGTTCGTCCTCGAACGATCATAAGAAGAAAAACAAGGGCGAAAATGAGTACCTGAATCTGTAAACAGGTGTGGGTATCTTTCTTGCATATCTGCCTCCTTCTCCCAAGTGGCTTCTTCAACTGGTCGATTCTTCCATTGAACTTTGATGGAGTCAATCTCTCTTGACCTTAACTTGCGGACTTCTCTATCTACAATAGCAACAGGTTCCTCCTCATATGAAAAATTCTCATCAAGCAAAACTGAATCCCAACGGATAATGTAGTTTCCATCCCCATGGTATCTTTTCAACATAGACACATGAAACACCGGATGCACTCCGGACAGTCCTGGGGGCAAGGCTAGTTCATAAGCTACCTCCCCCACGCGCTTCAGAACTTCAAATGGACAAATATACCTTGGGCTTAGCTTACCCCGCTTACCAAACCGCATACCCCCTTTCATAGGCGAAACCTTCAGCAAGACTTGCTCACCCTCCATAAACTCCAAGTCTCTAATCTTTCGATCTGCATATTCCTTTTGCCTACTTTGCGCCGCTAAAAGCTTTTCTTGAATAGATTTCACTTTCTCCAATGAATCCCTCAAAAGGTCAGTAACCCAAGGTCTAACCTCAAATGCATCAAACCAACCAATGGGAGACCTACATCTCCTCCCATACAATGCTTCGAATGGAGCCATATCAATACTTGAGTGATAGCTATAATTGTATGAAAACTCCGCTAAGGGTAAGAAGTTATCCCAATGACCCCCAAATTCTATCACACATGCACGAAGCATATCTTCCAACACTTGAATCGTTCGCTCAGACTGACCATCGGTCTGAGGGTGAAATGCAGTACTAAGGTCCAACCTAGTACCTAATTCAGCATGCAATGTTCTCCAAAACTTAGAAGTAAACTGCGTACCTCTATCTGATATGATGGAGAGTGGAACTCCATGCAATCGAACGATTTCTGAGATATAGATTTTGGCTAACTTCTCTGCATTGTAGGTCACCTTGTCCGGAATGAAGTGAGCAGACTTAGTTAACCTATCAACGATTACCCAAATAGAGTCAAACTTCCACAATGTCTTTGGAAAACCAACCACGAATTCCATTGCAATTCTCTCCCACTTCCATTCAGGAATGGGCATTCTCTGAAGTGTTCCTCCGGGCCTCTGGTGTTCATACTTTACTTGCTGACAATTTGGACATTTGGCAATAAAATCAACAACGTCGCGCTTCATTCTACTCCACCAAAAGTGTTGCTTTAGGTCACGGTACATCTTGGTTGCACCAGGATGTATAGAATATCCGGAACTATGAGCCTCTGTAAGAATAGTGCGGATCAAATCATCAACACGGGGCAAACATACCCTTCCCTTAATTCTCAAAACACCTTCCTCATCCATTATTGCTTCTTTAGCCTCTCCTCGCAACACCATATCCCGAATTTGGCCTAGTTTCTCATCATCAAACTGTTTTCCCTTGATCTTGTCAAGAAAAGAAGATCTTGCCTCCACACTGGTCAAAAATCCTCCCTTCTCATTTACTTCTAGCCTCATAAAGTTATTAGCCAGAGTCTGAACTTCTCTAGCCAATGGGCGTCTAGAAACTTGCAAGTGAGCTAGACTTCCCATGCTCCCTGCCTTTCTACTTAAGGCGTCTGCCACAACATTAGCCTTTCCCAGATGATACAAGATAGTGATATCGTAGTCCTTCAGTAGTTCCATCCATCTCCTCTGTCTCAAATTCAAATCTTTTTGAGTAAAGACATACTGTAGGCTACGATGATCCGTGTATACTTCACACTTAACCCCATATAGATAATGTCTCCATTGCTTTAATGCAAACACTACCGCAGCCAATTCAAAATCATGGGTCTAATAATTACGTTCATGCACCTTTAATTGCCTTGAAGCGTAAGCAATTACGTTCTTCTCTTTCATTAGCACTGCACCCAAACCCGAATAGGATGAATCACAATAGACAATGAAATTCTTACCTTCCACTGAAAGCTTTCCTCACATTCATCCGACCATACAAATGGAACATTCTGCTTAGTCAAGTTCGTCAATTGGGAAGCAATAGAAGAGAATCCCTTGACAAATCGACGGTAATAGCTAGCTAAACCAACAAAGCTCCTTATTTCTGACACATTAGTAGGTCTTACCCAATTCTTCACTGTCTCAATCTTAGAAGGATCCACCATCACCCCATCCTTAGAAACCACATGCCCCAAGAAGGACACTGCATCTAGCCAAAACTTACACTTGGAGAATTTGGCATAAAGCTTTTTCTCCCTCAACATTTCCAATACAATTCTCAAGTGCTCCTCATGTTCCTTCTTTCTCTTTGAGTATACCAATATATCATCAATAAATAAGATCACAAAGAGATCCATATATGGCTTAAAAATCCCGTTCATCAAGCTCATGGAAGTAGCAGGGGCATTCGTAAGACCAAAAGACATCACTACAAATTCGTAATGCCCATACCTGGTCCGAAAAGCAGTCTTTGGCACATCCATTGCCCGTATCTTCAATTGATGATAACCGGATCTCAAGTCAATCTTAGAGAAGACACAAGCACCTTGTAACTGATCGAACAAGTCATCAATGCGAGGGATGGGATATTTGTTCTTAATAGTTACCTTGTTCAACTGCCGGTAGTCTAGGCACATCCGAAAACTCCCATCCTTCTTCTTCACAAATAACAACGGAGCACCCCAAGGAGATGCACTTGGTCTAATGAAGCCTTTGCTCAACAACTCTTGAAGTTGGGCCTTTACCTCTCTTAACTCAGAGGGAGCCATTCTATAAGGGGGTATAGAAATAGGGCGAGTACCCGGTTCAAGATCGATGCAGAAGTCAATATCTCTATCCGGTGGCATACCAGGGAGGTCTGCAGGAAACACATCTAAAAACTCGCGGACTATTGCAACCGACTCGATTGAAGGTACTTGGGTAGTATCATCCCTGAGGTGTGCCAGGAAAGCTAAACAACCCTTATTAACCATTCACTTAGCACGAAGAAAGGAGACGATACGAACCGGATTGGAAGTGTAGTAACCCTCCCACAATAACGGATCTGTCCCAGGCTTGGCTAACGTCACAGTCTTAGCATTACAATCAAAGATCGCAAAATTCGGAGAAAGCCAAGTCATACCCAGAATTAAATCAAAATCAACCATTTCTAAGATAACCAAGTCTACATAAGTATTGCTCCCCACAAAAGTCACCAAACAAGACCTATATACTTTTTCAACTATCACAGACTCACCCACCGGAGTAGAAACACGAATAGGCATGTCAAGCAATTCACAATGTAAATTAAGACCATTAGCAAATGAGGAAGATACATAAGAAAATGTGGATCCAGGATCAAACAATACAGAAGCCATGCAATCACAAACCAAAAGATTACCTGTGATAACAGCATCAGATGTCTCCGCTTCAGACCGCCCGGTGAAAGCGTAACAATGGGCCCTATCACCTATCTGCCCGTTGCCCCTACCATGTTATGCTGTGGTGGCTCTAGTTTGCCCGTCACCCCGGCCGTTTTGGTGACCACCATTACCTCAGCCACCACGTTCTCCAGAATAGCGGCCTCTTCCCTGACCACCTCTACCTCTAACAATTGGAAGTCTGTAACTCTGTTTTGGACAATACCTCTTAATGTGTCAAGTCTCCCAACATCCATAACACTCTCTGGATTCAAGCATCGGCCTCTGTGAGAAAGACGAAGTTTGGGGATAACCACCAAACTCAGAGAAATGTTGGCCGGTCTGAGGTGGACCCCCAACTACAGTCTGTAGTGAAGACTGAATAGGTCGGGCGGGGTAACCTCCTGAACCCTGCCCTCTGGAGTAAGAACCATTAAAATCACCTCCCTTACGAAACCTTTTTGATGTTGATGCCATGGTGAAATCATCTGGCTTCACTCCCTCTACCTCTATCACGAAGTCTACCACTTCTTGAAAGGATTTCGCTGTAGCCGCTACCTGTAAGGCTAAATTCGCAACTCTGATCTCAACCCCTTCACAAAGCGGTGAATACGCTCTTGTGGACTGAAACATTGTTGGGTGGCATACCTGGATAATGCAAGAAACTTAGCCTCGTACGCAGTAACCGACATCCTACCCTGCTCTAGGCTTAGAAACTCATCTCTTCTCCTATCCCTCAAAGTACGTGGTTTATACTTCTCCATAAACAAGATAGAGAATGATGCCTAAGTCATAGGTGGTTCCTCTATTGGTTGACACTCAACATGTGACCGCCACCACATTTTGGCGTTCCCTTGAAACTGATAGGTCACAAACTCAACACCAAATCGTTCTACTATACCCATCTTGTGTAGTAGCTCATGACAATCGTCCAGAAAATCGTAGGCATCCTCTGATTCAGCACCCTTGAAGACTGGAGGTTTCAATTTCAAGAACTTGCTAAAAAGTTCATGTTGATCACTCGTCATTATAGGCCCTGTAGTCAACCGAGGAAACGTGCCTATTTCCAATGAGGCATCCATGCGGGGAGCCATAGTAGCTGCATGTTGTACCTCCGGAACCAGAGGGGTTGGTATAGAAAACATTGGAGGTGTCTGGCGCTGATCAGATAACCCGCTAATATAAGCAAGAACCTGATTGATCATCTCTGGGGTAGGTTGGGGTGGCAATTCCTCATTCTGCACTTGTTCATTCTCCCCATCCTCACCCTCTCTTACCACTTCCTCAGTTGGTGGAGAAGTCACCGCCCTAGTACCAGATGGGCTAGGTGCTCGTCCTCTTCCTCTAGAGGGCGTCCTCCCACGACCTCTTCCACGGCGTCTTGTCACTACTCCTCTTCGAGCTACAGCCCCAGTGGCTGGCTCAGACGCTTCTTGTCTTGCCGATGTTCGTGTTGGCGCAGTCGTTATTGCTCTAGTTCTAACCATCTGCGAAATAGAGTGAAGATGGTCAGATACAAATTTGTATCACCTAGATACTAATTGGATCCAAGTAATAGCACGAAAGAAGAAAAGAAAGAATGCAGTTTTCCTAAAGTCTTATAGCCTCTCAAAGAAAAGTAAAGGCGTCCCCCTACCGTTCCATAAGACTCTACTAGACTCGTTCTTGTGTGATGAGACCAACGAACCTAATGCTCTGATACCATGTTTGTCACGACCCAAAACGCGTCGTGAGTGGCACCCACACTTAGCCTCCTATGTGAGCGAACCAACTAATCTAAACCCCATCATTTCAAACATAATGAACAAAATACAATGCGGAAGACTTATAACTCATTAATAAAAATAGATTAATAACTTCTAAAACTCAAACACTTATTATCATACCCAAAATCTGGAAGTCATCATCACAAGAACATCTATCCTCGAATTACTAATTCAAAGAGTATCTAGAAAGCTAAAATAATATAAAACTAGTCCATGCCGGAACTTCAAGGCATTAAGACATGAAGAAGAAGATCCAGTCCAAGCTAGAAGCGTTAGCTCACCCTGAAATTTGGTGTAATGAAGACTGGGCAGACTTGCGGTTGAGTTGAAGATGACGGTACGTTTGTTGTACTCCACCAATCACAAGGAAAGAAACATACAAGTAGGGGTCAGTACAAACACGAGTACTGAGTAGATATCATCGGCCAACTCAAAATAGAAAACAGTATATATCAAATAATATCATAAAATCAACTACAATACTCAGTATGCGGCATTTACAATTACCATAACCCTTGGTCACAACACCAAGCACATTCAATGAGGACTCACGCCTCCCCATCATACTCATTTGGGAATTAGGTTCATTAAATTAAGTATATTAACATCTTTCAAGATTCATTATCTTTATCCCTCTCGTGTCGGTACATGACACTCCGATCCTCCTATACTATCCTGGTACCGGAACGTGGCACCCGATCCATAAACTATCCTGGTGTCGGAATGTGACAATCCGATCCTCATATACTATTCTGGTGTCGGAACGTGACACTCCGATCCTCATATACTATCCTGGTACCGGAACGTGGCACCCGATCCATAAACTATCCTGGTGTCGGAACGTGATACTCCGATCCTCATATACTATCCTGGTACCGGAACGTGGCACCCGATCCTCATATACTATCCTGTTACCGGAACGTGGCACCCGATTCATAAACTATCCTGGTGTCGGAACGTGACACTCCGATCCTCATATTCTATCCTGGTACCGGAACGTGGCACCCGATCCCCTAATCTCACTACATGTTCACCAAGCCTTCTTTTCTACCAAGGCATCATCATTAACAAGTAGATTAGGGTTTTCAAGATTTAGGATTCAATAGCTTCATCATTCTTATTTTATCACAATTATATAATCACATTCATGCAAGCATACAATTAAGCATATAGAAGGGTTTACAACACTACCCAATACATATTATTCGCTATTAAGAGTTTACTACGAATAGCATAAACCATAACCTACCTCCAACGAAGATTAGTGATCAAGCAAGCAAATTCCCCAAGGCTTTATTTTCCTCTTCGTTTCTCTCTCTCTCTCGATCGTTCTTCTCTTTCTCCTCTGTTCTTTTTATTTTTCTTATTCAAACCCTCTTTCTTTTACCCTAATTAGCATATAATTAAGTATAAAAGATGATGAATTAACCCATTAATTAATTCAAGGTTATCTCCTTTAACCCTCAAGTAGTTAAATTATTAACATTAACCCACTAAATTTATAATTATAGCAGGAATAGTCCAAAACGCCCCTTAAAATATTTAACAGAAATCCGACCCAGCCTGGGATTACGCAACCTGTGACGGTCCGTCATGGCAGTGACGGTCCGTCCTGCAGGTCCGTAGCAAAGTTCAGAGAGTTAATTTCTGTGGAAAATGTGTGACGGTCCGTCGTGCCCACGACGGTCCGTTCTGCCATTCCGTCACGAAGTTCAGAGAGTCGATTTCAGTATCCAAATTTCAGAATTGTAAGTGTTTTGGAACGAGACCCCCTCGACGGTTCGTCGTGCCCATGACGGTCCGTCGTGGGATTCGTCGTCTCAGCCAGTTTTTCCAGAAATAAAATCTGCTGCTCAAAACGACTAACAGGTCGTTACAGTATCACGGGCCGTAAATTATCTAGTTTCTATTATATAGAAGAGTGAAGTGGTAGGACGACCAAGGGTAAAAATATAATTTTATTATAACAAAAATGTATTAAGAAAGATAGTAAATAATTCTAGAAACATCTTTCTTTATATGAAGTGAATAATGATATGTAATTTCACGCTATTAAAAATCTACCAAGAATTGATAACAAGAAAATTAAATATTTCTAGAAACACATTTTGGATATTGTTATTACTATTAATTTATCTTGTTATTACTTCACTTTTTTTTGTGAGTCATTCTAATATCTATTCATTACTCCATTTTACTATTACTTTAATCTAAACTCTTAATATTTTTTCTATTTATTATGATTATCAAAAATGTCTACTTTAGTATGAAAATACATTATGAACTAATTATTTTCACCTTTAATTTTGACTCTAATTTATATACTTGAAAATAAATAAGTGTGATAAAATTAATAATATATATTAGATTGAAATAAAGAAAAAATGTTAAAAAATAATTTTACAAAGAGAATGAGTAGAATGATATATTTGTATTTAAGACGACAACGAATGAAAATATAATTTCATTCTAACAAAACTCTATTAAGAAAAATAGCAAGAATAATGAATAATTCTATAAACGTCTTTCTATTTATGAAGTGAATGATGATCAAAGGCAAAAATATAACTTCTCGCAAATAAAAATCTATCAAGAATGAGAACAAGAAAACTAAATGGTTCTAGAAATATTTTTAGTTATTATGATTACCATTAACTCATTTCGTTATTAATTCACTTGTTTTATGACTTATTGTGATATTTACTCATTAATCTATTTTATTATCACTTTATTTTAATTATTGATATTTTTCTATTCATTATATTTTCTACAAATGTCAACTTTAATATAAAAAATTAATTATTTAAAAATATAGTTAATTACATTTAATTTTATTTTTGCTCTAATTAATATATCTAAAAAGAAATAATTAAGTGTAATAAATTAATAATGTATATTATATTGAAATTTAAGAATAAATCAAAATTAGTTGTGATATTACGAAAATAACATTTTAAAAAATGTCAAAAAGTTACTTTACAAATAATATGAATAGGATGGTATATTTGCATTTAAAGTGAACTAAAAATGTTTACTAGATTATAAATGACTAGTTCTTCATTAAAATATTGTCACGACCCATAACGAGCCGCGAGTGGCACCCACACTTATCCTACTATGTGAGCGAACCAACCAACTGAGGTGTGCCAAGAAAGCTAAACAACCCTTACTAACCATTCTCTTAGCACGAAGAATGGAGATAATACGAAATGGAGTGAAAGTGTAGTCACCCTCCCACACTAACAGATCTGTCCCAGGCTTGGCCAACGTTACAGTTTTAGCATTACAATCTAAGATTGCAAAATTTGGAAAAAGCCAAGTCATACCCAGAATTAGATCGAAGTCAATCATTTCTAGGATAACCAAGTCTACATGAGTATTGCTCCCCACAAAAGCCACAAGACAAGACCTATACACCTTTTCAACTATCACAGACTCACCCACCGGAGTAGAGACACGAATAGGTATGTCAAGCAATTCACAGTGTAAATTAAGACCAGTAGCAAATGAGGAAGATACATATGAAAATGTGGAGCCAGGATCAAATAATACAGAAGCCATGCAATCACAAACCAAAAGATTACCTGTGATAACAGCATCAGATGTCTCCGCATCAGACCTCCCAGGAAAGCATAACAATGGGCCTTATCACCTGTCTGCCCGTTGCCCCTACCATGTTGCGCTGCAGAAGTTCCAGTTTGCCAGTCACCTCGTCCATTTTGGTGACCACCATTACCTCGGCCACCACGTCATCCAGAATAGCGGCCTCTTCCATGACCACCTCTACCTCTGACTATTGGGGGTCTGTAACTCTGTTTTGGACAATACCTCTTAATATGTCCAGTCTCCCCACATCCATAACACTCTCTGGAGTCAAGCATAGGCCTCTGTGAGAACGACGAAGTCTGGGGGTAACCTCCAAACTCAGAGAAATGTTGACCGGTCTGCGGTGAACCCCCAGCTACAGCCTGCAGTGAAGACTGAATAGGTCGGGCTGGGTAACCTCTGGAACCCTGCCCTCTGGAGTAAGAACCATTAAACTCGCCTCCCTTACGAAACTTCTTAGTTGTTGATGCCATGGTGAAGTCATCTGGCTTCACTCCCTCCACCTCTATCACAAAGTCTACCACTTCCTGTAAGGATTTTGCTGCAGTAGATACCTGTAAGGCTGGAATCTGCAAATCTGACCTCAATCCCTTCACAAAACAGCAAATCCGCTCTTGTGGACTGAAGCAAAGCTGGGTGGCTTACCTAGATAATGCACAAAACTTAGCCTCATATGCAGTAACCGACGTACTGCCTTGCTCTAGGCTCAGGAACTCATCTCCTCCTATCCCTCAAAGTCCGGGGTATATACTTCTCCATAAACAAGCTAGAGAATGATGCCCAAGTCATAGGTGGTGCTTGTGCTGGTTGATACTCAACATACGATCGCCACCACATTTTGGCGTTCCCTTGAAATAGATAGGTCACAAACTCGACGCCAAATCGTTCTACTATACCCATCTTGTGTAGTAGCTCATGACAATCAACCAGAAAATCATAGGCATCCTCAGATTCAGCACCCTTGAAGACTGGAGGTTTCAATTTTAAGAACTTACTGAAAAGTTCATGTTGATCACTTGTCATTATAGGCCCTGTAGTCAACCGAGGAAACGTGCCTATTTCCAATGAGGCATCCATGCGGGGAGCCACAGCAGCTGCATGCTGTACTCCCGGAACCTGAGGTGCTGGTGCAGAAAACACTGGAGGTGTCTGGCCTTGATCAGATAACCCGCTAAGATAAGCAAGAACCTGATTAATCATCTCTGGGGTAGGTTGGGGTGGTAATTCCTCATTCTGCACTTGTTGTGTCACGACCCAAAACGAGCCGCGAGTGACACCCACAGTTTCCCTCCTATATGAGCAAACCAACCAATCTAAACCCCAACATTTAAAACATAATAAACATAAAAATAATGCGAAAGACTTAAAACTCATTAACGAAATCAATATTCAACTTCTAAAACTCAAAACTTATCATTATCCCCAAAATCTGGAAGTCATCATCACAAGAACATCTATCCTCAAATTACTAATTCTAAGAGTATCTAGAAAGCTAGAATAAATAAAAAGCTAGTCCATGCCGGAACTTCAAGGAATCAAGACATGAAGAATAAGATCCAGTCCAAGATAGAAGCGTTAGCTCACCCTGAAATCCGGTGTAATGAAGACTGGCTAGAGTTGCGGATGAGTTGAAGACGACGGTACGTTCGTTGTACTCCACAAATAACAAAGAAAGAAACATACAAGTAGGGGTCAGTACAAACACAAGTACTGAGTAGATATCATCGGCCAACTCAAAATAGAAAACAGTATATGTCAGATAATATCAGAAAATCAACTACAATACTCAACATGCGGCATTTACAATTACCATAACCCTTGGTCACAACACCAAGCACATCAATGAGGACTCACGCCTCCCCATCATACTCATTTGGGAATTAGGTTCATTAAATTGAGTATATTAACATCTTTCAAGATTCATTATCTTTATTTCTCTCGTGTCGGTACGTGACACTCCGCTCCATATACTATCCTGGTGCCGGAACGTGACACTCCGATCCTCATATACTATCCTGGTACCAGAACGTGGCACCCGATCCATATACTATCCTGGTGTCAGAACGTGACACGCCGATCCTCATCATACTATCCTGGTACCGGAACGTGGCACCCGATCCATATACTATCCTGGTGTCGGAACGTGACACTCCGATCCTCATCATACTATCCTGGTGTCGGAACGTGACACCCGATCCTGATTATACTATCCTGGTACCGGAACGTGGCTCCCGATCCCCTAATCTCACTACTTTCGTTCATCAAGCCTTCTTTTATACCAAGGCATCATCATTAACAAAGTAGATTAGGGTTTTTCAAGATTTAGGATTCAATAGCTTCATCATGCTTATTTTATCACAATTATATAATCACATTCATGCAAGCATACAATTAAGCATATAGAAGGGTTTACAACACTACCTAATACATATTATTCGCTATTAAGAGTTTACTACGAATAGCATAAACCATAACCTACCTCCACCGAAGAATTCGTGGTCAAGAATCTACTTTTCAATGCTTTGCTTTCCTCTTCGTTCTCTCCTCTTGATCGATCGTTTCTCCCTCTCTCTGTTCTTTCTATTTTTCTTATTCAAACCCTTTTTCTTTTACCCTAATTAACATATAATTAAGTATAAAAGATGACAAAAGTAACCCACTAATTAATTCAAGGTTATCTCCTTTAACCCCCAAGTAATTGAATTATTAGCATTACCCACTAACTTTATAATTATAAGCAGGAATAGTCCAAAACGCCCCTTAAAATATTTAACAGAAATCCGACCCAGTCAAGGTTACGTAGCCTGTGACGGGCCGTCGTGCCTGCGACGGTCCGTCCTGCTGAGTCATCAGAGAGTTCAGAGACTCACTTTTTATTTAAGACCCTGTGACGGTCCGTCGTGCCTACGATTGTCCGTCCTGCCATTTCGTCGCGAAGTTCAGAGATTCGATCTCAGTACCCAAATTTCAGACTTCTAAGTGTTTTGGAACGAGACACCCTCGACGGTCCGTCGTGCCCATGAAGGTCCATCATGGGATCCGTCGACTCAAACAGTTATTACCAGAAAATACTCTACTGCTCAAAACGACTAAATAGGTCGTTACATGTTCATTTTCCCCTTCCTCACCCTCTCTTAATACTTCCTCTGTCGGTGGAGGAGTCACCTCCCTAGTACTAGCTGGGCCAGGTGCTTGTCCTCTTCCTCTAGAGGACGTCCTCCCGCGACCTCTACCACGGCCTCTTGCCACTGCTCCTCTTCGAGCTACAGCCCCAGTGGCTGGCTCAGACGCATCATGTCTTGCCGGTGTTGGTGTTGGCGCGGTTGTTGCTTTAGTTCTAACCATCTGCGAAATAGAGTGAAGATGGTCAGATACCAATTTGTATCACCTGGATACCAATTGGATCCAAGTAATAGCACGAAAGAAAGAAAGAATGGAATTTTCCTAAAGTCCTGTAGCCTCTCAAAGAAAAGTAAAGGCGTCCCCCTACCGTTCCTCAAGACTCTACTAGACTCGTTCTTGTGTGATGAGACCAACGAGCCTAATTCTTTGATACCTAGTTTGTCACAACCCAAAATAAGCCGCGAATGGCACCAACACTTATCCTACTATGTGAGCGAACCAACCAATCTAAACCCCAACATTTCAATCATAATAAACAGAAAATAATGTGGAAGACTTAAAACTCATTAACGAAAATCGATTAAACAACTTCTAAAATTTAAAAATTATCATTATCCCCAAAATTTGGAAGTCATCACCACAAGAACATTCTATCCTCAAATTACTAAATCTAAGAGTGTCTAGGAAGCTAAAATAAGAAAACAGATGGTCCATGTCCGAACTTCAAGGACATCAAGACATAAATGAGAGAGAATCCAGACCGAGATAGGAACAATAGCTCACCCTGAAATCTGACGTGATGAAGACTGGCTAGAGTTGCGGTTGAGTTGAAGACGACGGTACGTTTGCTGCACTCCTCAAATAACAAAAGGGAAAACATACAAGTAGGGGTCAGTACAAAACAGAAGTACTGAGTAGGTATCATCGGCCAACTAGGAATAGAGAGCAATATATATCAAATAATAACATAAAATCAACCATAACACTTAACAGGTGACAACAACAAGTACTATAACCATTGGGCACAACCCAAACACATCTATGAGGACTCAAGCCTCCACACCATACTCATTTGGGAAACAGGTTCATTAAATCTGAGTATATTAGCATAATTCAAGATTCATTCTCTTTACTATCCTGGTGTCGGAACGTGACACTCCGATCCTTTACTATCCTGGTGTCGGAACGTGACACCCGATCCATACTATCCTGGTGTCAGAACGTGACACTCCGATCCTTTACTATCCTGGTGTTGGAACGTGACACCCGATCCACTAACCTCATTCTTTTAGTTCATCAAGCCTTCTTTTATATCAAGGCATCATCATTAACAAAGAGGTTTTAAGGTTTAAGATTCAATAGCCTCATCATGCTAATTCATCACAATTACATAATCACAATCATGCAAGCACACAATTAAGCATATAGAAGACTTTACAAAATTACCCAATACATATCAATCGCTATTTAGAGTTTGCTACGGAATAGCATAAACCATAACCTACCTCCACCGAAGAATCGTGATCAAGAAATCCACTTCTCCAATGCTTTGCTTTCCTCTTCGTTTCTCCCTCTCTCAATCGTTCGTTCTCCCTCTTCTGTTCTTTCTATTTTTCCTTATTCAAACTCTTTTTATTTTACCCTAATTACCATATAATTAAGTATAAAAGATGGTAAAAGTAACCCACTATTTATTCCAAGGTTGTCTCCTTTAACCCCCAAGTAATTGAATTATTAACATTAAACCACTAACTTTATAATCATAAGCAGGAATAGTCCAAAATGCCCCTTAAAATATTTAACAGAAATCCGACCCAGTCAGGGTTACGCAGCCTGTGACGGCCCGTCGTGCCTGCGATGGTCCGTCCTGCTGCTTCCGTCACAAAGTTCAGAGACTAAATTTCACTAAAGGGTCTGTGACAGTCCGTCGTGCCCACGACGGCCCGTCCTGCCATGTTGTCGCGAAGTTCAGAGAGTTGTTCTCAGTACCCAAATTTTTAGAATCTAAGTGTTTTGGAACGAGACCCCCTCGACGGTCCGTCGTGCCCATGACGTTCCGTCGTGGGATCTGTCGACCCAGACAGCTATTACCAGAAATAACTCTACTGCTCAAGAACGACTAAACAGGTCGTTACAAATATATAATCATAATTTTACTTTTATTTGATTTCAAACATATTAAACTGATGTCACGACTCAAAGTGAGTCGTGACTGGCACCCACACTTAACCTCCAAGGTGGGCGAACCAACAAATCTAAACCCCAACATATATCAATAGTTCAACTATGAATAACAAAAATAATGCCAAATCTCCAAAACTTATTAAGTAACCAATTAAATAAGCTTCTAAAGTTTAACACTTATTATTCTCAAAATCTCAAAGTCATCACATCAAGGACATCTATTCTCAAATTACCGAGTCTAAGAGTATTTAAGAAACCAAATTAAATAAAAAGATGGTTTATGTCTTAAATTCAAGGACATCAAGACGTGAATGAGAGAATCCAGCACGAGCTAGAAATAATAGCTCACCCTGAACTTTGATGTGGTAGAGACTAGCTAGAGGTGAGGGCGAGTCGAAGACGATGGTACACTTGCTGCACTCTACAAAAGAACAACGAAGAAAATAAAAGTAGGGGTCAGTACAAGGAACACAAACTGATTAAGTATCATCGACCAACCCAAAATAGAAACCAATATATATTGAAAAATAATATAAAATCAGCTACAATACTCAACAGGTGGCAAGCAACAAATAACATGAACCAGTGACAACAATAGGTCCACAATCAATCACAATATAATGTACACTTATGAGGACCCATGTCTCCACACCATACTCATTTGAAAAATGTATTTTTTGAGATTGAGTATATTAAGTTAATTCGAGATTTCTTTCCTTTAATATTATCGTGTTGGAACGTAACATTCCGATCCTATATACCGTGTCGAAACGTGACACTCCTATCCCATAATATCATGTCGGAATGTGAAACTCCGATCAAATAGTACCGTGTCGGAACGTGACACTCCGATCCAATTATCTCATTAATTTCTTTTGTCAATCCTTCATTATTCAAGGAGTAATTTTGATAGAGAGGATTCAAGTTTATAAATTCAACAGACTCAGAATTTTAGGCCAAGCACAAACCACACAACCAAGATATACAACCACACAGTCAAGTACATAGGAAACTTCACATTATCACGCAATACATATCAATCACTATTGAGAGTTTATCTATCAACTAGAAATAAACCATAACCTACCTCCACCGAAGAACCGAAGTCAAGAAAACTACTTATCCAATTCCTTCTCTTTCCTTAAAGCCTCTTAAAGTTTCCAACCTATCAAATATATTGTCACGATCCAAAGCGAGTCGTGAGTGACCCCACACTTAACCTCTTAAGTAGGCGAACCAACCAATTTGACCTAACTAACAAAATACAAGCATTACGCGGAAGCTCAAAATCTTACTAAATATCATTTCCTCAAAACTTGAAAGTCATCACATCAAGGACATCTAATCTCCAATACTAAGTTTAAGATATCAAATACACAAAAATAGATGAATAAAATGATAGGTGTCTGAAAGTATAGGACATCATATCATGATCGAGAGAATCCAACATGAGCTTAAATGAATAGGTCACTCTGGAACCTGATATGCCTGAAACAGACTAGAGCTGAGGGTGATTAAATTTCGTCGGTACACTTGTTGCACTCCATATAAGGAAAACAAAGAAAAATACGAGTAGGGCTCAGTACGAGGCAATATGTATTGAGTAAGTATCATCGGTCATCCCAAAATAGTAACTAATATACAAAGAATAATAGTATAAACTCAACTATAGTACTTAATAGGTGATAAGCAATAAACAACATGAACAAGTGACAACTGAATCAAGAACAATATCAAGCACACACAAGGACTCATGCCTCCACACCACGTTCGTTGAGAAATGGATTCTTTGAGATTGAGTATATTAAATTAATTCAATATCCTTTTCCTTTCATGTTACTGTGTCAGAACGTGACACTCCGATCCAATTATATCATGTCGGAATGTGACACTCCGATCCAATGATACCGTGTTGGTACGTGACACTCTGATCCAATTATACCGTGTCGGAACGTGACACTTCGATCCAAGAATACCGTGTCGGAATGTGACACTCTGATCCAAGAATACCATGTCAATTTATCCTTTATTGTCACCATTTTCAATTCATTGTTATATTATTTCATCAAGCCTTCTTTATTCAAGGCATCACTTCGATAAAGAGAGTTCAACAATATAATTTCACGATTTTAGGATTTCAGACCAATCACAAAACACACAACCACATAATCAAGTACAAATAAAACTATATAATATCATTCAATGCATATCAATCATTATTAAGAGTTTACAATCAAATAGCATAAACCATAACCTACCTCCACCGAAGAACCGAAGTCAAGCAAGCTACTTCTCTAATACTTTTCCTTTCTTCTATGCCTCCAAACTTTCCTATCTGTCAAGTTTATCTATGCATAATTTGTAAGTTAACGAGTCTATAAATACTCATATTATTTTATGTCTAGCCTATAACCACAACTCACCTAATTCTCTAAGCAATTTTCTAAGTTTTAATTCAAGGGTAAGTATTAATTTCTCCAATTCGCACAACTTTAATGAAATTTAAATAATTCAATACACCCACTATTTAATTACCAATCTCGATACATCAAAAAATAATTTTATATAATAATAGAATTTCAAAACTTAAAGTTAAAGTCACTTGTCACGGCACCAGTGACAATCAACACCTACCAAAATTCATCTCCAATTCACAATGCACCCTAATAACAATAATATAATAATCAAATATTTGTTTAAAAGAAATCAACCTACTAATTCATGGAAATCGTAACTATCATACCCACAATTTGAAGCCTAAGTCACTTTAATCTAGTCTAATATCTCTGGTCATTAACTTGTCATTGACCATCTTTAAATTTGCTACGTTACTATTTCTACAAATTAGTCATTAAAACTTGTCTCCAACTTTTCCTATTCAATTTGTCACCCACGTTATCTGTTTTTCAACTCAAGTTCACGTGCAGTGTGCATACTACACCATAATCCTATTAACTTGCTCCCAATAATTTAACTTTACTCATATATGAAACAATCAATGTAACAAATTAAAATAGAAATGAAGATTCAGTTACCAGAAGTGGGTTTGTCACTTTGAGCGGTGCTGACGCCACTCTCCATAATTCTCTTCTTCCCATCTTTTGTTTTATTCTAAAGAACATTTATTTACCCTAATTCATATACTTGTCTAATTATAAAAATAATGGTAAAAGTGACCTACTATAAATTTTATGTTATCTTCTTTAACCACCAACTAAATTAATAATTAAAATACCCCACTAATTTCATAATTATAGTTATGAACAGTCCAAAACACCCATTTAGAATCTATCGAAAAGTATTTTATTGAGTGAAAACCTCTAGTACTCAAAAAGATCAAATGAGTTGTTACATTAGATACCAATTTACCCATCATTCGTCCTCGAACGATCAAAGTTGGCGAGGGTAAGAAAGGGTAGAAGAATCAACAAAATGTGTAAATAAATTTTGTGCATATCATGCTTAGTCTATCAAGGCCTTACCTCAAATGCATCAAACCAAACAATGAGAGAGCTATATTTCCTCTCATATTATGTCTCAAATAGGGTCATCCCACTACTCAAGTGGTAGTTGTTGTTATATGAAAATCAACTAACAACAAAATATATTATCAATAGCCATAAAAAATAATCGTACACACATATCCAACATGTTCTCAAGTACCTTCACACAACCATTAGATGGAATTTGTTCACATAACCATAATAAAATGTTGAATCAATACTGATTTTAATCGGTAGTTAACCTCAACCAACCACCACACACTCATAATGTACAAACCATCATGGATCTTATCAGTATTTTGCTCTCACAACATAAGCTTTTCACGAGCTTAAGTTATAACAATTTGATATTTAGACATCAAGTACTCATCAATATAAAATCAAATTTATCTAATCCAAAGAAGGAAATAATTAAGTAACCACCCATTGAGCGATACACCCAAACATACAGAACCTTTAATAACACTTTCAAAATATTAGATTAGTAGCTATTATAGACAAACATTAAGAATGACAAAACTAGACCCAATGGTCCTCACATTAATTCACACATAGCCAAAACATGATATCGATGATGAGATAAAATTTAAATCTATTGAGCAATTGTAAATTTCAATGGTAGCTTTCCTATATATTCTCATATGCAAAGTTGTGTATGTTGAATTAATGGTATACTTCAACCATTCCAAACAACACCAAATATTATATAACTGGAATGAACAAGTCTAACCAAGAATGTCACCCTACCAGAAGGAAAATCAGAGAATCTGTACACCCAATCCACTATCTAGGACTCACATATAGAAGTGAAAACATAAACGGATGTGGAAAGGGAATCATACTCTAAACTACACCCAGAATGAAGTAGTTGCTCACTCTAAGCTACTTCCATAGTGCCCATATCAACATGTTCATTCATTGACTCAATCTCTTTGATTTTCTAGCTACCCACAATCACCAATTTAGTCCCTATTATAATTGTACACATTCTTGGTCTATCGTACCTCACATCCACTGAAGTCAACACTCTTAATACTAAAAAAATATCATAATTAAATCGATCATCTACCTTACTCCAAACCATCATTAGAACTAAGTGTTTTTATCAATTACATAGTCAAACTATGGATATCTCTCTTTCTATATAAGTGTTTTATGACAAATACGAGTCACAAACATGACTAATAACACTAATTTTTTAATTTTATAGTACATTTCATCGAGATAAAACTATTAATTCACACCCAAAGTCAACTTCACACAAATTTCACATACCATGCTTTAGCTACCATTCTAAACCATCACATACCTCATGTCAACACTTACGGAAATTCTTGGTCACTCAAATTATTTTGTATGCCGTAAGCTCATAACCTCTATTCATACCTTTATAAAACATACCACCACAAAAGTAGATGCAAAGTGAAACATTTGAATTATAAATCGAACAATGTAACTCAATTTTCTTATCTATCAACATGATTGATTACTTGAAGATTTTTATGAATTTACATATCTTAACTTATCGTTGATCGTCTCTTCATCAATCTTATCATATCCTTCGCTAAAAGTTTGACGCAGTTATTAATAGACTCAAAATTAAAAGAGAGCTTATCATCACACTTGAGTTGAGTGTATTTACTGTTCTTTCTTAAGTCTTATTAGATAGCTTTTAACCAATTTGGTAGACATGTGACACTAAAACCATGAGCATATTAAAAAATATGAACCCACCTGTCTCAAAAAACCCAATTCTAGTCCTCCAAAATATACCTCTTTATCCCTTACAATTTGAGAAAATATTCTTGTTCTCACCTCTTTCTGAAGACTTATTATATCCCACAAATTTTATTATTATTATTATTATTATTATTATTACTATTATTATTATTATTATTATTATTATTATTATTATTATTATTATTATTATTATTATTATTATTATTATTTCATTATGACTCTAACTATTTTAAATTCAATTCAAGTGGTGTCCCCAAATATCCTAAAATTTCCATACAACTACATTTTTTATCAAATAATGAAGAACCACAACATTAGATGCTCACAATTCGTTAGTATCGTAAAAAACTCATTTAACCAACAATTCTTATTATATAATTTCATATCAATCACAATCATCACCAACCCCTCATCATCATTACGAACGCTAATTACCTCCATTGTCTTAAATTAATATTTCTCTTATAAAATTTCATATTAAAACACCTCATAATACAAACTATAAATACAATGCCTCTACAATTTTAATGCAAGCACCACCCACACGTAGCTGTTGTTCGGAACCAAAAAAATAATCTTATAGACATTTGAATTCAATCTCCACCGTTCAAATCAACCACCAAGAAGTCAGAAACACGTAGTTCAAATTTTAGCCTGATCCAACAGTTATTTAATTGAGAAACACGATCTGAAGGTTGCCGGTCGTAGAACAAGTATGCAGCAAAATAAATCTTTTCCTTCTCTCTTCTATCTTTTCTCTTGTTGAAAGCTCTCTCAAAACCTCTCTTATGTCCTAATGTCTTTCAAGAATAATACTAATCAGTAGTTCAATTTTTCGCTCAAGACCATCCTCTATTTACACAGTAGTACTTTTTCTTACAAAGTAAAGTCAACTAAAAATATGATTACAATTTCAATCCTTTTCCTAATAGAATTGGAAACCAAATAAAGAGAATAATTTCAATCCTTTTTCAAATAATTTTAGGCTTATTGTCTAACTCTTAAACAAATACTAAATTCGATATCAGAACCGGTGAAACACTTTCAAGACTTTATTGCCACTAAATTAATTCTAAATGAGAATATTTGATACTAGTAGAATAAACATAAAGCATATAGGTCATATATCACTTTCTCTTTTTACCATCATGCTTAGCTTGACCTTTTCATCATCAAAAAGTGAACCTTTTCCTCTACATGACACCTTAAACTCAGGTATACCAACCAGATTTAAGGGATTAACACAATTTTATATGCATTTTCTTACTAAAATCTTCAATTTAGTTCACCCAAATATACTCAATAAGACTTTCTTTTCCTATAAGTTTGTCTTCCTAGTATCAATCTTCCTTTTGATGGTTAAGATAAAATGGTCAGTCCTCATTCAGAACCATCAGGATACATTTCACAACCTAAATATATTAGTATTGTACCAAAGACCCACCGCTAAAATATTTCTAAAACAAAAATAAAAAAATAAAAATTAATGTAATCCAAGTGCTATAGTAATAAACTAGTTGATTTCTCAAATGTGAAAGCAACACAGGATCCCAATACCTAAATATGTCACACCACTAATTACTTCTTAAGTAGTTAATATTCACATTTGCCAATCGATATATTCGTTTCTACAAAACACTAGTACTGCACCGTGAAAGATCATTAAATCTATGACTAGAACACATCATAGTAACGAGAAGATCGTAAGCAACATATTTTTATCCATTGAATAGATTCAAAATATTATTCAATTCATTTGTAGCTCAGGTCGATGACAAAAATAACACACATCATAACTTTAATCAAGTACCCATCGATATTAGTGTAGTAGTCGTATTATGAACCTTTCTTATACACACTTAATCTATAAAATCGTGGTAAAGATTCTGCCCTCAATTGACTCAACAAAATTTCATTATTCACTAAGCAATGGATACATCTTATGATAACTTTACTATATTTTCCAAAGTAATGATATTCATTATCTAGTCGTTCCTTACGAACTTTTTGAATGTTGTCACCTTGGAATAGTCATCTTGATTCACCCCCATCTACCTCATATCCATTAAGATCTGTAGAATGTACTTCTTCATGAAGAAGCTGGAAAATGCTACCCAAGTCATAGGTAGTGTCATTACCGGCAAGACTCAACATAAGACTGCCACCGCATTTTCGCATCTCCCCAAAATTAGTAAGTCAGAAACTCAATGTCCCATCACTCTACCATATCCATCTTAGGAAACAACTCTCATGACCAACAATAGGGAAACCATAAGCATCTTCATATTCAGTACCCATGAATAATAGGGGTTTCAACTTTAAAAACTTAATAAAAAGATCATACTAGTCACTAATAATTGCATGTCTATAGTGAAGCGTGAAAACATATCTATTTTTAAGGATGCATACTCTCTTTCTGGTGTTGGTATTTAAAATTCTACTACTCTAATACTAATTATATGCGAAAAAGAGTGAAGAAGGTTAGATACCAATTTATATTACCTAGATACTAATTGGACTCAAGTAGTAGCACGAAAGAAAGAAGGAATGAAGTTTTCTTAAAGTCTTATAGCCTCTTGAAAAAAGTAAAGGTGTCCCCATACAGTTCCACAAGACTCTACTAGACATGTCCTTATGTGATGAGATCACCAAACCTAACGCTTTGATACCAAGTTTGTCACGATCCAAAGCGAGTCGTAAGTGACACCCACACTTAACCTCCTAAGTGGGTGAACCAATCAATTTAACCTAACTTACAAAATACAAGCATAACGCGGAAGCTCAAAATCTTACTAAATATCATTTCCCAAAATATGAAAGTCATCACATCAAGGATATCTAATCTCCAATACTAAGTCTAAAAATATCAAATACACCAAAATAGAAGAATAAAATGATAGGTGTCTGAAAGTACAGGACATCATTTCATGATCAAGAGAATCCAACACGAGCTCGAATGAATAACTCCCTCTGGAACCTGATATGCGGGAGACTGACTAGAGCTGAGGGTGATTCAAATTCATCGTTACACTTGCTGCACTCCATATAATAAAAACAAAGAAAAATACGAGTAGGGCTTAGTACGATGCAATATGTACTAAGTAAGTATCATCGCTCAATCCAAAATAGTAACTAATATACAAAGAATAATAGTATAAAATCAACTATAGTACTTAATAGGTGATAAGCAACAAATAACATGAACAAGTGACAACTGAAGAACGTACATAATCAATCACAATATCAAGCACACACGAGGACTCATGCCTCCACACCACGTTCGTTGGGAAATGGGTTCTTTGAGATTGAGTACATTAAATTAATTCAATATCCTTTTCCTTTGATATTATTGTGTCAGAACATGACACTCCGATCCAATTATACCATGTCGAAACGTGACACTCCGATCCAATTATACCGTGTTGGAATGTGACATTCCAATCCAATTATACCATGTCGAAACGTGACACTCCGATCCAAGAATACCGTGTCAGAAGATGACACTCCGATCCAAGAAAACCGTGTCAATTTATCCTTTATTATGACCACTTTCAATTCATTGTTATATTATTTCATCAATCCTTCTTCATTCAAGGCATCGCTTCGATAAAGAGAGTTCAAGAAAATAATTCCACGGTCTCAGGATTTAAGACCAATCACAAAACACACAACCAAGCCACAAAATCACAAAATCAAGTACCAAGAAAACTGCATAATATCATTCAATACATATCAATCACTCTTAAGAGTTTACTACCAAATAGCATAAACCATAGCCAACCTCCACCGAAGAATCGAAGTCAAGCAAGCTACTTCTCCAGTACATTTCCTTTCCTCTATGCCTTCAAAGCTTTCCAATCTATCAAGTATATATATGCATAATTTGTAAGTTATTGAGTCTATAAATACTCATATTATTTTATGTCTAGCCCATAACCACAACTCACCTAATTCTCTAAGCAATTTCCCAAGTTCAAATTCAAGGGTAAGTCTTAATTCCTCCAATTCACATAAAATCTTAATTCCTCCAATTCACATAACTTTAATAGAATTTAAATAATTTGATACACCCAATATTTAATTATCAATATCTATACATCAAAATATAATTTTATATAGTAACAGAATTTCAAAACTTAAAGTTGAAATAGCTTGTCATGGCACCAGTGACAATCAACACCTACCAAATTCATCTCTAATTCACAATGCACCCTAATAACAATAATATAATAATCAATATATGTATTTAAAAGAAATCAACCTACAAATTCATGGAAATTGTAGCTATCATACCCATAATTTGAAGCCTAAGTCACTTGAATCTAGTCTAATATCTCTGGTCATTAACTTGTCTTGACCATCTTTAAATTTGCTACCTTACTATTTCTACAAATTAGTCATTAAACTGGTCTCCAACTTTTCCTATTCAATTTATAACCCACGTTACCTGTTTTCCAACTCAAGTTCATGTGCAGTGTGCTTACTACACCATAATCCTATTAACTTAATTCCAATAATATAATAATAATTTAACTTTACTCATATATGAAACAATCAATGTAACAAATTAAAATAGAATTGAAGATTCAGTTACCAGAATTGGGTTTGTCACTTTGAGCGGTGTCGACGCCACTCTCCGTAATTTTCTTCTTCCCATTTTTTCTTTTCTTCTTCTAAAGAATATTTATTTACCCTAATTCATATACCTGACTAATTATGAAAATAATGGTAAAAGTGACCTACTGATAAATTTTATGTTATCTTCTTTAATCACCAACTAAATTAATTATTAAAACTACCCCACTAATTTCATAATTATAGTTATGAATAGTCCAAAACACCCATTTAGAATCTATCGAAAAGTATTTTATCGAGTAAAAAACTCTAGTACTCAAAACGATCAAATAGGTTGTTACATATATATGCATAAATTGTAAGTTAACAAGTCTATAAACACTCACTTTTTTCTATGTTTAGACTATACCCAAAAACATCACCTAATCATATAATCAATTTCCTCGAGTTCACACCTAAGGGTAGGTCTGTAATGACCTTCTTAGTCGTTTTATGAATTTTACCCAATTTTCTAAGTTAAACCTTTTTAGTAACTTTTATAAATAATTTATGAATTATGAAAATGAGTGTTATAATTTTTAAAATAAATTTAGAGTTATTTAAGTTTTCTCAAAATAATAAAATTAAAATAAATGATCTACACCCAATTGGGAAAAAATAGGGTTAAAAATTGTTGTTGCTTCGTAGCAGTCACGCAAAAAGCAGAAAGTTTAAAGAGAACGGGAGGCGGAAGCTTAATTGGCTGGTTGTTTCGGAGAGGTTTTGAAATACAAAAAAAACGGTATTTATCCGTGCCGGATGATGTGTGGAATGATGATCAACACAAGTATTGTTTCAGGTAAAAGAAAGGAAAGTAATGCAAGGTTTAATTTAACTGAATGCCTTTAATTTCTATAATTTATTAGCTTCTTTTTATAATATTAGTGAATAACAATCGTATTAATATTTTAATGGTAGTAGTGCGTAATTTACTTAGGGCCAGGAGACAAAATTGAGTGGGCTGGTAGAAAATTGTTATTGTTGTTTATATTATCATATAGAATTCAACTTTAATAGTTCAATATTGGTTAATAATAATTGGTAAGGCCTTAGTCTAATGATTAGGTAATATTAGACTAAATGATTGGAAGGAATGTTGGTGGTGAAGTGATGAAATTTAATATAGAAATAATTATATAATAATATCCAATGTTGGATAACAGTGTGGTCTACGCATAATGTTAATGACGGTTACCGAATGGTTTGACTACGATCACTTTCAAGTCTAGCTGCTAATGTGCAGATATCGCATAGAATTATAACAGTAATTTGGATAAATTAGGGTTTTAGGTCTAGGGTTTTTAAAATGAAATTGTGTTAGCCTTTTTTCTTTTTGGAGAAAGTATTACTTAATCCTAGATTTGAAATTTAGAAAATATGAAAATTAACATGTTGGTTGAAATAAAAATGTACGAAATTTATTATACATAGGAGTGAGTTTTTCGATAAAGGCTAGACACATAATAACATGTGTATTCTTAGTTTTGAAATCTTATCATGGTCATTTATTTAGATAGATTGTTTTGAGTTGGAAGTTCAACAAAAAGGGAAGACTCAAGTCCCAAGATTATTCCACTAATTGAGGCAAATTGATTTATAAACTCTTGTTAAGTGTATGAAATGTGTGTATTTCCTTTTGTTATATGTGTGGGAGTAATGGACTTGGTGATGGGTTGACTTGTCCACATTGACTAACTCTAATTATGAAAAAGGGGTAACAAAAGACAATGTGATTAATTATTTATGTGAGATGTGTTGAGAAAGGTTTGAAGGCATGTTGAGTCATTGTTGTTGTGATATTCTGTTTCAATTGTTGTGCATTGTGCAATGTTATGAAAATGGTCATATCCTCTTTATTTGTCTAAACTTGTCATTTTCACTATTTTAAGACATGGTTGTGACAAGTGTTATGTGCATTGAGAAAGAATGAGAATTTAAGGAGGATGTATTATTTCGAGGGACAAATCGCGCGCCGCGGTGGATACTATATTTTGAAGGACGTATCGCGCGCCGCAATGGTTACTATTATTGAGGGTCATGTCATGCGCCACGACAGATGCATGGACAGATATGTCCCTCATGGGTCCCTGATTGAAAGACAATGGTGTTGTAACGACCCTATTAGTTGTTTCATAAAAATTACTAAAAAGGTTTAATTACTAAAATGGTTTAGCTTAGAAAAATGGGTAAAATTCATAAAACGACTAAGAGGGTCATTACAGGTGTGTATCACTAGGTCATTGTAACGACCTGTTTAGTCGTTTTGTGGAGCAGATTTTAATTATGAAAAAGTTGTCTTGGTCGACGGACCCCACGATGGACCGTCGTAGGCACGACGGACCGTCGAGAGTGTCTCGTTCCAAAATACTTAGAATTCTGAAAATTAGGTACTGAAATCGACTCTCTGAACTTCGGAACGGAATGGCAGGATGGACCGTCGTGGGCACGACGGACCGTCACAGACCCTTTAATGGAATGGAGTCTCTGAACTCTGTGACGGAGCAGCAGGACAGACCGTCGCAGGCATGACGGCCCGTCACAGGCTGCGTGATCCCAGACTGGGTCGGATTTCTGTTAAGTAATTTAAGGGGCGTTTTGGACTATTCCTGCTTTAATTATAAAGTTAGTGGTTTAGTATTAATAACTCAATTTCTTGGGGGTTAAAAGAGGTAACCTTGAGTTAATTAGTGGGTTACTATTGCCATCTTTTATACTTAATTATATGCTTATTAGGGTAAAAGAAAGAGGGTTTGAATAAGAAAAATAGAAAGAAAAAAGAGAGAGAGAGAGGATCGAACGAGAAAGAGGAGAAACGAGAAGAAAGAAAAGATCTTGGGAAATTGCTTGCTTGATCACTAATCTTCGGTGGAAGTAGGTTATGGTTTTTATGCTATTCGTAGTAAACTCTTAATAGCGAATGATATGTATTGGGTAGTGTTGTAAACCCTTCTATATGCTTAATTGTATGCTTGCATGAATGTGATTATGTAATTGTGATAAAATAAGCATGATGAGGCTTTTGAATCCAAAATCTTGAAAAACCTCTTTGTTAATGATGATGCCTTAGTATGAAAGAAGGCTTGATGAACTAAACTAATGAGATGGATGATGCCTTAGTATGAAAGAAGGCTTGATGAACTAAAGTAATGAGATTGATGATGCCTTAGTACGAAAGAAGGCTTAATGAATTAACAGAATGAGAATTAGGGGATCAGGTGTAACGAACCGACACGTAGAATTAGGGGATCGGGTGTCACGAACCGACACGTAGAATTAGGGGATCGGGTGTCACAAACCGACACGTAGAATTAGAGGATCGGGTTTCACGAACCGACACGTAGAATTAAGGGATCGGGTATCACGAACCGACACGTAGAATTAGGGGATCGGAGTGTCACGTTCCGACACATAGTATTAGGGGATCGGAGTGTCACGTACCGACATTAGAGGAATAAAGATAATGAATCTTGAAAGATGTTAATATACTCAATTTAATGAACCTATTTCCCAAATGAGTATGATATGGAGGCTTGAGTCCTCATGAGTGAACTTGACGTTATTTATTAAAGATTCTTGTACATGTTGTTGCTACAGATTGAGTATTGTAGTTGATTTATGATATTATCTGATATATACTATTTTCTATTTTGAGTTGGCCGATGATACCTACTCAGTACTTGTGTTTGTACTGACCCCTACTTGTATGTTTCTTTCTTTGTTATTTGTGGGGTGCAGCAAACGTGCCGTCGTCTTCAACTCAACCACAACTCTAGCCAGTCTTTATTACACCGGATTTCAGGGTGAGCTAATGCTTCTAGCTTGGACTTGGTCTTCCTCTTCATGTCTTGATGCCTGGGAGTTCCGGCATGGACTAGCTTTTTACTTATTTTAGCTTCTTAGAATACTCTTAGTTTAGTAATTTGATCATAGATGTTCTTGTGGTGATGACTTCCAGATTTTGGGAATAATGATAAGTTTTGAGATTTAGAAGTTGATTATTGATTTCGTTAATGAGTTTTAAGTCTTCCGCATTATTTTTATGTTTGAAATGTTGGGGTTTAGATTGGTTGGTTCGCTCACATAGTAGGATAAGTGTGGGTGCCACTCGCGGCTCGTTTTGGGTCGTGACAAACTTGGTATCAGAGCATTAGGTTCGTTGGTCTCATCACACAAGAACGAGTCTAGTAGAGTCTTAAGGAACGGTAGGGGGACGCCTTTACTTTTATTTGAGAGGCTATAAGACTTTAGGAAAACTCCATTCTTTCTTTTCTTCTTTCGTGCTATTACTTGGATCCAATTGGTATCTGACCATCTTCACTCTATTTCGCAGATGGTTAGAACTAGAGCAACAACGACTGCGCCACCACCAACATCGGCAAGACAAGAAGCGTCTGAGCCAGCCACTGAGGCTGTAGCTCAAAGAGGAGCAGTGGCAAGAGGCCGCGGTAGAGGTCGCGGGAGGACGTCCTCTAGAGGAAGAGGACGAACGCCTGGCCCATCTGGTACTAGGGCTGTGACGCCTCCACCGACTGAGGAAGTAGTAAGAGAGGGGGAGGATGGGGAAAATGAGCAAGTACAGAATGAGGAATTACCACCCCAACCTACCCAAGAGATGATCAATCAGGTTCTTGCTTATCTTCGCGGGTTACCTGATCAAGGCCAGACACCTCCAGTGTTTTCTGCACAGGCACCTTAGGTTCCGGAGGTACAACATGCGGCTACTGTGTCTCCCCGCATGGATGCCTCATTGGAAATAGGCACGTTTCCTCGTCTGTCTACAGGGCCTATAATGACAAATGATCAACATGAACTTTTCAGTAAGTTCTTGAAATTGAAACCTCCAGTCTTCAAGGGTGCTGAATCTGAGGATGCCTACGATTTTCTGGTTGACTGTCATGAGCTACTACACAAGATGGGTATAGTAGAACGGTTTGGTGTTGAGTTTGTGACTTATCAGTTTCAAGGGAACGCCAAAATGTTGTGGCGGTCACATGTTGAGTGTCAACCAATAGAGGCACCACCTATGACTTGGGCATCATTCTCTAGCTTTTTTATGGAGAAGTATATCCCCCGGACTTTGAGGGATAGGAAAAGAGATGAGTTCTTGAGCCTAGAGCAAGGTAGGATGTCGGTTACTGCATATGAGGCTAAGTTTCTTGCATTATCCTGGTATGCCACCCAACTATGTTTAAGTCCACAAGAGCGGATTCGCCGTTTTGTGAAGGGGTTGAGATCAGAGTTGCGAATTTCAGCCTTACAGGTAGCGGCTACAGCGAAATCTTTTCAAGAAGTGGTAGACTTCGTGATAGAGGTAGAGGGAGTGAAGCCAGATGACTTCACCATGGCATCGACATCAAAAAGGTTTCGAAAGGGAGGTGAGTTTAATGGTTCTTACTCTAGAGGACAGGGTTCAGGAGGTTACTCAGTCCGACCAATTCAGTCTTCAGTACAGACTGTAGTTGGGGGTCCACCTCAGACCGGTCAACACTTCTCTGAGAGACCTATGCTTGACTCCAGAGAGTGTTATGGATGTGGGGAGACTGGACATATTAGGAGGAATTGTCCAAAACAGAGTTATAGACCCCCAATAGCTAAAGGTAGAGGTGGTCATGGTAGAGGCCGTTATTCTAGAGAACGCGGTGGCCGAGGTAATGTTGGTCACCAAAACGGCCGGGGTAACGGGCAAACTGGAGCCACTACAGCACAACATGGTAGGGGCAACAAGCAGACACGTGATAGGGCCCATTGTTATGCTTTCCCTGGGAGATCTGAAGCGGAGACATCCGATGTTGTCATCACAGGTAATCTTTTGGTTTGTGATTGCATGGATTCTGTATTGTTTGATCCTGGATCCACATTTTCTTATGTATCTTCTTCATTTGCTAACGGTCTTAATTTACATTGTGAATTGCTTGACATGCCTATTCGTGTTTCTACTCCGGTGGGTGAGTCTGTGATAGTTGAAAAGGTGTATAAGTCTTGTCTCGTGACATTTGTGGGGAGCAATACTCATGTAGACTTGGTTATCTTAGAAATGGTTGATTTTGATGTAATTTCGGGTATGACTTGGCTTTCTCCGAATTTTGCGATCTTGGATTGTAATGCTAAAACGGTGACGTTAGCAAAGCCTGGGACAGATCCGTTATTATGGGAGGGCGACTACACTTCCAATCCGGTTCGTATCATCTCCTTTCTTCGTGCTAAGAAAATGGTTAGTAAGGGTTGTTTAGCGTTCTTGGCACATCTCAGGGATGATACTACCCATGTACCTCCAATTGAGTCGGTTTCGATAGTTCGTGAGTTTTTAGATGTGTTTCCCGCAGACCTTCCGGGTATGCCACCAGATAGAGATATTGATTTTTGCATCGATCTGGAACCGGGTACTCGCCCCATTTCTATACCCCCTTATAGAATGGCTCCCGCGGAGTTAAGAGAGTTAAAGGCCCAACTTCAAGAGTTGTTGAGCAAAGGCTTCATTAGACCAAGTGCATCTCCTTGGGGTGCTCCGGTGTTATTTATGAAGAAGAAGGATGGGAGTTTTCGGATGTGCATAGACTACCGGCAGTTGAACAAGGTAACTATTAAGAACAAGTATCCCATTCCTCGCATTGATGACTTGTTCGATCAGTTACAAGGTGCTCGTGTCTTCTCTAAGATTGACTTGAGGTCCGGTTATCATCAATTGAAAATACGGGCAACGGATGTGCCAAAGACTGCTTTTCGGACCAGGTATGGGCATTACGAATTTGTAGTGATGTCTTTTGGTCTTACGAATGCCCCTGCTGCGTTTATGATCTTAATGAACGGGATTTTTAAGCCCTATTTGGACCTCTTTGTGATCGTATTTATTGATGATATACTGATACACTCCAAGAGTAAGAAGGAACATAAGGAGCATTTGAGAATTGAGTTGGAAATGTTGAGGGAGAGAAAGCTTTATGCCAAATTCTCTAAGTGTGAGTTTTGGCTAGATTAAGTGTCCTTTTTGGGACACGCGGTTTCTAAGGATGGGGTGATGGTGGATCCTTCAAAGATTGAGACAGTGAAGAATTGGGTAAGACCTACTAATGTGTCAGAAATAAGGAGCTTTGTTGGTTTAGCTAGCTATTACCATCGATTTGTCAAGGGATTCTCTTCCATTGCTTCCCAATTGACGAACTTGACTAAGCAGAATGTTCCGTTCGTATGGTCGGACGAGTGTGAGGAAAGCTTTCAGAAGCTCAAGACTTTGTTGACTACCGCACCAATTCTCACCTTGCCCGTGGAAGGTAAGAACTTCATTGTTTATTGTGATGCATCCTATTCTGGGTTGGGTGCAGTTCTAATGCAAGAGAAGAATGTAATTGCTTATGCTTCGAGGCAATTAAAGGTGCACGAACGTAATTATCCGACCCATGATTTAGAGTTGGCTGCGGTAGTGTTTGCATTAAAGCAATAGAGGCACTATCTATATGGGGTTAAGTGTGAAGTGTACACAGATCATCGTAGCCTACAGTATGTCTTTACTCAAAAAGATTTGAATTTGAGACTGAGGAGATGGATGGAACTATTTAAGGACTACGATATCACTATCTTATATCATCCGGGAAAGGCTAATGTTGTGGCAGACGCCTTAAGTAGAAAGGCAGGGAGCATGGGAAGTCTAGCTCACTTGCAAGTTTCTAGACATCCATTGACTAGAGAGGTTCAGACTCTGGCTAACGACTTGATGAGGTTAGAAGTAAATGAGAAGGGAGGATTGTTGGCTTGTGTGGAGGCAAGATCTTCTTTTCTTGACAAGATTAAGGCAAAACAGTTTGATGATGAGAAACTAAGCAGAATCCAAGATAAAGTATTGCGAGGAGAGACTAAGGAAGCGCAAATCTATGAGGAAGGTGCTTTGAGAATCAAGGGAAGGGTATGTGTACCCCGCGTTGATGACTTGATCAACACTATTCTGACAGAGGCTCATAGTTCAAGGTACTCTATACACTCTGGTGCAACTAAGATGTATCGTGACCTAAAGCAACATTTTTGGTGGAGTAGAATGAAGCGTGACATTGTGGAGTTTGTTGACAAATGTCCAAATTGTCAGCAAGTAAAGTATGAACACCAGAGGCCCGGAGGAACACTTCAGAGAATGTCCAATCCTGAATGGAAGTGGGAGAGAATCGCAATGGACTTCGTGGTTGGTCTTCCAAAGATAATGAGTAAGTATGACTCCATTTGGGTGATTGTTGATAGGTTAACTAAGTCTGCTCACTTCCTTCCGATCAAGGTGACTTACAATGCAGAGAAGTTAGCCAAACTTTACATATCGAAAGTTGTTCGATTGCATGGGGTTCCACTCTCCATCATATCAGATAGAGATACACAGTTTACCTCCATGTTTTGGAAAACATTGTATGCGGAATTGGGTACTAGGTTGGACCTTAGTACTGCATTCCATCCTCAGACCGATGGTCAGTCTGAGCGAATGATTCAAGTGTTGGAGGATATGCTTCGTGCATGTGTGATAGACTTTGGTGGTCATTGGGATAACTTCTTACCCTTAGCAAAGTTTTCATACAATAATAGCTATCACTCAAGTATTGATATGGCTCCATTCGAAGCATTGTATGGGAGGAGATGTAGGTCTCCCATTGGTTGGTTTGATGCATTTGAGGTTAGACCTTGGGGTACTGACCTTTTGAGGGATTCATTGGAGAAAGTGAAATCTATTCAAGAAAAGCTTTTAGCGGCGCAAAGTAGGCAAAAGGAATATGCAGATCGAAAGGTTAGAGACTTGGAGTTTATGGAGGGTGAGCAAGTCTTGCTGAAGGTTTCGCCCATGAAAGGGGTGATGCGGTTTGGTAAAAGAGGTAAGCTAAGCCCAAGGTATATTGGACCATATGAAGTACTTAAGCGAGTAGGGGAGGTGGCTTATGAATTAGCCTTGCCTCCAGGGCTGTCCGGAGTACATCCGGTATTTCATGTGTCTATGTTGAAAAGATATCATGGCGATGGAAACTACATTATCCGTTGGGATTCAGTTTTGCTTGATGAGAATTTGTCTTATGAGGAGGAACCTGTTGCTATTCTAGATAGAGAAGTCTGCAAGTTAAGGTCAAGAGAGATTGCATCCATCAAAGTTCAATGGAAGAATCGACCAGTTGAAGAAGCCACTTGGGAGAAGGAGGCAGATATGCAAGAAAGATACCCACACCTGTTTACAGATTCAGGTACTCCTTTTCGCCCTTGTTTTTCTTCTTATGATCGTTCGAGGACGAACGATGGGTAAATTGGTATCTATTGTAACGACCTGTTTAGTAGTTTTGAGCAGCAGATTTTAATTATGGAAAAGCCGTCTTGGTCGACGGACCCCACGACGGACCGTCGAGGGTGTCTCGTTCCAAAATACTTAGAATTCTGAAAATTGGGTACTGAAATCGAATCTCTGAACTTCGGAACGGAATGGCAGGACGGACCGTCGTGGGCACAATGGACCGTCACAGACCCTTTAATGGAATAGAGTCTCTGAACTCTGTGACGGAGCAGCTGGACGGACCGTCGCAGGCACGACGGCCCGTCACAGGCTGCCGGATCCCAGACTGGGTCAGATTTCTGTTAAGTAATTTAAGGGGCGTTTTGGACTATTCCTGCTTTAATTATAAAGTTAGTGGTTTAGTATTACTAACTCAATTTCTTGGGGGTTAAAAGAGGTAACCTTGAGTTAATTAGTGGGTTACTATTGCCATCTTTTATACTTAATTATATGCTAATTAGGGTAAAAGAAAGAGGGTTTGAATAAGAAAAATAGAAAGAACAAAGAGAGAGAGAGAGGATCGAACGAGAAAGAGGAGAAACGAGAAGAAAGCAAAGATCTTGGGAAATTGCTTGCTTGATCACTAATCTTCGGTGGAGGTAGGTTATGGTTTTTATGCTATTCGTACTAAACTCTTAACAGCGAATGATATGTATTGGGTAGTGTTGTAAACCCTTCTATATGCTTAATTGTATGCTTCCATGAATGTGATTATGTAATTGTGATAAAATAAGCATGATGAGGCTTTTGAATCCAAAATCTTGAAAAACCTCTTTGTTAATGATGATGCCTTAGTATGAAAGAAGGCTTGATGAACTAAAGTAATGAGATTGATGATGCCTTAGTATGAAAGAAGACTTGATGAACTAAAGTAATGAGATTGATGATGCCTTAGTACGAAAGAAGGCATAATGAATTAACAGGATGAGAATTAGGGGATCGGGTGTCACGAACCGACACGTAGAATTAGGGGATCGGGTGTCGCGAACCGACTCGTAGAATTAGGGGATCGGGTGTCACGAACCGACACGTAGAATTAGGGGACAGGGTGTCACGAACTGACACGTAGAATTAGGGGATCGGGTGTCACGAACCGACACGTAGAATTAGGGGATCGGAGTGTCACGTACCGACACGAGAGGAATAAAGATAATGAATCTTGAAAGATGCTAATATACTCAATTTAATGAACCTATTTCCCAAAGATTCTTGTACATGTTGTTGCTACAGATTGAGTATTGTAGTTGATTTATGATATTATCTGATATATACTGTTTTCTATTTTGAGTTGGCCGATGATACCTACTCAGTACTTGTGTTTGTACTGACCCCTACTTGTATGTTTCTTTCTTTGTTATTTGTGGGGTGCAGCAAATGTGCCGTCGTCTTCAACTCAACCACAACTCTAGCCAGTCTTCATTACACCGGATTTCAGGGTGAGCTAATGCTTCTAGCTTGGACTGGGTCTTCCTCTTCATGTCTTGATGCCTGGAAGTTCCGGCATGGACTAGCTTTTTACTTATTTTAGCTTCTTAGAATACTCTTAGTTTAGTAATTTGATCATAGATGTTCTTGTGGTGATGAATTCCAGATTTTGGGAATAATGATAAGTTTTGAGATTTAGAAGTTGATTATTGATTTCGTTAATGAGTTTTAAGTCTTCCGCATTATTTTTATGTTTGAAATGTTGGGGTTTAGATTGGTTGGTTCGCTCACATAGTAGGATAAGTGTGGGTGCCACTCGCGGCTCGTTTTGGGTCGTGATAGTCATACATGCATCATTATACTTGACATTGCATTCCATTGCATTGAACATGCTTACCATTAGTGAACTTGATATTGTGTTTTTCTAATCTTGTGATTGCCATTTTGCGGAACTTGTGATTGTTGAATACTGAGCTTATTATTGAGGATATATAATTTGTTGAAGTGTTGTTTTTGAGGACATGTAATTTGTTGAAGTGTTGTTATTGAGGATATGTAATTTTTTCAAGTGTTGTTAGTGAAGATATCTAATTTGTTTAAGTGTTGTTGTTGAGGAGAATGTAATTTGTTAAAGTGTTATTGTGGAGGATATGTAATTTGTCTAAGTGTTGTTGTTGGGTTACGTGCTATGTAAACCGTGAGCTGTTAGGTTGGACTGATGTTTATGCAGGTTGTAGTTGTGGAGGTTCGGTTGGGGGTGGTAGGAATACCCGTATTTCATCCCTTAGCTTGTGTTAAGGGATTTACTTGCTGAGTACCGTGTGGTTTTGGTACTCACCCCTTGCTTCTATAATTTTTTGTAGGTTACTAGCCCGGACCTTTATGATATATTCTCTTCTTTTCTGAGGCTTCCTGGAGATTTATGAGGTAGTTGTTGGTCATCTCAGCATCCCTTCTTACTCTTATTTATGATTTTGTTCTACTCTAGAAACACTATCATATTAGACTAAAATTTTCTTTTAATTCAATTGTAATACTTTAGAGGCTTGTACACTTGTAACCAGGTTTTGGGGTGTAATGTAAGTTGATAGTAAATTTTTCGCATTTTATTGTAGTAGCTGAGTTTTAGGCTGACTTATTTTGGTGGGATAAGATAAGTGTCATCACGTTCATTTGTGGATCGTGACAAAGTCTTAGTTTCCCTAAATTAACATGACTTTAATAAAATTTAAATAATTTGATATACTTAATAATTAATTACCCATCTCAATATACTAAAACTCAATTTATGGGATGATGGTAAGTAGTAAACTTCCAACTTAAGTCACTCATAGCGTAAATCAGTGGCAACCATCAAAACCTTAGCTAATGATTAGCTATTCAATTTAAACAATTCAATTGTCAGACAATATAAAATTAAATGGCATAAGTTCGTCCAAAAATAGAAAAAAAAAAAAAAAGAACATTCCCCTTTTCCACAACTAACAGAACCATAACTGCACCAATTCCATATATAAAATTTACTGTCTAATTCCATACCTATATAATATATAACAAATTCGACCGTTCTAGCACTCTAATCTTTCAATATTAATTGTTTCTGCTTTTATTTTGACCAATCATCACATCTACACTTAAAACTTTTCGATCAATTTTTTTCAACCAAATTCGCGTGGGTATAAAAGGGCCTAACAATTCACCTCCTTCTTCTTTAACACATACCAATATAATAATCTATCCATATGATTACACTAAAATATTGAAAGCTGAAGGAAAAAATTTGCTAAACTGAAGCGCTTCAATTTGTTCTTGACAATCCTGTGGCTCCCTTTTTTTCCTTATTCTTTCTACAGATCAGTTATCACCCTAATTGTATACCTTAATATTATAATGGGGTAAAAGTGACTCGTTATTTATTTTATTATTATTTTCTTTAACTACCAACTATGTATATTATTAAAATTATTCTCATTAATTTCAAAATTATAATTAATGAATAGTCCAAAGTACACATTTACAATCTATTGAGAAGTATTTTATCAAAGAAAAAGTTCTAATGCTCAAAACGACAGAATGAGTTGTTACACCTGAAGAGTGAACTAACGCAAGTTTGATTTAAATTTAAAGTTAACGGGTCAAAATTTGATATTTTTCTATTATATAAAAATATGAAGTTGTGTACAATCAAGAATAATATGGTCATTTCATATATATTTTATTTTAAAATTCTATAAATTCTATTTTTAAATTTGACAAAATGTTTTTTCAAGTAGCTAAATTTCCTACAGAATTACATAATTATTCTACAAACTATAAATTATAAGATTTTTCTAAAAGTAAGTCTATGACTCAAATAAACGGACACTAACACATTCTTCATTTCATTCACTCCTCTATTCTCTCCCCTCTCGTGTCATATACCAATAAATTTATCACCCTTTATTTGTAATTTGCATCCTAAATAGTACATGTTTCGGTATATATCTCTTATTAAGAAGATCAATAATGCAGTTTTTTTTCAACATTAAAAACTTCATTCTTAATTAATTCCCTACATGATGATCCTACTTTTGTAAAACAATTATAATACAAAAGTAAAATTCACTATTTCTAGTGTGAACACATCATTTTTGAGACTTGTCCAAATAACATATTTTGAACAAAATTCAATTGATCCACATTTTTCAAACATTCTTGTGAATATGATAATGGACCAGTTAACATGTTCTATCCAATATCAATCAAAATTACAATTCTTAAAAAGCCTAATTCATAAGGAATGTATCCAGTGAGCAAGCTTTTCAAGACCTTTCCTTTTGTTCTCGTTAGACTTTTAGATTTCATGGCTTCGCTTTTGTTTTCGAATTGTAAAATTAATTTTTGAAGTATCTAATTTATTTGATGTCTCTTTTTATGTATAATTCCAAAACGTATATGTCATTATCTAATTAATTGAGAAATATATATTTATTTTTTACTATTATTTTATCATTAGATAAAATCATTTTAAACAAGTTATATAAAATATTATTTTAACTTTCTTATGTTAAATTACTGCAATATATATGATATTAACTTTTGTTAATATTTTTAAATTCTCATTATTTGAGATAAAACATTCATCCATCAAGTATATAACTTAGTTTTAAAAAAATTCTTTCCTTACTATACTAAATTGTTCTCCTAATTTTAATGAATATAAAGACAAAATATAAAGTCATAAATTTTTTTCTTATCATTTTGAAAAGAATGAGGTTATTCATTCTAATTTTTATCAAGTAGGACATTATTTTTGTTTGTTAAAAACCTATCAAACAAATTTATAAGTGTACTCAAAATTAATCTACACATAGATCAATACTAAAATTTTAAATAAATTGAGACTCATAATATTAATCTATTTTCTTGAATGATTTTCAAATAAAATAGAAAAATATATTATTAAATTAATTATTTTATTCGAATATTTATGTTTCACATGATAAAAAAATAATCACGAGAACATCTGATATTTTATTGTTATTACGTTTACTTGAAAATGTCAAAAATAATTTTACATTTGAATTGTTGAGAAAGAATTAAATTTTTGATGTATTCTTAGATTGTAGAAATAGTTTTTGGCCTTTATTAACTTTGTGCCCTCCTTAACCCCTCTCTAAAGGAGTATAACTTGAAGATTTGAAGTCTTGACTATTGGGTATAGTGCTCACTAGTAGTTTTTTCTCACTATTCCTTGATTTGATCGAATACGTTGTCTTGCTTTCTCTCTCACACACACATGTTTTCCATAGTAATTTATTAAATGTGACGATGAATTTTATTGGTTTAGCTCTTTCTATTTCAAAATGTTTAATCTCTTTTTTTTTCTTTTTGAATTAGGTAGCAACTCCTTGAAAAGTACAAAGTAACAAAATATTTTGGCCATGGACAATATTTTTCATATCTTTATGTGATTTATGTGTTCATGGTGCAATCTTCGAAATACTAACACAGGTAGAAAAGTGATACTTGTGTTAATAATTTAGCATAGGATGTTGTAATGAGCCAATGACACACACTTGGATTTGATTTTGCAAGTTTATTAAAGGAAGTAATAGGTAAGTGTGATATATATGCTCGTATGTAAGGGTATAAAAAGAATATCAAAGATCGTCTGAACCAATCGAATAGAATGGCATCAAATCGTTTTATTATTATTAAATAAATATTTAATAAATTATGGGTTATTGTTTAAGTGTATACCGTGCCAAACAAGTAGGATGAATTTTTCATTTTGTAAAAGAAAATAAAAAAATTTCCAAATCAAAAAATCTTACATGTGTATCAAATATTTATATATAAATATAAACAATTATATTATATATATAAATATATATTCTTTTCTAACATTTTTTAAATATATATGCATCTTAGGTCTTAGATCTCTGATGACAATTCAAATTAGACATCATAATTTACGTTGTTGGGCCCGTGCATAGCACATCCCAATACTCAACTAGTATTATTATATAGAAGATCCAAGTTAAGGACCACCAAGGGCAAGTTTTTCAATTTATAAAGATTCTAGAATGTTTGTTTCTATGTTATGATATCAAGAAAGTTGTAATAGATTTATAATGACAAAACAATCAAATATATTTTTCTAAATGTCATGTGTATTCGACTGGTGTGATATTTAATATGAACCCACATTTTCAATGTCATGACCCAAATTCATAAGTCGTGATGACACCTATGTTCCCAACCAATAGGTAAGCCAACCAACATATTTAACCAAACTTAACCAACTAATGAGTACAAAAAAACAATTAACAAATCTCCAACACAGAGTTCCTTATAAGTACGAAATGCGGAAACTAAAAAAAATACCACCCCAAGAATTGGTGTCATAAGTACAAGAGCTTCTAAAATACGAGGCAAGTCTGAAACTTAACTGGCAAATCTAGCATAAGGGATACCCTATCTGAATACTAAATGACAGAATAAGTAAAACGTAGAAGGAGGTGTGGGTCACGGAACAGCCAAGAACATCACCACAACTCCAAGACACTCCAAGCTCGGACTCATAATGCTCCACGTGATGTTCTCGTATCCGGAATCGAATCTGCACCACAAAAAGTGTAACAAGTGTAGTATGAGCACGAAACCACGTGTACCCAGTATATCTCATTGATCGACAATGAAGAAGTAGTGACGAGAGTTTTTGTACAAGAAAAAAACAATTCTTCAATCATACAAGTCTATATTACACTTACTAGTCAAGTTTCATCAAATAGAGATAATCAAATATCAAGTACTTTCCAATCACCAAAGAAAATACATAATCGTCAAAAATGAATGATGTGATGAAATGCAATGCAATATAATGTCATGAAATGATATATCTCAGAATACCAGTACTCTCTCAACCGTATATACATGATACTCCTCGAAAGTACATCGAGAGATCATGACCTATGGGGACTCGCGAGATCCATATACCGACACGGACGATCTCCACACATCTGTGAGGACGATCTCAACACACTTTCATAAAATCAAATAATTTCCGCACGAACGGTCTCCACGTGCCCAAATTACAATCTTAACATCTCACCATCTCCAGCACGGACAATCTCCACGTGCCCAACTTAAACTCAATCTCATGTCAATGCATGTACACAATATTATTTCAAATAAGGGGATGATGATGCACCTTAATCATTCAAGTAGCAACATAATACATAACCAACTCAATTATCACCACTATACGAGTATAATAAAAAAAACACAATCACACAAGGATTTCAAGTCAATAATATATCAATTAATTCCCATATGCTTTGGCATTCTCAAATTTACAATCCACATTTTATGGTAGTAACTTTCCCTTTTATAACACCGGTACTCATGTCAATGCCTGTCACACCATTAATACAAGACCCCCAACTCTAGCCCTTACCCCTTTATCTATTTCATTTTTTTAATATTTAATTAGAAAAACGTCCTTCAACAAGTCTAAAAAGCCTTAACATACCTCAAGTGTCGAACTCGTGCCACGAATCCTAAAGATAGTTTCTTCCCTTTTCGCAAAGGTTCAGAACATTAACGATCTACCAATAATGAAATATTTGTAAGTAAGCGCGTTTGTAGACAGTTAAATCATTATATGTCTATCATAGACCCTAAAACTCACTCATATTTTTAATCTAGCTCCAAATCTTGATAAAATTTGTATGCCAAAATTATCATACTTGCTAAATTTGAAGCCAAGAATTTATCTCTAACCTCTCCAAATACCCTAGAATTCAATGTTAAATCATATAATATACACCTAATAATTAATTACCTATCTCAATATATCAAAAAATATTATCTTAATTTGATATAATAAATAAAAATAATAATTAATTAAGAGAACCAAAGAATATAGTAGTATCGAGACCACATATTTTCTTCTCTTCAAATGCATACGGTCAATTGTCTAACTTTATAAAAAAATTATACATATAAATGTATAATGTGTCCAATAATTAAGAGTTCATTGGCCATCATTACCTCAATCAACCCTATGCTACTTTGATATTTAATATAATATGCATTCCAACAACTACCTTAGGACTTAATCACCTCTAAAAACTTATTTTATTATATTACTACAAGTGCACCATATCATTATATATAAACTTTACTGAATCTGGATTGGTTTACCTGAAAATCAATGTTCGTTGTAGCAGTTTGGTTCCTCTCGTCTCGACATAGATATTTTCTAACCTTTATTTCTTTTTTCTAAAATAACCTACTAATCTATTTTAATTATATGAGCTAAATGGTAAGGATTAATAAATAAAATATAAGTTTGACCCATTTACTATTCAAGTATTAATTATAAAATAGATATATTATCAACTAGTACTCCTAGTTACCGAATTATTTTAACATACCCCTTTAAATTTCTCGGAAGAGTCAAAATAGTCCTAGTTCTCAAAATGACCTAACGGGTCTATACATCACCTACCACTTAAACAAATGTTCGTCCTCGAACGGAAAAAGAAAAGAACTCACCTGAACGCTCAAAAAGCTGAGGATATTTACTCCTCACGTCTAACTATGTCTCCCATGTAGCCTCCTCCACTGGACGATGTTTCCATTGAACCTTTAATGAAGCAATCTCTTTTGATCTCAACTTTCGAATTAGCCTATCCAAAATGGTAACTGGCTCCTCCTCAAAAGTCAAATTCTGATCAAGAAACATTGAATCCCATTGAATCACATGAGCACCACCTTGATGATACTTCTTCAGCATTGAAATATGAAATACAGGATGGACGCCTGACAAACCAGGTGGCAAAGCAAACTAATATGCCACCTCAACAATATGCTCCACAATCTCGAAAGGACCAATATACATTGGGCTCAACTTTCCCTTCTTTCCAAATCTCATCACAGTCTTCATGGGTGAAACCTTCAATAGAACTCTCTCTCCAACCATAAACTCCAAATCAAGAACCATCCTATCTGCATAACTCTTTTGCCTACTCTGAGCCATGAGAAGTCTATCTTGGATCAATTTGACCTTGTCCAAGGACTCCCTCAGCAAATCTGTACCCCACGGTCTAACCTCAAATGAATCAAACCAACCAATTGGAGAGCGACATCTCCTACCATACAAAGCCTCAAATGATGCCATGTCAATGCTTGAATGGTAACTATTATTGTAGGCAAACTCCACTAATGGAAAGAACTAATCTTAGTGACCACCGAATTCAATCACACACACCCGCAACATGTCCTCAAGAAGCTGAATAGTCCGTTCAGACTGACCATCCGTATGAGGGTGAAAGGTTGTTCTAAGAGACACCCGAGTCCCAACTCCTTCTTCATAGACCACAAAAAATGAGATGTAAATTGGTTGCCACGATCTGAAATAATAGAAATGGGAACCCCATGCAAGCGAACTATCTCTCAAATATAGATCTTGGCTAACTTCTCTGAATTATAGGTTAGTATGAACTGGTATAAAGTGTACTTAGTCAGTCAATCCACAATGACCCATATAGCATAAAACTTACCCAAGGTACGTGGCAACCCTACCACAAAGTTCATAGCAAGACGCTCCCACTTCCTTTCAGGTATAGGCATGCTCTGAGTCATACCTCCAGGATTTTGTTGTTCATACTTCACTTGCTTACAATTCATACACCGACATACAAAATCTACTATGTCCCTCTTCATACGATACCACCAATAATGTTGATTCAAGTCATGATACATTTTAGTATCCCCCGGATGAATAAAGTACCTCGAACTATGAGCCTCCCTATGATCAATCTAGTCAAATCACATGTACATGGAACACATATACGACCTTAATCCTCAAAACTCCCTCACTATCAAGAATTGCAGCCTTGACTTCTCCTTTTAACACCTTGTCTCTAATCTTACATAAATCCCCATCATCAAATTGTTGAGCATGCATTTGCTCCAACAAGGATGACCTAGCCTCCATATAAGCCAACACCTTACCGGATTCTGAATGTTAAGTCTCACAAAGATATTGGCCAAGGATTGGACATCCCTATCTAAAGGACGCTCGCTAACCTGTAACATGGCTAGACTACCCATACTTACAGCCTTCCGACTCAAGGCATCTGCTACAACATTTTCCTTACTTGGATGATAATAAAAATAGTCATGTCGTAGTTCTTGAGCAACTCCAATCATCCCCCCTGCCTCAAATTGACATCCCTTTGATTGAATATATACTGGAGACTACGATGATCCATGAACACCTCATAATGCACACCATAAAGATAATGCCTCCAAATCTTCAATACAAATACAACAGCCGCCAACTATAAATCATGAATAGGGTAGTTATTATCATGAACCTTCAACTGCCTCGAAGCATAAGCTATCACCTTTCCCTTCTGCATCAATACACAACCAAGACCAATCCGAGAAGAATCACAATATACAACAAAACCCTCTCCCTCCACGGGTAGGTTAAAAAATAGGAGCAGTAGTCAATAAAGTCTTGAGCTTTTTTAAACTAACATCACACTCGTTAAACCACTGAAAATTCACCTCCTTCTGTGTCAATCTAGTTAATGGAGATGCTTTCACGACACGAAAGCACCCCCTAGAAGCTTGGGAGAACCCTTTCGGGTCCTGTACAAGCCCATTAACTAGCATTCATTACATAAGACATGAAAAGTAGTGCGGAATTGAAACTTTTCAAGAACATTTAATAAAAACTAGTCTTTCATAAATATTTAGAAAATCTCATCGTCACAAGCAAAACTTAAGACACGACATAATATCTTTGGCACACGGCCCTTTACAATAAAGTAAAATACATAACAACTCTTTAAATAAAAACTAAGAAAAGGACCATGCCCTCGAATATATGAGGACATACCTTGTCTTGAGAGAAACTTTCTCAAGATTCGCTTTCAAATCTTCAAAAGCTTCCAACCTATACTTATATAGCATAGAATAGTATGTGGTTAGTACAAAACAATGTACTAAGTATGATATATGCAAAAACATGTGAAAAGAGACATTTTAGTAAAATACCATTTCATGCCAAATAAGTATAAAATTCATGAATTTATGAACAAAACATCATAAGAACCATCATTTAACACTTAGATAAGAGCTTCCATAATTTTAAACCAAGAGAGACCATTTACAGTAAACTTCCAAAACTTACAGTGAACTCGAATTTGCCATAACAGTGAACTACTTAAGCACTTACAGTGAAACCATTTGAGCATTGACAATAAATCATTTAAAGTATTTACAGTGAATTTAACTTGAACAATTACAATGAACTATCCTATTCTAAATGAGTGAACTTCCAAGGCCAAGCGAAAGAGAAAGTGAACTCATTTTCCGTAAGAGTTTTCCTACCTCGGGATTATCCTAAGACTTACTAAGGTAAGACATGAAAGAAGTATGCATATGCATCCTTCAATACACACCAAAGTCATCCTCAAGACTACCCTTTTCGGCTTACTCAACTCGGGAGAAACAAGCCCCTCAATCAATGGCGAGACATTAAAAGTCACCCAACAAACCATCAAAGTCTTCCCTTTTGGAATGCCTACTTAGTGCAATGAGTAGATGGCGTCCCATACCACCACCTACCCTAAGTAGTACATTCTTTTAGAAGGTTTGGAACCTAGTCTTCCCTTTCGGAAGGTCCTACCTAATGCAATGAGTAGATAGCATCCCATACTACCGCCTACCCTAAGTAGTACGTTCTTTTATAAGACTTAGTTCAATCAATTCTTTTGTGGAGTGTTAGCTAACCGACATAGACCATGAGAGCTATACATGGAAACCCGACATTAATCCCTATCGGATGAGGGATCCTCACTTTCCTAGAGTAACATCATTCTTTTTAGCTTTTACATGGCTTTCCCAATAGCAACACCTATGCGGGCGCATAGTTAAGGGATAAGGAGATTGCTACTAAGTAACTCATTCTCTACTAACGAGGAGTACTCATCTCAAGAGTTACATTGGAATACAACATCTCAACTTACGAAGTGTAACCACCTCTTCTTCATATCCTCTCGGTGCTATACATAACCCCCACGGATTCTAAACACTTCAAACTATAGGTTAAGGATAGCTAGTGAACAATACATCCCAACTCATGAAGGACATTCATCCTCCGACTCATCTTTGAAAGCTCTTAGGATATAGTAAGGTTTCTACTAAACACTTCATCTCAACTCACGAAGAGTGTTCCCCTCAAAACTTCTCTATTTACTCAATTTAGCGTCATACATTCATTTAACTCTGTGTGTGTTCTTGTGAGCACATCTTGCATAAAAGCATCATTTCACTGACATTAGCTTCTATACATGCTTTGGTCCAACATTCATCAATTTACGCACTTAATATGCTTCACAAGTCATATACTTTACTTAGGCATAATCTAAGCCAAACATGCTATTCAACTTCACAAAACAGGAGGCACGACTTATATTCAATATCACTTCATTTCATATACTAGGACTTCAAAGAGAAACTCACAAAACATGCTAAGTAATATCAAGTTCATCAAATAAACACCGCCACCAATAAGGTGGACCATACCACTCAAGAGAAATTTATGATAAGAACTATACAATATAGGCAACTCACCATTTAACAAGGCATCATCATTTATAACGAATTTCTCAATATTTAATCATACTTAGGCCGTTATGGAATTAGCTAAATCAAGGTAACAACATAAGAAAACCAAATTTCATACCTTATCCACACATGCTCATTTAACCCATTTTTTAAGCTAAAAGTTTGAAATATGCATATACATGAGTTAATTTGGTTTTTAACATGAAAATAATCAACTCACACAAGACTAAACATAGTTAATTCATTAGAACATTTGTACAAGAAGACCCATGCTTAAAATCAAAGATAGAAGGAAATAGAGTTTGAAAACCCTTTTTGAAATCTTTTGGAAATGTATCCTTGAATGAAAGAGGGTTAAAGTATGGATACCAACATACCTCAAAGAAAAGGAAAACCACTAATTTTGGTAAAGATACACGTCCAAACCAGCCCCTCCAAGTTCTTCTTGACTTCTATCTTTCAAAGAGACTTGAGAGAGAATTCTAAGGGAGAGGGGTTTTGGTTTTTGGAAATGAAGTCTAAAATGGGGTCTTGGGGTTTGAAATTCTTTATTATATCTAAATAACCCTAAAAATAAATTTCCTAGGGTCATAAAAGACATGGGGTGAATATACCAAACACCCCAAGCCATGGCAGTCCACTTTACAGCTTTTTGGGCAGTCTCACCAACGGACCAACCAACAGACCGTTTGTCAAAATACGGACCGTTGGTGAGGTCTCGTTGGTTGAGACTTATGTACATTTGGATCCTCCTCAATCCCAACTTGCAGGGCCAATCGACACCCTAGGTCGCGGACCGTTGGTGGACCAATGAACCGTCCTTAGGGTCGTCTATTGGCCACTGTTTTTGGCAGCTTGATTAAAGTCTTGGGCCCTTCATCTACTGCCCCTTGTGGGTCTTAGATGGGGTATTTCCCGGATGTTAAACCCCTAAACTAAGTTATCAACATCTTAGGAATACCTCACATCAATTTCAAGCAAAACGAACACGTAAAACTCACTCAAACACATCATGACACACAAGTACTTTCTAAGGCATATCTTCCGAACATCATGGACGTTCTTGGGCGTTTGTCCTCCAAACTTAACCAAACTTCACACACTGCCTAAGAAAACTAAAGTAACCATTTTAAAACAAAATTAACTCAAGAAAGACTCATGAGTCTCTAGTTTACCTTAGTTCGTTTTAGGGCGTTATAGATGCAAAGGATGAGAAACCCTCTACAAACTCCAAATCTCGATAGCTGAAGCAGGTCTGACCCAATATCTTACTGCCTCAATATTCTTAGGATACACAATAATACCCTCTTTGTACACTACATGTCCCAAGAATGCTACCGAACTAATCTAGAACTCACACTTTGAAAACTTTGCATAAAGCTTCTTCTTCTAAGGAATCCCAAGCACAATCTTCAAATGATGCTCATGTTCTTCCTTAGTGTGTGAGTATATCAATATGTCATCTATGAAGACAATAACAAAGAAATCCAAATAAAATTTGAAAACTCCATTCATCAAGTCCATAAAAGTTGCAAGGGCATTTTTCAATTCAAAAGACATCACTAAAAACTCGTAATGGCCACATCGTGTTCGAAAAGTTGTCTTAGGGATATCCTCCGCCCTATCCTTCAGCTGATGATAGCCAGATCTCAAATCAATCTTGGAGAAAACTGAAGCACCACGCAACTGATCAAATAAATAATCAATACGAGGTATCGGGTACTTATTTCTGATGGTTACCATGTTCAACTGCGATAGTCAATACACATACGCATAGATAAATATTTCATCTTCATAAATTACACTGGAGCACCATAAGGAGATACACTTGGTCTTATAAAACCCTTGCTCAGCAAATTCTGCGACTGCTCCTTCAACTCTTTCAATTCAGCCGGTGCCATATGATAAGGAGGAATGGAAATAGGTTTAGTGCCTGGCTCCACATCAATACAAAAATCAATATCATGATCTGGTGGAAGACCTGGCAAATCGGTTGGGAATACCTCTGAAAATTCACTAACCACTGGAATAGACTTAAACATAGGAGTCTCAACACTAGTATCTCGAATGTGTGCCAAGTAAACCAAACATCCTCTCTGTACGAACTGACGAGCCTTAAGAAACGATATCACACCCTTAGGAGGGTGACTAAGAGAACCTCTCCATTTTACTATAGGAATTTCAGGCATAGCTAAAGTGATTGTCTTGGCATGGCAATTTAAAATTGCGTGGTAAGAAGATAATCAATCCATACCAAGAATCACATCAAAATCTACCATATCTAAAACCTTTAAATCTGCATGAGTGTCATACCCTATCAAGGTAACAATACATAAACTATACACCTGATCTACAACTACAGAATCCCCGACAGGAGTAGAAACATGTATAGACAAATCAAGAGACTCACATAATATATCCAGACTAGGAGAAAAATCTGTGGACACATAAGAATAAGTAGAGCCCGGATCAAATAATACACTAGATGGTCGATGACAAATCGGAATAATACCTATGATAACAGCATCTGAAGCCTCAGCCTCTGGCCTACTCTGAAAAGCATAACAATGAGAAGGACCTCCCTCAGATTGTGAACCTCCACGACCACCACCTCAATCTGAAGGAGAACCACTTCTACCTGAATGAGAACCACCTCTACTACTCTGTGCACCACTCCTAGATGGAGGTTGTGAAGCCCTGAAAGTCGAAGCCTAAGAACCTTGATGTAAGCCACCTCCTCTGGACCTAGGGTAGTCTCTCACAAATATATTTTCCTAAATTTCATGTGTATCCTAATGATATGACAATAAATATGAACCCATATTTTCAATGTCAAGACCCAAATTCATAAGTCGTGATGACACCTATGTTCCCAACCAATAGGTAAGCCAACCAACTTATTTAGCCAAACTTAACAAATTAATGAGTAAAAAAACAATTAACTAATCTCCAACACGGAGTTCCTTAGAAGTACGAAATGTGGAAACTAAAAAGAATATCACCCCAAGAATTGATGTATTAAGTACAAGATCTTCTAAAATACGAGGCAAGTCAAAATAAAATTAAATATATTAATATATCATTCTTTTAAAATTGACTACAGAGAAAAATATTTTACATAAATTAAATAAAAATTATATGAATTCTCGTAGTATTAAGAGTTAATTACATTATATCCATACTCTTTTTTAAATTACAAAAATTTCATAGAATTAAATTTTTTTGGATACATCGGTCGTGACACTATTAAAAAAATTGATGACACATATCTCACTAATGAATTCAAGATGGAAGGAGTGTATCCGAGAGGGAATATGGGTGCACCCATGAGGAGAGATGTATTTAAGAGGGGATAAAGATGTATTTGAGAGAGGATAAAGATGTACTTGAGAGGAGAAAATGATATATTTGACAGAAGATAGAGATGTATTTGAGGGGATTTTTGTAATTTTTTTAAATGGTATAAAATTATAGAAACTATAATAAAATAAAATGAGAATTTAGGTAAAAAAAAGTTAAATTAAAACTGGAAAAATAATTAATTATATTGGGCCCGTGAACAGACCTTCAATTATCTAGTGTGGGTGTTGGTGTGTGGGTGTGTGTGTGTGTATATATATATATATACTCACTAGATAATTTAAGGTCCGTGATACGGACCCAATATAATGAAAGACTCGTCCACATGCTCAATATAACAATATTATATGTACTTATAATAGAAATTAAATTAGTTTCAAAAATAAAAATTATTATGACATTTTCAGATAAACATGATAAGAAATAACAATAAAATATCACATGCTCTGGTGATTATTTTAACATTGTGGTAAACAATATATTCGAATTAACTAATTAATTTAGTGATATTATTTTTCTATTTTATTTGAAAATCATTATGAAAATAAATTAAATATGAGTCTCAATATATTAACAATTTTCATAAACTATATGAAGATAGAGTTTATTCATTCATCTATAGATTAATTCTGAATACATTTAAAAATTGTTTTATAAGTGTATAAAAAATAAAATAATGACCTGCTTTTAAAATATATTTTTTAAATATTAATACTTAATTATTTTTATTTTTTAATTTTAATTTAATGTATTTTTCTACTGTATAGAAGAGTGACGGCCATGGATGACCACAACTATATTTGTTGTACCTTACGCTACAATGATTAGACAAATATGTATTCTCCCTAATTTTAACCAAAAGTGAGGGCATTTATGTCCGTTGAATATGTTTTTTCTTCTGCTCTGCTTCTCCATCATTCTCGGCTCTATTTTTCTCTCTCCTTGACTTTCTTTTTCCAGATCAAACGAAGAGTTTCTTAAATAGTACATCATTCTTTAAAATACTCGTCCTGAGTTTTTCGGTACAAATTTCAGCCTTTGGTTGAGAGTTTCCACATTGTTAATCGATAATTCTTCCGATACAGTTATCTAATTTTCAATTTTAGTCTCGATCGTATCAAAATCAAATCTGCAGCTTTCATTCTCTTAGCCTTAAGTCCTCAAATTAAAGGGAGTAACTAAAAATGAGACTACATACTCATTATTTGAGACACTCAAGGTCCATTTATATGGAAGTGAAGAAATTGTGGATTTGTTATACTACAACTAAGGTACGCTCGCATACATGATGATGCCCATAATTTTTTTCGTCATGGTAATTAAATTCCATTGTTCCGTTGTGGATTTGTTATATGTTGAATTGAAGAAATTACAGATTTGTTATACTACAAGTATCCTTTTTAACCCGCAAAGTTGTCTTTTTTTACTTTCATGTTCTTAACTGATTTTAAGATGTCCTCTTTTTTTAAGGTACAACTAACGTGAGTTATGCCTTAACTTACCGATCCTAATCAAATTTTTAAGAACCTCAAATTAAGGGAGTCAATAAAAATTCAATCTTGCAAGTCCTACTATTTTTATTTTATGCTATAAGAAATGTAGGTTGTTGTCTCACATGTATATAATATAATATTATTAGGTAATCAAATTGATAATCAGGAATTTTATTTGGTACCTCAATTGAAAAACATGCAACAATGATGATTTTGTATATTTCTTATTGTGGATACTATTGAAAAGGTGTATATCAGATACATGACGCTATGATTCATAAGAAATTCTTCTTGCATTGGCAATTCTTATAATTTTTTTCTTACTACTTATATTCGTTATTCATATGGATTAGGAAAAGTGGAAAACAACATTGCGTACACTTACCCTATCCAGATTCCACTTTGTGCGACTATGCATGGTATGTTGTTGCTTAAATAGTATTGATGGGATTTTTTTTTTGGAAGAAGCAGGGTTTCTTAGGTTTCCGTTTTTAAGTCATATAAGTTTGTTCTGTATTCTAGAATATTAAGACCAAACTATCTTACATTCTTTTACAATATTGAGGTCAATTACCTAAGCATATGTGAAGTAAGATCAAACACGTCATAATCAATCACAGGAGATTGCGTTCAATAAAGATTTAGATCTCTATGATTGTAGTGTTTGGGCTACTTGTGTGCACCTCAAACTGATTTCATAAAATACTTGTTATATCCCTTCAACAGAAGTTATCGAGTTCCTCTTATAATTATCAAGATTTAAAATTAATTTTCTTGATAACCAAATAAGCTCTCCATATGATTGGTTTATTTTTAAAATAATGATCTCTATGTGAAATAAATTGATAAAATGTCTCATTGAGGTCTAAACCACAAGAAGCTTACGTGAGCAGTAGGCATGTATTTGTGAATTTGGTGTTTTTCAATTAACAATTAAGTAAACCACTTTTTATTGAAGGGAAGATGGGCAAATGCCCTCACAGGTATGAATTAGAGACATTTACAAAATTAATATTTCGAATGATATGGCTATGACTCAAGTAGAAGACTGACTGGTGGATATTTGATCTCTGCCTTATTCATGGCGAATTGAGAATAAAAGGATCATGTTATCGTCAATGGCTTGATACATATTCAGAGAAAAGCTAAAAATTTCTTAAACAACTTGAATGCACAACTTTTTTGTTATTCATTTTGCTAAGTTGATTGAGAGGGAAGGTACCTGATGGCTAAATTATACTAATTTCTATGTTCTACCTATTGGTTTAGAATTATATCTACGTGTCACAAAATCACAGACTGATATAAGAACATGATAAAAAGAGGATAATAACATAGAGGGATAAAAGTTAGCTCTGAATTGAAAAATGAAAGAGATGCGTAGAGGTTGATTAATGTCGAGGGAAGCTTGAGATCTTGAAATCTGACCTTACCGAGTAAAACTAATCACATTTATGGGATTTATTCGAAGTATTTTAGATGTGTAAGAAAATATGCTTTTCTTAATTCCTATAGTTTCTTATTTAGCATTGTTACTTGCAGGAAACACTTAGAGTCTGTAGTAAACAAATTATGTTTATATTTCAGAAAAAGTAGTCTTTCAAGTTTCAATCATTTGGTGAATGGTTTTTATCCTATATAGTCCTGTAGGACTGTTTAAGTTTCAAAAAAGTTTGAAAATGCTTTCATAGCAATTGTTTTTTTTTATCTTTGTGTTGTTTATTCTGTACTTTAATCTCAAAAATAATACAAAGTTCTTCCGGTAGTCTGTAAGATACATTAGGGCATAGATCTTTTGCTTTCAACCTAAGTTGCTCAGATTTGAGTGATGGTGTTTGATATCGCTGTGAGTTTACAGGTCAGAATCTTCATGATTCTTATTTCATATATGAGGGTACAGATCCAATTACTGATACTTAGACTATGATCTGGAGGTAGAAATGTGGTAGTTGAAATAACTTTCTTCTATTTGAATGAATCAAATACTAGGTAAACTATATACGCTTCTATTTATGTCAACATGACGTTTTTTCTATATACATTCTCACAAACGTAATAATTTCTTGTCTAGATGAATTTATCTGACTGGTCCTCATGTTTTCGTGAAGACCACGAATAATTGAGGTTGATAATGACTAGCGGGGCTATCCCTTGAAGTAAATACATTACCTGGTAGTACCTGGTAGTACCAAACAAGCAATTGATATGTACTAGACACATCCTCTTTCTGTCGTTTTGTGAAATAAGTTTATATTAACTATGCCTCTGAAATTGAAGATAAGATTTTGATCAAATGCTAACTTAATTTAAAGTTCGTCTGAGCATAGGACATGTCATTATTGGTGACCACCACAAGAGGTAAATTTTCTACTTGATCATCTTAAAACACCATTTGGAACTTGTAGGTACTCTCTTACAATGTTTTTCTTATTCTTCTTTGGATCTTTTCTTCTTCTATTTGTCTGGTTCTCTGGATGGTTGCATGAAGGACCAATGTTTTGTGAATTTCATCATCATGCCAACAAAAAGAAATTAAGAAATATGGCGTTGATGAACATTTGGCGTACTAGATAATTTGATAGTTTAGAGCATGTGATCATTTTGTTATTTAAGTCCTTATCTATTTGTCATACATTTAACGAACAGATCTTTTTTCTTGCACTATAATTCTACCAAATATAAGTTATATATTGTATTAGAGAGACTTTTTTAGACATAACCTTGACTAAATAAAAATAAAAAAAAAAATCAAAGAAGTTTGAAAAGAAAGTACTATATTAACTAAAATTTTCGTCTTTTACTACTTAATGACCTAAGTTTGTCGCAATTGCTAAGATGCCAGTATAATTTTTTGGGTACGGGTATTTGAATTTTGGGCAAATTTATTGAAAAAGGAAGACAATTCAGTAAATGCTCACTATGAATTGTGATAGTGAAATGCATGGTAGTGAAAATTTTGAGTTCTTGAAGAGTGTACTTTATTTTCATTAAAGATCTTTTTATTTGATCGTGAAGGCACTTAGCTGTGGAGAAGAACAGGACAATTTTGTTTGATCACAAGTTTTACTAGTGTCAAATTGTTAATTAGACCACATACATTTGACGATAACGATGATCATTTAACATGTAATGTTGTCTATGATGAAATTATTAAAAAGGCTTTCTCTTGAACTTATGCTATAATTTACCATGGTAAATCTAATATACATTTTGCATTAGCTTGTTATTACTATGTGGATGAATTTACCTAATAAACATACTGATAATCTTGAGTTTATATTACCGAATTTTCAATTAGCTGGAAAATTTCATGTTACACAATTGTGACTTAGTCTTGCTAATATCTGATGGGAATAATGCTTATTCCATTTTTTAATTGAAAAATCTTCTACTTTGAAAGGCGTTTTGATTAATACAGTTGAGGAGTTAGAAAATAATGTATTTATGTATTCTAAAAGGAAGTTATGTATACCTGTTTGGGCAATAGGACCAATTCTTTTTCAAGAAAATTCTACTCATAAGAAAGAACCAGGAATTCCTTTAGGAAAATGTCTACCAAAGATTCATTGCAGTGTAGAGGGAGTAAGAAAATATCAGCTTATCTATGATGCCTACAATTACAAGAAAGTAGATGGATGAGGATTCAAGGTGAGTGTTTTTTACCTCCGTCAGGCTTTTTATGTTTATTCCGAAAATAATATGTGCTTTAAGGATAATAACTATTGATAAGAGAAGGCTTAAGCTAAAGAAATATATTGCATCTTGTAGCCAAATGACACAGATTCATAGTTTTGAGTTTTGACTATAAGCCGGAAAGGAAAGAGCTGGAAGAAAGAACTAGAAAAGCTAAAGTGAAAACAAGTCATTCAGAAGGTCTCACTTCGGTCATAAAAGTATTCTCTTTTGAAAAGCTTTTTGGACTTTTAGTAATTTTGAAAATTTTCAAAATATTATTACACTTCTCCTTAAAGTACATGTGTTTTATCGCAATACAACTGAAAATAGAGCTGACCTAAGCAAATAACAAATCGAACTACCATTGAAATCTATGAGCCATTTTAGAAAATGAATGTCGTCATAGGACAGCTTATTATGAATTTATAATAGAGTTTATATCACTTTTTTATTTGCCGCTCGCTCTCTAGCAATTTCTCGTGTAGCTCCCTCTACTTGATCTCAAAGCTGCTAGGGAGCAACTTCAATTGATCATAAGATAAATTCAATTTCTCGTGTAAAGTGAATGATGATCAAAGGTAAAGATGTAACTTCATGCAAACAAAAATCTATCAAGAATGATTACAAAAAAATTAAATAGCTCTAGAAATATCTTTAATTATTCTTATTAGTATTACCCCATTCTTGTTATTTCTTCATTTTTTATGAGTTATTGTGATATCTATTTATTATATAAAAGTAAATAAATCATAATTACGCTTAGCTCTTAATAATTATATATCATGTATAATATTAGGTAAAATAAATGAAAAATAAAACTAAAATTTATATGTATATTTAAATTTTGTTTATTGAAATAATTTTTAATTTTTTAATCTTAAATATGCTATATAAAAAATTTAAAATTCAGAAGTTATTTTCTTTTTGAAATGAAATTGAAAAATATGTTCATATAAATCGAAAAGGAGGGAGTCCTATATTAAAAATGAAATATAATGATTTGAAAACTTTAATTCTTCGTATTAATTTCTAATTTGTTACATATTTGAAAATTACATAAAAAAAAAGAAGCTTAAAAATGCATTGTAACAATTTAAGATATTTTTATAAAAACATAGTTAAAAAACATAATGAAATTTGATTGACTCCCTTATTTTTATCGAAAAAAAAAGTTACATATATTATCTGAAAATCACGTAAAAAATAAGAAGTACTATGAATCACAGTAAAATGACAACTAAAAATATGTGAGAACCATATAAGAAATTTTATTTATTTTCCTAAAATCACTTCTATCACATAAAATGAATCAAATAGAGCATCAAAAAATTGGTAATTGATTTATAATAACAACACAATCAAATATCTTTTCTTAAATGACATGTGTATCCTAATAATGATGTGACACTTAATTTGGACCACATTTCTTATAGATTTTTTTAAACAGTCTGAAATTTTCATTAAACCAAAAATATCTATTAAACAATGGCATTCTAGTAATTGTAATACTATTTAAGGGTGAAATAATAATTGTATAATTAATGACCAAAATAAAATTCTAGAAGAATCCATACATGTCTTTAGTTTTAAAATTGGTCCACAAAGATATTTTTATAATTGTGTTAAAATGAAGAGTTTCTGTTAATTAACTTTTTACAAACAATCATAAATACTAAGCTTGTTTTAACATATTTTTGAAAGAAAATTTTGCAGTAATTTAAAATAAAATGTGCTTGAATAGTTCATATTTTGTTACTAAAAATACTTTAAAGAATTATTGCGTAAACATATTTTTTATATTTGTTACAGAATACGATCACTAAATTTGTATCTTGATTATTAAAATAATCTTTAAAATGATGTATCAACATTTTTAAATTAATTTGAAGATATATAAAATTACGTGATTAAAAGAATGAAAAATGTTTGACTATTTAACAGGGGGAATTTATATAGAATAATTTTTTTAATATCAAATACGATAAACTATTTGACAGAAAAAATTTGACGATAAAAAAATTAATATTCAAATTCTAAGGAATATTAAAATACAAACTAAAGAAAGATGAGTAAGTTAAAAAATAAAGAAAAAAATAAAAAACAAAAAATATCAATAGAAAAGGGCTTTAGAAATATAGAGGAAGAAAAAAATTAAAAAATAAATAATAATTTTTTTTTAAAAAAACAAGTATATTGATTATTTTGTGGGGGGTAAGATTCAAAGTTTTCTTTTACGATATGATATTCAGAGTGTAGTATCAAAAAAATTATTAATGTAATTTAAAATATAACATTATGTCAATTGTTATCATATATAGAAATAAAATTATTTTCATGATTGTTTTTATTTTTGTGGAGTTAGAAATCAATATATTAATAAATATTTAGAATATTTAGAATATAACATATGATAATTGTTATGTATATAGAGATAAATTTAATTTCATGATTGTTTTTATTGTTGTGAAAGTTGGAAATCAAGTTTTTAATAAATACTTTGTCACGACCCAAAACGAGCCGCAAGTGACACCCACACTTATCCTACTATGTGAGCGAACCAACCAATCTAAACCCCAACATTTCAAACGTAATAAACATAAAAATAATGCGGAAGACTTAAAACTCATTAACGAAATCAATAATCAACTTCGAAAACTCAAAACTTATCATTATCCCCAAAATCTAGAAGTCATCATCACAAGAACATCTATCCTCAAATTCCTAAAGCTAAGAGTATCTAAGAAACTAAACATAAATAACAGCTAGTCTATGCCAGAACTTCAAGGCATCCAGACATGAAGAAGAAGATCCAGTCCAAGCTAGAAGCTTTAGCTCACCCTGAAATCTGGTGTGACGAAGACTGGCTAGAGTTGCGATTGAGTTGAAGACGACGGTGCGTTTGCTGCACTCCACAATAATAAAAAGAAAACATACAAGTAGGGGTCAGTACAAAACACAGGTACTGAGTAGGTATCATCGGCCAACTCAAAATAGAAAACAGTATATATCAGATAATATCATAAAATCCACTACAATACTCAACAGGTAGCAACACCAGTACGAGAATCATTGATAAATAACGCCAAGTACACCCATGAGGACTCAAGCCTCCATACCATACTCATTTGGGAATAGGTTCATTAAATTTGAGTATATTAACATATTTCAAGATTCGTTCTCTTTACTATCCTGGTTTCGGAACGTGACACTCCGATCCTCATCATACTATCCTGGTGTCGGAACGTGACACCCGATCCACTATTACTATCCTGGTGTCGGAACGTGACACCCGATCCCATTCATACTATCCTGGTGTCGGAACGTGACACCCGATCCATTAATACTATCCTGGTGTCGGAACGTGACACCCGATCCCATTCATACTATCCTGGTGCCGGAACGTGACACCCGATCCACTAACCTCATTCTTTTAGTTCATCAAGCCTGCTTTTATACCAAGGCATCATCATTAACAAAGAGGTTTCAAGGTTTAGGATTCAATAGCCTCATCATGCTTATTTAATCGCAATTATATAATCACATCATGCAAGCATACAATTAAGCATATAGGAGACTTTACAAGACTACCCAATACATATCATTCGCTATCAAGAGTTTACTATGAAAAGCATAAACCATAACCTACCTCTACCGAAGAATTCGTGATTAAGCAACCTACTTTCCCAAACCTTTGCTTTCCTTGCGTTCTCCCCTTCTCTCGATCGTTTCTCTCTTTACTCTCTGTTCTTTCTCTTTTTCTTATTCAAACCCTTTTGTCTTTTACCCTAATTGTCATATAATTAAGTATAAAGATGGTAAAAGTAACCCACTATTTATTCCAAGGTTGTCTCCTTTAACCCCCAAGTAATTGAATTATTAACATTTAACCACTAACTTTATAATTATAAGCAGGAATAGTCCAAAACGCCCCTTAAAACATTTAACATAAATCCGACCCAGTCAGGGTTACGCAGACTGTGACGGCCCGTCGTGCCTGCGATGGTCCGTCCTGCTGCTTCCGTCACAAAGTTCAGAGACTCAATTCCTTGAACAGACTGTGACGGTCCGTCGTGCCAACGACGGTCCGTCCTGCCACTCCGTCGTGAAGTTCAGAGTGTCGATCTCAGTACCCAAATTTTCAAAATCCAAGTGTTTTGGAACGAGACCCCCTCGACGGTCCGTCGTGCCCATGACGGTCCGTCATGGGATCCGTCGACCCAGGCAGTTATTACCAGGATAAACTCTACTGCTCAAAGCGACTAAACAGGTAGTTACAATAGATACCAATTTACCCATCGTTCGTCCCCGAACGATCACAGGAAGAAAAACAAGGACGAAAAGGAGTACCTGAATCTGTAAACAGGTGTGGGTATCTTTCTTGCATATCGGCCTCCTTCTCCCAGGTCGACTCTTCAACTGGTCTATTCTTCCATTGAACTTTGATGGATGCAATCTCCCTTGATCTCAACTTGCGGACTTCTCTATCTAAAATAGCAACATGCTCCTTCCCATAAGACAAATTCTCATCAAGAAGGACCGAATCCCAACGAATAATGTAATTTCTATCACCATGGTATCTTTTCAACATAGACACATGAAATACCGGGTGCACTCCTGACAGCCCTGGGGGCAAGGCTAATTCATAAGCTACCTCCCCCACGCTCTTCAGAACTTCAAATGGACCAATATACCTTGGACTAAGCTTACCTCGCTTACCAAACCGCATCACTCCTTTCATGGGCGAAACCTTCAGCAAAACTTGCTCACCCTCCATAAACTCTAAGTCCCTAACCTTTCGGTCTGCATATTCCTTCTGTCTACTTTGAGCCGCTAAAAGCTTTTCTTGAATGCATTTCACTTTATCTAACGATTCCCTCAGAAGGTCAGTACCCCAAGGTCTAACCTCAAATGCATCGAACCACCCAATGGGAGACCTACATCTTCTCCCATATAATGCCTCAAATGGGGCCATATCAATACTTGAGTGATAGCTATTGTTGTATGAGAACTCTGCTAAGGGTAAAAGTTATCCCAATGACCACCAAACTCTATCACACATGCACGAAGCATATCCTACAAAACCTGAATCGTTCTCTCAGACTGACCATCGGTCTGAGGGTGAAATGCAGTGCTAAGATCCAATCTAGTACCTAATTCAGCATGCAGTGTTTTCCAAAACTTAGAAGTAAACTGCGTACCTCTATCTGATATGATGGAGAGTGTAACTCCATGCAATCGAACAATTTCTGAGATGTAAATTTTGGCTAACTTCTCTGCGTTATAAGTCACCTTGTCCGGAATGAAATGAACAGACTTAGTTAACCTATCAACAGTTACCCAAATGGAGTCATACTTACCCATTGTCTTTGGAAGATCAACCACGAAGTCCATTGTAATTCTCTCCCAGTTCCATTCAGGAATGGGCATTCTCTGAAGTGTCCCTCCAAGCCTCTGGTGTTCATACTTTACTTGCTGACAATTTGGGCATTGAGCAACAAAGTCAACAATGTCACGCTTCATTCTACTCCACCAAAAATGTTTTTTTAGGTCACGATACATCTTGGTTTCCCCCGGATGTATAGAATAGCTTGAACTATGAGCCTCTGTAAGAATGGTGTGAATCAAGTCATCGACGCGGGGTACACATACCCTTCCCTTAATTCTCAAAACACCTTCCTCATCGATTTTTGCTTCTTTAGTCTCTCCTCGCAACACCTTATCTCGGATCCGGATCAGTTTCTCATCGGTAAACTGCTTTCCTTTAATCTTATCAAGAAAGGAAGATCTTGCCTCCACACAGGCCAAAAATCCTCCCTTCTCATTTACTTCTAGCCTCATAAAGTCATTAGCCAAAGTCTGAACCTCTCTAGCCAATGGGCGTCTAGAAACCTGCAAGTGAGCTAGACTTCCCATGTTTCCTGCCTTTCTACTTAAAGCATCTGCCACAACATTAGCTTTTCCCGGATGATACAAGATAGTGATATCATAGTCCTTCAGTAGTTCCATCCACCTCCTCTGTCTCAAGTTCAAATCTTTCTGAGTAAAGACATACTGCAAACTGCTATGATCTGTATAGACTTCACACTTAACCCCATATATATAATGTCTCCATTGCTTTAATGCAAACACTACTGCAGCCAACTCCAAGTCGTGGGTCGGATAATTACGTTCATGCACCTTTAATTGCCTCGAAGCATAAGCAATTACATTCTTCTCTTGCATTAGCGCTGCACCCAAACCAGAATAAGATGCATCACAATAAACAGTGAAGTTCTTACCTTCCACTGGCAAGGTGAGGATTGGTGCAGTAGTCAACAAAGTCTTGAGCTTCTGAAAGCTTTCTTCACACTCGTCCGACCATACAAATGGAACACTCTGCTTAGTCAAGTTTGTCAATTGGGAAGCAATAGAAGCAAATCTCTTGACAAACCGACGGTAGTAGCTAGCTAAACCAACAAAGCTCCTTACCTCTGTAACATTAGTGGGTCTTACCCAATTCTTCACTGCTTCGATCTTAGAAGGATCCACCATCACTCCATCCTTAGAAACCACATGCCCCAAGAAGGACACTGAATCTAGCCAAAACTCACACTTAGAGAATTTGGCATAAAGCTTTTTCTCCCTCAACATTTCCAATACAATTCTCAAATGCTCCTCATGTTCTTTCCTGCTCTTTGAGTATACCAGTATATCATCGATGAATACAATGACAAAGAGATCCAGATATGGCTTAAAAATCCCGTTCATCAAACTCATGAAAGCAGCAGGGGCATTAGTAAGCCCAAAAGACATTACTAAGAACTCATAATGTCCATACCTGGTCCGAAAAGCAGTCTTTGGTACATCCGTTGCCCGTATTTTCAATTGATGATAACCAGATCTCAAATCGATTTTTGAGAAGGTACAAGCACCTTGTAACTGATCGAACAAATCATCGATGCGAGGAAGAGGATACTTGTTCTTAACAGTTACCTTATTCAGTTGTCTGTAGTCAATGCACATCCGAAAACTTCCATCCTTTTTCTTCACAAACAAAACGGGAGCACCCAAGGAGATGCACTTGGTCTAATAAAGCCTTTGCTTAAAAACTCTGGAAGTTGGGCCTTTAACTCTCTTAACTCAGCGGGAGCCATCCTATAAAGGGGTATGGAAATGGGGCGAGTACCCGGCTCCAGATCAATACAAAAGTCGATATCCCTATCCGGTGGCATACCAGGAAGGTCTGCAGGAAACACATCCAGAAACTCACGGACTATTGAAACCGACTCAATTGAAGGTAGCAACACAAGTACGAGAATCATTGATAAATAACGCCAAGTACACCCATGAGGACTCAAGCCTCCATACCATACTCATTTGGGAAATAGGTTCATTAAATTGAGTATATTAACATATTTCAAGATTCGTTCTCTTTACTATCCTGGTTTCGGAACGTGACACTCCGATCCTCATCATACTATCCTGGTGTCGGAACGTGACACCCGATCCACTATTACTATCCTGGTGTCGGAACGTGACACCCGATCCCATTCATACTATCCTGGTGTTGGAACGTGACACCCGATCCATTAATACTATCGTTGTGTCAGAACGTGACACCCGATCCCATTCATACTATCCTGGTGCCGGAACGTGACACACGATCCACTAACCTCATTCTTTTAGTTCATCAAGCCTGCTTTTATACCAAGGCATCATCATTAACAAAGAGGTTTCAAGGTTTAGGATTCAATAGCCTCATCATGCTTATTTTATCGCAATTATATAATCACATCATGCAAGCATACAATTAAGCATATAGGAGACTTTACAAGACTACCCAATACATATCATTCGCTATCAAGAGTTTACTATGAAAAGCATAAACCATAACCTACCTCTACCAAAGAATTCGTGATCAAGCAACCTACTTTCCCAAACCTTTGCTTTCCTTGCGTTCTCCCCTTCTTTTGATTGTTTCTCTCTTTACTCTCTGTTCTTTCTCTTTTTCTTATTCAAACCCTTTTGTCTTTTACCCTAATTGTCATATAATTAAGTATAAAGATGGTAAAAGTAATTGCAAGGTTGTCTCCTTTAACCCCCAAGTAATTGAATTATTAACATTTAACCACTAACTTTATAATTATAAGCAGGAATAGTCCAAAACGCCCCTTAAAACATTTAACAAAAATCCGACCCAGTCAGGGTTACGCAGACTGTGACGGCCCGTCGTGCCTGCGATGGTCCGTCCTGCTGCTTCCGTCACAAAGTTCAGAGACTCAATTCCTTGAAGAGACTGTGATGGTCCGTCGTGCCAACGACGGTCCGTCCTGCCACTTCGTCGTGAAGTTCAGAGAGTCGATCTGTCACGACCCAAAAATGGGTGTGATGGCACTCGTCTTATCCCACCAAGACAAGTCAGCCTAAAACCAAATATCTAACAAAGTGCGGAAGTAAATGACAATCCAACTACAATTCCTATTATGAAACCAAGTCATATTAATTCAATCCCCAAAATCAGGTTGTCACGTGCACAAGCCTCTAATGTAAATATTAGAATTGAAATAAAATAGAAGTCTAACATGAAGTTGTCTTTCAAGTAAAAACAAAGTCATAAACTGGAGTAGGAAAGTTCGCTGAGATGACAAGCAACTACCTCACAATCCTCCACAAGATGCCTCGGAAACGAAAAGAATGACAGGTATCACGAAGATCCAGGCTCGTATCCTACAAAAATTTGTAGAAGCAAGGGGTGAGTACCAAATCACGCGGTACCCAACAAGCAAACCTCTAAACACAAGTTAAGTGAACAAAATACGGGTACTCCTTACACCCTATCTAAACCTCCACGCTACAGCCTAATAGTTTACAATTTACCATACACACAACTCAATAACCACACTCTATCAGTTTACACATTCTCAATAACAACTCAATATTCAACAGTCACAAGCTTCACAGAGAAACAATCACAAGATCAGCGAAACACGTGTTTCAAGTTCATCAATAATAAAATGTGTAATGCCATGAGATGCAATGTCAAGTATAGTGATGCATGTCTTCCCTAACGATACACACCCGCTGTCTCTCAGTCCGGGACCCATGGGGGACATATCTGTCCATGCATCTGTCGCGGCGCACGACACGACCCTCGATAAATAGTAACCTTCGCGGCGCGCGATACGTCCCTCGAAATATAATATCCATCGCGGCGCGCGATACGACCCTCGAAAATAGTACATCATCCTCTTACTACAACCATGTCTCAGATACAATGCAAATGACATGCTCAAATGAAAAGGAGGAGATAACCATTTGATAACAAAGCACAATTTGCAACAAGAAATACAACACCAACAATTAAGCAACAAGTCTCCAAATCATTCTCAACATCACACAAGGAAATACACGAATTTAGTACGCTTAACAAGGGTTTAGAAATCCACTTGCCTCAATCACTCTAATAATCACTCTGGGACTTGAGCCTTCCCTTTCCGTTGAGTTTCCAAATCGATGCAATCTATGCAAGTATATATATTCACAATAAGGTTTCAGAACTAACAACACTCACACTTTTGTGTGTTTAATCTTGACCTAAAAATTCACTCCAAATTTATAATCAAGTTCGTAATTCTTGATGCCAACTAACATTTCAACTATTATATTTTTCAAGTTCCAAGTCTAAGGTTAAGTTCCAAATTATTTTCAATAGCATAATTCCAATGGTATTCACATAATACCATACATCTAATGCTTAATATGTATCTTAATGTATCCAACTTGAATTTTAATGCATTAACTAAATTATAATTATTAAAATATGAGGCCACTGGTTACGAAACCAGTGGCAGACGAACAAAGGAGGAAAAACGTATCTTATAATGAGAGTAATACTATATATAATTAATAATTAAAAGATATACAACATGGCCAATCATTACCCTCCAACATACAATCATCATGCCATACTTTCCCACTAATATTTTCTCTCCAAAGACACTGCCAACAACCACTTTCCCACAACCTATTTCTATAATAATAATATAATATGATCATACCTATAATTACCAATATAAGGATATAGAAAACATTGAGGTTTACCTTGGGAATTATGGTCTTTTTCTTATCGCTGCACTACCGCTCTTCATTCCAAATCCTCATCAGTTTCTGATTTACAAATACAAAAAAAACCCTTCTCTTTTTTTTTTTTTTTTTTTTTTAATTAAATATAGGCTAAAGGGTATAAGGTCTTAATTAATTATTTTTTTTTCACTTTACCCATTAACTATTAATTTAATCATTTATCTACAATTATTCATCCATTAGTTAACTCAAGTTAAGCAAATATTTAAAATTTTCAAAAATGACCTTCCGGGTCATTACACGATCTCAGTACCCAAATTTTCAGAATCCAAGTGTTTTGGAACGAGACTCCCTCGACGGTCAGTCGTGCCCATGACGGTCCGTCGTGGTATCCGTCGACCCAGGCAGTTATTACCAGGATAAACTCTACTGCTCAAAACGACTAAACAGGTCGTTACATACTTTCAATATTAATACCATAATAAATAGAAGTGTTTCTATTATCGAAGACAATAATGAAATGTGTCATTAAAATTCACCGACAAAGCAAACTACAAACACATTATACATAAGTTGTAGCAGTAAAATTTAAAAGATTTTGAATCGATCTTTACGAATTGGTTGATCAATGATTAGTATTTTATCATATGCAAAACTTATGGTACAAATATTACAAAAAGAAGATGATAGAATCGTAGAAAATAGATAATACCTGCGAAAATATATGAAGATCGATGAACTTTTTCAAAGATATCAACATTTTATATATTCCTCAAATGCAAAATATTTTAACTCACAATTTAATGCAATTCTCTATTTTCTTGCTACATAGATTTTTTTTGGAATTTAATTTTCTCAATTTTGATTGTAAACGACGCATTTATGTCATAAGAACATTTGAAAAAGATTATTAAGTAATACATTGAAGTTGTTCACTGTGAGAAAAAAATAGTACAAAACACAGAAATCTCATATATTTAGAGGCTAATTACATCCTATCCCAGAAGTTTTCTCAATTACAAAAATTTTGAATTTTCATTGCTATATATTATTTCATGGGGAGGATGCATCGAAGAGGGGATATCTATGCATCCTTGAGGGGGTGAATGTATCTGAGAGGGAATAAGAATATATCCATGAGAGGATTATGATATTTTAAGTTTTGAATTTATGTAATCTTTTCAACAAAATATTGAAATTATATTGAGCCTGTATCAGGGCCTTAAATATCTAGTTTTTTATTATATATAGAAGAGTGAAGTGGGAGGACGACCAAGGGCAAAAATATAATTCAGGCTAACAAAAATTTATTAAGAAATATTCTATATATGAAGTGAATAATGATCAAGGGCAAAAATGTAATTTCAGGCTAACAAAAAACTATCAAAAATGATAACAAAAAATTAAATAGTTCTAGAAACATCTTAACTTATTGTTATTACCACTAACTTATTTTATTATTACTTCACTTTCTTTTCTTTTATGAGTTATTGTGATATCTATTTTATTTTACTCTATTTTACTATTACTTTAATTTAATTTAATTCATCATATTTTTTTCTATTCATTATGCTTATAAAAAATGTCTACTTTTTATATAAATAATTATCATGAATTAATTGTTTTCATCTTTATTTTGGCTCTAATTAATATACTTAAAAATAAATAAGTGTGATAAAAATTAATTATATGTATTAGATTGAAATTATATAAAAAGATGTTTTAAAGTAACTTAACAAATAAAAATGAATAGGATGATATATTTGTGTTAAAGACGACCAAAAATAAAAATATATTTTCATACTAACAAAAATCTATCAAGAATAAATAATTCTAGAAACATCTTTCTAATAAATGAAGTAAATGATGATCAAAGTAAAAATGTAATTTCATGCAACTAAAAATCTACCACGAATGATAACAAAAAAATTAAATAATTCTAGAAACATCTTTAGTTATTATTGTATTACCTCATTTTTGTTATTTCTTCATTTTTAATAAGTAATTGTGATATCTATTTATTATATGAAAGTAAATAAATAATGATTACGTTTAGCTCTTAATAATTATATATCAAGTATAATATTAGGTGGAATCAATCAAAATTAAAATTAAAATTTATATATATATTAAATTTTGTGTATTGAAATATTTTTTAATTTTGTGATCTTAAATATGCTATATAAAAATTTAAAACTAAGAAGTTATTTTTTTTAAATAAAAAAAAAAGTTCATATAAATCGACAAGGAAGTATTCATATATTAAAAATGAAATATACATGTGTTATTATTAAAATGAAATTTCATATATTATTATAGAAAAAAAAATTGTTGGCTTCCTTCTATTACTTTGATCATATATGTGGAGTTTTAAAGATTTGAACAATTTAATATAGATATATAATGATTTGAAAAATTTAATTCTTCGTTTTAATTTCTAATATGTTACATATTTGAAAATTACATAAAAGTAAAAAAGAGCTTAAAAACGCAATATAACAATTTAAGATATTTTTAGAAAAACATAGCTAAAAAACATAATGAAATTTGGTTGACTCCCTTATTTTTATTGAAACAAAAAAAGTTGCATATATTGTTTGAAAATAACGTAAGAACTAAAAAAGTATTATGAATCACAATAACCTGACAACTAAAAAAATGTGAGAATCATATAAGAAATTTCGTTGACTTTCCTAAAATCATTTGTATCACATACAATAAAACAGATGTAGTGACATATATTATTCGAAAATGACACAAAAAATACATAAATTAATAATATTATTTTTTTAGAAAAAACACAAAAAATTTAGTTCATTTTTTCAAATTTCATTTAAGTCACAAAAATTGGAAGAAAAAAAACTAACATACGTTAGATATGCGCTAGTGCGGGCACCTGATATCTAGTTATATAAAAGAGCCAACTTAAGGCTGATAAAGGAAAAATTTGTCAATTCATAAAGATTCTAGAATGTTTCCTTCTATGTTATGATATCAAGAAATTTAGAATAGATTTATAATGACAAAACAATCACATATATTTTTCTAAATGTCATGTGTATCCTAAAGGCAAAATAGTTATAAAAACTTAAATTTCATAAATGAAAATGGATCTAAAGTTTATATTCACTCCATTTCGATTTATTTAATGTTTATTTTAATTAACATGAATTTTTTTTTTAAAAAAAGACTTTTAAGAACTGTAGTCTAAAACAATCCATAGATGTTCATGTTTGCATTCCCACTCTATTCGAATAGGGCAAAACAGTCCAATGACTCAAAAAATAATCAATTGATTGAATTTCAAAAGAATTTTAAGAATTAATTTATTTTAAAGGAGTCACCACCTAATTTTAGGAAAAAAACTAGGAAACCAATTAAATATCCACGAAACCAATTTGATTCTAAGTAAGGGGTTCAAATTATTTCGAAGGGAAGGTCTTAGGCACCCTTTGAAATTCACAATTGTGGGTCCCGACTAAATTCATTTTTTCCAAATTGAGGAGGAAATAAAAATAATAAAAAAGGCTAATAACATGCAACTTACACAAATAATAAAATAAAATGATAATATAAGACACAACCTAAAATTTGCCTAACGTCTATAATATACACAATAATGAATATATAATACATTTGAATTCCATTGGAATATCTTCGATAAGAAGCAACTCCGGAATACCTCTAAACATGCTTAATAAAAGAGTTAGTTATAAATAAATATGGAATAAAAATAAATGAAATAAATAACTGAAAATTAAATCCGTCTTATTGACATTGAAGACCTTGGAAATCGTCTGTAATTTTTTCATCAGCCATTTTTAGCAAATAAAATATATAAACTTAAATTAAATATTCGTCTTTTAAAATGGGAAGACCTCCAAAACCGTTAGAGAATTTTTTCAATGATCAATTTTAACAAATAAATATGTAAACTTAAATTTAAATTTCTGTCTTTTAAAATGGGAAGACCTCCAAAACCAACGCAGAGTTAATCTTCATTGGCCAATCTTAACATGATATTAATTTATAAGACAAATAATGAAAATTAAAAGGAAAAAACATTAAAATAATAAACTAACTAAAACTTGAACAGTAGAAAATTCCAACATAATAACAAGAATAAATTTAACATCAACAATAAAAAAAAAGTAACAATATCACGCGGTAAACCAACGATCGAAATAATTAAGCACATGATGTAGGCAATTAAATAAATATTGTGTTAACAATTCGTGACTGTCGGAAATTAATATTAATATATATATATATATATATATATATATATATATATATATATATATATATATTTCCCCTTATTTAGAAGAGGGAGTTGTGAAGGACCAACACAGCTTCAAAAGATTGTTCCCAAAGTAATTTCAGTTGTACTATGTTAGGCCCATCATATAAATCAGTATTCTTTTAGGTTCCCACGTGTTTTTGTTTCGGGGTTCCCACATGTATTTGTTTTATTGTATATATATTTTACTTTACTAAACAAGGATAATTATGTAATTTTGCCATTAAATTGAGGTGATTTTTAGAGGATGAACAAGGACACATGGGTAATTTTGCTATTACTCTGTATGTTTGTTGCTATTTCATTGTTTACATCGATTTCTCCTCCACAATTACTCTGAGACTGCCTTGATCCTCAATCTGGCATATTCATCTCCATTAATCTCCGTTTCTCCTCAGATTTCTCTTCGCTGTTGATGCATTCATTAGCTACAGTAAGTTTTCTTTCTCCCTATTTCCAATTTTTCTTCCTATGTTCTCTAGGTAATACAAATTTGTCGACCGGTAAACTAGAGGTTTTATTTCAAAGTGAAAATGATTTCAGAAAAAATTGTTGAAAGCTGGACATAGTGGACATAAATTGGTTGGCTTTAAGTCTCACCTTGGGCCAATTTAGAATAACATTAGTGTAAGGCATGGGTGCCTATAGATTTTAAGTTTGAAGAAAACATTTGTTTAAAGATTTGTGGTTAGGATTTTAGGGAGAAGAAGAAGAAAATGAAGAAAGGGTAAGAGGTGTTTGCATAATAGTCGCACAAACACAACACTTCCATCAACTGAGTAGCATCTGCATGTCCTTCAATTTAAGTTTTAAGGATAATATGTTTCTTATTTTGAAGTTACTTTACTTTTTTCATGCGTTCCACAGTTAGGTTTGTCTAGGCGTTCCACAGTTAGGTTTGTCTACCTCAGATACCATACCAGGAAGTACAACCCTTATCAACAGATGTAAGTCGTCCTGTTTCATTCTTCTGTATGTTTGGTTGTATATATAATTTCTTTCACATCATTATTTCCTAAAACCTCTTAACAGGAACATGAAAAGGGAAAAATGGAATGTAAGATTTCATGATTTTTACAAATTTCAGTAGAAAAAAATTGTACAGCATTTTCTCCTATATTTTACTCTGCCCCGTTACGTAAGAACTACCAACCCTTCTGAATATTTTCCCGCCCATTAATACATAGCACTTCCTTGGTTTCAATTTGTTTGTCCATTGTTGTTTGGCTGTTGCGAAAAGAGTGTCTTTTCCACTTTTCCCAGTCCAGCAAAATACTGGATCCTTTTGATATTTGTTGTGTACTTCAAGCTCTCGACGAATTATCCAACAATCCAGCCAAATATAGATAAAGACAGAGAACTAGCCATAGTAATTTTATTACTTTAAAAGACAAATGAATGTATTCTACAAAGGAAAATGTCAAAAAACAAATGAATCGACTGATAGAATTTTGCAAGTTAGGTGTGTAGTTCTTCTGTTGGATTACCTCTTGGTAGAACGTAGTGGACTAGAAACCTTCGGCTTAACCAGATTTGAACTTCTTCCATTTTCATTCGCAACATTTCCTATGTTTCATATGACATCTTTTTGTTTAATGTCAAAAACAACTGAATGGATTGATACAATTTTGTGAGCTAAGTGTCTACTTCTTCCGTTTTCTTTTGCAACATATCCTATGTTTCCTATGAATTTTTTTGTTTAACAAGCTTGCTGTTTCTCAACCTTCATAAGGTAGGCTTACCTTCTTCTGTTAGCAGGAAAACACTTTGCTCATAATAAAGCCATTGTCAAGCTCATTTGAAATATGTTTTTATATGTAGGAATTGGATCAATATACAATTAGCTTAACATTTTGACTCCGCAAAATTAATGTGATTAGTTAAACAAATTGTGCTTGTTTGCCTTATTTTCATTCTAATTTTTATTTTCCTGAATGCTACATTAATATTTCTCAAATGTATGCCATTTTTCCCCAGTGGCTGTAACACATTTATCTATGTATTTTTTCCAGATTACATTAAGTTATAAATTAGTTTAACAAATCATGAACTATTCGAACAGGAATTGAAGAAAATATAGATAATGTGTCTACCTAAGAAAGAACTTCTGACAGAAATTTTCGTCGTCATACGAGATATGCACAGATGTCATCGGAGAGAAAGCAATTATTTTTATCCGAGCTAAGAGAAAAAAGGGCTGAGTCGAAAAAACAAAAACTCATTTATCAATCAAATACTACTGGAGCTCTTACAATCAGACGATATCCACCAAAGTAATTAAAAAAAGAGTAAAATAGAACATGAAGAATATACAGTTAAAATTGCATAAGTTTATACGATTGGTATAGTGTAAATCATATATGTGAAATATTCGAAAATGACATACAAATCTTTTTTTAAAAAATTATGTACAAGTGTGGTACAAGCCAAATAATAGTGTCTTCTTGTGCTTCTCAATAATTTTTACTCCATAGGTCTTCCTAATTCCTTGAGCTTCTTAGATAGATCAATTCAGACTTTTTTCTCTAGAAGGCTGGTACATCAATCTTTCTTTTACAATTTAAAGACACTGTATAAGAACCATATGAACATAACATAGCAAACAAAATTTTACTGTCAGTTGCTTATTCCTTCGCTCATTTAATTCTGTGCATAATTTCAGTGAATGTTGATTTGACATGTTTTTATGTTCTGAATTGTGCATATCATCACTCATTTTACTTGATAAGAATCTAGTTGAGTAAATAGAAGTGATGATATCATTGCTGATTTTATACCAACCAAAAAAATTCAAATCATATCAAATGAATTAAACTCATCCTAACCATAACCATTTCTCTCGACACTTCTACGCCTTCTACCTCTCTCCATTGCTTACTTGAAAGAGGAAATGACGGAGTGAGAAACTCCAGACCTGAAAATTTAGAATGAAGAGTGCATTCACGCTCTTTAATTGAACCTTATACATCATTTTTGAGAAAATTGAAAAATAATTGAGATGTATGCAGAAATTTTAGTGTTATAGATTTAGTACTATTTCAGACTCGGAATTCCTTTTTTTAAAAAGAAAAATTTAACACGTGAGGGTCGCAGGCCTCTTTTAGACTCGAGAGTCGGATCAACATGACAGAATATTCAGATAGAGAGGGAAATTTAAGGCTTGTAAAACAAAATCATAAAAGCAAGATGGTATGAAAACTACTATTTTACTAACTGCAATGATCATACTAATAACATGAATCAAGAGATAAATTACAATACAATTTTTTTTAATTAGACTTTGTAAGAATTAGAGAGTCAAGTGCATTTCAGGTATAACCCCTTCTTTTATTAAAACAACTGAAAATAAGGCGACACATTGCTTTTCTGTAAGTTAACAAATGGAGGTTATCAAAAAGTCTCAAAAACAGCATAAAAATCACTTTTTTAGGTAACTAACTTGTTTCCATTAATCACCTGTAAAGCTATACAACGCAGCGAACATCCATATTTAATTAGATCCTAAATATTAAAAAACCATTACCCTCACTCTTCTCTACACAAAACTTCATTTTAACTCTTATAATATCCAAGCCTGAACTAAAGGCCTAACCTTTGCGGAGGCTCTAACATTACAAATAAAAGCAATAGTTCTAATAATTCTATCTACTCCTTTTGTCCTATGCTCAAACACTCTTTGATTTCTCTCAATCCATAGCGCATAGACAGCTTCACCATAAATCATTCTGAACTCTAAGCCCTTATAGTTCTCCGTTTTGCATTTTTCAGAATCCAGGCAAGGTGTTGCTGCAAGTCACCACCTATGTCATAGGACATCTGCATCCTAAGTAGCAAGGTCATCCCACACTTGTGTTTGTATAAAAAGTGAGGAAGCGAGCGAGAGATTGGAGCGAGAATGGGAGAGTGGCAAGCGAGATTTTTGAGAGAGAGGCGACTGGCAAATTTTGGGAAACGTTTGCTATGGAGCACAATTAAATCAAACCCTTGCTACTCCATTTATTTTAGGTTATTAGTTTGCTATTACATACAATTATCCCTTTTAAATTTCCTTTTAAAAAAAGAGAGGCGGGTTCAAACACATAAATCTAGTGAAAAATATTTTTGTGCTCTCTTCCAGTCTTCTTTGCCACTAAACCGTCAATCAATTATGTTAAGAGTTCAAAAGTTAATTAATAAAAGTTATTACGTACGTTCGAATCCACGAACCCCAACTTTTATTCAATTGCCTATTTATAGTCCCTTTGATTTCCTAAAATTATAAACCACCACATTTCCTTCTCTTTAATCTAAAACATACTCAATATATATTATCAAGAAAATGTTGTCACTTGGTTTTTATATTATTGGATCTTTACTTGTTAGTAGTTATTTTACATTATTGGAGTAACCCTAAATGCAATGGAAAACTCCCACCAGGTTCAATGGGTTGGCCATTACTTGGTGAGACTATTCCATTCTTTGCACCAAATACATCATTGGATATTTATCCTTTTGTGAAGGAGAGGATGCAAAGGTAATTAACGGCACCAGATAGGTATTCACCTTCATTACACTATCTATTGTTGAATGATGAGGGGGAACCATAGTCTTTTGATGAGGCCCTACAGGTGGAGGATTCGATCAAGTGGGAGCAAGCCATGGATGATGAGATGAGGTCACTTGAGAAGAATGACACATGGGTGTTGACTAAGTTACCTGTAGGGAAGAGAGCTTTGCTGAACAAGTGGGTGTTCAGAATCAAGACTGAACCAGTTGGCAAAAGAAGGTTCAAGGCTCGCGAAGTGGTTAAAGTATATTCACAAAGGAAAGGTATTGATTATGCTGAAATATTCTCTCCTGTTGTGAAGTTAACCTCTATTCGAATTCTGTTGAGTATTGTTGCATTGGAAAATTTGCATCTAGAGCAATTGGATGTAACAACAACGTTTTTACATGGAGATCTGGACAAAGAGATCTATATGCAGCAACCGGAAGGATTTGTGGTTCCAGGCAAGGAACACATGGTGTGCAAGATCACCAGGAGCTTGTATGGACTAAAGCAAGCACCAAGGCAGTGGTACAAGAAGTTTGACTCCTTCATGACCAAGAGTGGATTCTGCAAAGCTGAAAAGGATCCTTGTTGTTACTTCAAGAAATACACTATTTCATATGTCTTTCTACTCTTGTATGTGGATGATATGTTGAATGCAGGATCTAGTATGAGGGAGATTAACAAGCTGAAGACAAGGTTGTCTGCAACATTTGAGATGAAAGATTTGGGTCCAGCAAAACAGATTTTGGGGATGAAGATTTCTCTGGATAGATCTGCTGGCACTTTAAATCTATCTCAGGAGTTGTACATTGAGAAGGTGTTGAGCAGATTCAGGGTTAATGATGCTAAACCCAGGACTACTCCATTGGCAAATCACTTTAAATTATCAAAGGAGCAGTCACCCAAGACTGTCGAGGAGCGTGATCACATGGTACTTGTTCCATATGCTTCAGCAGTTGGTAGTTTGATGTATGCTATGGTCTGCACTAGACCTGATATAGCACATGCTGTGGGAGTTGTTAGCAGGTACATGGAGAACCCTGGGAAAGAGCATTGGGAAGCTGTGAAGTGGCTTCTGAGATATCTGAGTGGTACATCCAGTACTTCACTTTGTTATGGCAAAGGCAAGGAGACTCTACAGGGTTTTGTGGATGCTGATCTTGGTGGGGATGTTGACTCGAGCAAGAGTACATCCGGGTACATTTACACCATAGGTGGAACAATAGTGAGTTGGATGTCCAGGCTTCAGAAGTGTGTTTCTCTTTCATCTACTGAAGCTGAGTATGTGGCAATAGCTGAAGCTGGGAAAGAGATGATATGGATGACAAATTATCTTGAGGAGTTGGGAAAGAAGCAGAGCGAGAAGATTCTTTACTCAGATAGCGAGAGTGCCATACAGTTTGTGAAAAATCCAGTCTATCATTCGAAGACAAAGCACATCAGAAGGCGATACTATTTCACTCACAGGGCAGTGGAAGATGGTGATATGTGCTTGGAGAAGATAGAGGGTGCAAAGAACCCGGCAGACATGTTGACGAAATGTGTTGATGTTGGGAAACTGAGGTTATGTAAAACCTCGGTTGGTCTTCTGTAGTTGTTGCTACAGATGCTGCGGTGCGGTAAAGATGTTGATGATGAAGGGATTTTTTTTTTGAGAATGTATTTTTTGGATTGACTGAGTCAGTCTCCAAATGGGAGAATTGTTAGGTAGTGGAGCCTGATTAATTTTAGGGTTTCATAAATTGGTACTTCTTTCATAAGCCACATGTTGTTGTGTAGGGCAACTCTCTTCTCAATACTAACTCATTCTCACCTTCTCCATTTCATTCTAGTCTATTCTTTTATGAATCTCTTAAAATTGTAAAGAAATCTATCAAAACATTCTTAATTTCTTTATGTTCTTTATTTTGTCTCTTTATTTACAGAAAATTAATAAATTTGAACTTGAAAAAGAGATGGTTACCTAAATTGTACTTTCTCTTTCATTGTGTGTTGTATTTTTTGTGTTTTGTCTTTGTTATAACCATTTTATAGTGATGGGATAGCGATGAACTCTTGATTTTCTTTTAATTTGAATATTTTTGTCCATACAGATTTATAATTTGCTGAATTGAATGAATTTTATTAGAAGTTCACTTATTTGATAATTGCTATGTTTTGGTCTAAAAATAGATACTCAAAGTTCATGAAAGTGGTTGTCTCAATTATCTACTTATGTGAACGTGAAAGACATGAATAACAAAATTGGTTAATGAATAAAGAAATTGCTTTTATCTCCATTCTCCGCTCCAATGAAGTGTGATATACATTAATAACAAAATTGGTTATCTCAATTTCGCTTTGGTGATTCACATATGTGCGAAAGTATACTGTAAAATATGAAGAAAAACACGAATAAAGTTTTCTAGGTGATGAGAAACATGGCATTAGAAGTAAAGTACAAGAAATTAAATGCACCATCTATATCTCCGTTTCAACGACTTAGGGGGAGAGGACTCTGAAGCTGAAGTGGTAACTGATGTAATTGACATAACTCACATACCTAAGGTAGTGCATGTTAATGAAGACATTGATCTAGAAGGACAAACAACACCTTCTCCTTATGAAGAACCACTTTCTACATCTCAAAAGAATTCGATTATAGTCTTTATTGAGTTTTTTGTACATACAAATGCAGATGACTACTCAACTTGCTTTTAATGAGTTGTTACACTTTCCTCTATCCATCTTGGAAGTTGGATGGTGGAATATCATCTCAAAATTTCCTATACATTAAACTAACAAACAAACTTTTTATGACCAACATTTAAGAAAAGAATCAAAACAATAACTAACTTGTGCAATCATAGCAAATTCTAAGTCATGCTAAATGATAAACAACCAAGCAAAAATTGTGAGAGTATAAGAAGCAGGTTACATCCAGATCTTGATTGGTTACTTGTACAACAAGTTGAGTATGATTTAAAATAGATCAACTGTGCTTTAAAAGGTGCATAATGTAGTTTCCAAACTACCTACTTTGTGTAATTTGAAGACTGTAGTATGTTTTCCCATCATGGAGAATAAAGACCAACACAAGTTGCTACTAGGATTGTTTGGCGTAAAATTAAAATTATATTATCTCGAATTTGTTGATTGACTAGAAGGTAATTATAACATATCTAATTTTCATAAGGCTAGATGTTCTAATTACAACTATGTATTACTATAACATGGTAGAATATTTAGTGTGAATATCTTACAAAATGATTGGCGTATCTTTGTAGGTCAGGGCAAGGAATCAAACATCGATACTTCTGATTAGTTAAATCACAAAACAAATTAATTACTCACTAATGTATATTTTTCAATTTTCTTTCAGTTTCAATCTTTGAATCCTTTTGAAGATATTCTATTCAAAGCATTTAACTGTTCTTATGATGAATTGTAGGTGCTATGCCTAACTAATTTACTTGTGTTTTTAGCACATATTGTAGTTAAAGAATGCAATTGTATATGCATAATGATGTATGCAAGTGTTTTTTCATGATTTTTTGGTTCACACATGTATTTGGAATGTCCGTGTTAGCACTGAGGCTGTGGCTATCGGTTGTTGACTCTTTTAACAATACACAAATAGCTATAAATGTTTTTTTATTGAAACTCAACATGTTGGAGCACGGGCCGTCGCCCATCTAGTATATATGTATTGAAGATAACATATCTTATTTTTAAGAATTCAAATCTTATATTCAAACAAGGCTTATTTATAAAAAAATATTCATTCGAAACCTACAAAGAAAAATAACTATTTATATGAATGTGTATAAAAGTTAAATTTAAAATAAATACATTATCTAATATCAAGAGGTGTGAAATTAGGTCTTAGGCCTAATTCACACCCCAAAAGTTAGCTCAAAGGGAGGAGGATTGTCGAAACCTTATAAGGAGTCCACCCATCTCATTAACCACCGATGTGGGACTTTTGTCATTCTTTAACGCCCCACCTCACGCCCAATGCTTAAGCATATGGTGCGTGGGCAATTTTTGATTTTGGGGGCCCCAACATCGGGTGAGACGGTCCTGTTCTGATACCATGTGAAATTAGGTCTTAGGCCTAACTCACACCCCAAAGGGAGGAGGATTGCCTAAATTTTATAAGAAATTTACTCATCTCATTAACCATCGATGTGAAACTTTTGTCATTATTTAACAAGAGGATTAAAACATAATTACTAAATTTAGACACGATGTGAGTAACTTTATAAAAGTTTATAAAACAAAAAAGAAAAAATTAGCAGACTAGTCGAAAAATCTAACTTAATTAGTAAAAACCTCAATACTTTATAAATATTAGTAAAAATGTCAAAATGTCATCATTCTAGAAAACATTGTGTATTCTAATTTACTTCCTATTTTGTTTCACCTTCATTACACATTTTTCAACTTTTTCTCTCTCATATTTTTTTATAAAATATATTCTCTCTCCGAAGTTTACCTCTTCCAATTATTTTCATTTTTCCACTCCCTCCCGTTATTTTTGATATTTTTAAAAAAAATTTGAAAAATATATTTCTAAAAATATTCATAACAATCCTTTTAAGGTATGCATCTTATATATTTTATGTGTTCATTTATCAGTCAAACTGAAATTGAATATCATAGTGAGGTGAATATTTTATTGTGATCAATTTGAATTTAACTCTCACATTATATACAAAAAAGTTTGTATTTATTTTTATTTTTGCATTCATCATAATGATAAACTAACAAAGTCACTTTTGTATTTCAATTGAAGTTAGTATTTATTGTGCTCATTTTTCTTTTTTAATTACAATTTCAATGAGAATAAGCGTGTATATCTTTTGTAATACGTATTCATCATAATTGTATATCAACAACTTTTGTATTTTATGGGTTCACTTTAACATTCAAATTAAAATTCATATTTTACTTTCATAATAAAAACTAAAAATCGTATATCAGTGATTAAAATTATATTACATATCTGCCAAATATATTTTTCTATTATTTGTATTACACAAATATTAGTGGATGTATCTTCATATAATTCAATCATTACATATGAATACGATTCAATCATTACATATAAATAATACAATCACTTGAGGAAGGATGTCATATTCTGAAAAAAATAAAAAATACAAATTTAATGTGAAAAGAAGTATGATATATTTATACTTAAGAAATACAAATCCATTTGGCATATGTATTGAAAGGACTACAACCTAAAAAAGAAATACAATATTCTTAATAAAAATACAAATGATGAGTAAAAGAAAAACAATTGACAAACAAAAATTAATATGAATACAATTCTTGTATGAATATAATTTTTGCAACCCTCTTTCTTTGACTCTATCTATCTTCTTCGTCTGCTATGTTTTTTTTTCTCCAAATGAAAATCAAAATCTGTATTCACTTGTGCATTTGTAAAACTTTGCCTCGTCATTCAAAAAAATTATAATTACCCAAAAAAACAAAAAAATGTTCATGTCAAAACTTTCAAACAAATTAATGATTCAACAATTAACGAATACTTTTCCAGTATTATTTCACCGATTATGTCGAAGTTTCAGTTGGAAATTCCTTCTTCAAAGTTGTTTGTCAAAGAAATTATCTCGTTCTCAAAATCTTCTTGTCAAACAGAAAAAAATGCAAATTTAATCGAATTCACTTCAACAAAGAGGATTTTGGTATCATATTCGCCGCCAATATTGGATAGTTGATGATCATGAGGACGAAGTTGAATTTTCCGCCATGGCTACACATTAGCTTAACCTTTTGATTTTCCATTGTCTCCACCGCCAAATTCATGCGAGAATGATGAAGAAGATAGAGAATTTGATTTTTTATAAATTTCTGTTTAGTTTTTTTTTTATAAAGATGAGATATATTAAGTGATCTGTTTCTTTTATAAAATATTAAATTTGTAACTGATGATTATTTTAAGTGATATGTTTCTTTTTGATAATATTCTCTCCCCTAAATTTCTCCTTTCTATTATTAAATAATTATATTTTTTCACGTAAAACAAATAAAAACAATGTGAATTGAATACGTCACAAACTAAAATATTAACATTTTTAATACATATTGAAAGTGTGGTTAAGGGGTCCTATTAAATGTCAAAATATTGACATTTAAAAAAAAATTCCAAAAAAAAACACGTTTCCTTCCTTTTTCTTTTACCCCATTTTGAAAAGAATTGGACCCAAGATAATGAAACATTTTCTTAAAGCTAATTATATTTTAAGTACATTAAATTTATGTACTATGTAGCTGATATGGAAGAAATATTTATGAAGATGAAAGGACGTTCTTTTAATTGGTTGTCAATAATTAATGGACAAACAAAAAGTGAGTGTGCTAGGTGAAATAGGATTGTATGGGCAAATGACAGAAATCACCTACGTTTTTGGCAAAATTATCATTTATCCCTTACAAGTTTATAATTATAGAAATTCCTAAAACTGATAGAATAATATAAGCGCTGATATATTAATCTGATGCGCGAAACATTAATCGTTAAGTAAGATAATACATTTTATACATGATACACTAATCTGATGTACATTTTATACATGATACATTAATCTGATGCGCGAGATACATTAATTTGATGCGCTGATACATTAATCTGATGCATGAAAATGAGAAATTTTAAAAATTTATAAAACTAATAGGGGATAATGATAATAAGAGAACTTAAAGGTGAGATTCTATTATTTTTTTAATAAAAAAATATCAAAGTAAAGGTCAAGGTTGCTTTTTAAGAATATTCTCTCCCCTAAATTTCTCCTTTCTATTATTAAATAATTATATTATTTCAAGTAAAACAAATAAAAACAATGTGAATTGAATAAGTCACAAATTAAAATATTGACATTTTTAATACATATTAAAAGTGTGGGTGGCTAAGGGATCCTATTAAATGTCAAAATATTGACATTTTAAAAAAATATCTGAAAAAACACACACGTTTTCTTCCTTTTTCTTTTACCCCCTTTTGAAAAGAATTGGACCCAAGATAATGAAACTTTTTCTTAAAGCTAATTATATTTTAAGTATATTAAATTTAGGGCAACTTTCACATAAAAATTCATATTTGTATACTATAGCAAAGTTTGAAACTGTATAATTCGCTATACATAAACAATTGTATAATTCGCTGGTCTAAATTGTATAATTCGCTGGCCTATTTCGCTGCAATTGTATAATTCGCTATCCTATTTCACTGCGATTGTATAATGCACAATTGTATAATTCGCTGCCTATTTTGCTACAATATTTTTATAAAATTTTCTTTGCATACAATTGAATCGAATTAAAATATATGTATATTGCATAATTATAAGTGTATAGCAAGTAGATATATGTTTTTCTCTCGCTTTATACAAAAATAGAAACACAATATATACACTTATGTTGTATAAAGCTAGAGAAAATTGTATTTCACTGCAATTGTATAATTCGTACTTGTATAATTCGTTGGCCTTTTTCTCTGCAATATTTGAAGTAAAATATTTGTAAATTGTATAATTAAGTGTATAACACGAAGATATATATATATATATATATATATATATATATATATATATATTTTTGCATGTGTATATACAATTTTATCTCGCTTTATACAAAACGGAAACAGAATTTCTAAATTTCTGTGTATAAACAGAGAGAGGCGAGTGAGAATGAAGAGTGGCGAGCGAAACTTTTGGGAGATAGACGCTTGGCAAACTTTAGCTAACGTTTCCTATGGAGCACAAATAAATCAACCCCAGTTACTCCATTTATTTTAGGTTATTAGTTTGCTACAGTATACAATTTTCCCTTGAATTTATGTACTATGTGACTGATATAGAAGAAATATTTATAAAGACGAAAGGACGTTCTTTTAATTGGTTGTCAATAATTAATGGACATACAAAAAGTAAGTGTGGTAGGTGTTTTGGTTGAACCGAAACCAACATTAGGGTTGCCTACATATCTTGCCGAAACAAGAATCAGGTCAAACGTAGTTCAGGCATAAAGAACTAAAATTATTTTTTAGTTTTTCTTAATTTTTCTACAAAAGACATCTTCTGAGAAATAAATCAATTCATGGTTGACAATGTTTTGACTTTAGTTGGTACCAACAATTAGTATGTTGCATATGAGTCATCTTAAACTACTTTCAGACAAAATTTGAGGTCAACTTTGAGTAATCACTATAATTTCAAATTGTAACGACCCGCTAAGTCGTTTTGAGAATTAGGACTATTTTGACTCTTTCTGAAAAAAATTAAAGGGGGTATTTTAACTATTGATAACTACAAGTACATAGTTGATGAAACTTTTATTAAATAAGTAATATAGATAATAGATTAGTGGGGTTTCACGGTTAACATACTCTTGTTCAGAAAATAAAAGGGGCGGAGGCAGAAACTTACCGTAAGTGACGAACGAGAGGAAAAACAATAAGAATTGCTCAGGTAAACGCAAGCAATTTTCATTCTTTCTCAATTCTGCATATTAAAATAGGTTGTTAGAGGGCATTAGATTGTTGTTATTATTTTATTCTTATGTTGTTATTTAAGGGTGTTTTTTTTTTTCATGGGTAAGATGTAGTGTATAGTGAGTTGAGAATTTATTTATTATCACGGATTGAGATTTCTAGGGATGTTAGTCTGGTTATTAGGTGATAGTCTAATAAAATCCTAATCGCTAGACGTATTGTGAAAATCTAGAAATTTGATCTGCAAATTTCCCTCCCGTATAATTAATTTTTGCATAAGAATGATGGGGAAAAGTATTGAGCCAATCATTGGGCAATGATTGCCAATGATTGGCATTTGACAAACAATTTGGGAAAATTGTCACTTGTACAGAATGACAATTAGGAGGAAAACGTTGCAGGCTTGCGACGTTGTGCATCGTTAATGGGTAGAATTATTCTTATTTTATTCATTTACAAAATTAATTTACTAGTTTGATATATTGAGATAGGTAATTAATTATTGGATATATATTATATGATCTAACATTAAATTTTAGTGTATTTACGAAATTAAGGTTAAATTCTTGGCTTGAATGACATATAAATTATATCAAGATTTGACGTTTGATTAGAGATATGAGTGAGTTTAGGGTCTATGATATACTTATAATAATTTGAATGTCCACAAACTCGCTTACTTATGAATATTGCATCATTGCTCAGATCGTGAACATTACGGAACTTTGCAAAAAGGGAAGGAACTATCTTAAAGATTCGTGACACGAATTTGGCACTTGAGGTATGTTAAGGCTTTTTAGACTTGTTGAAGGACGTTTTCCTAATTAAAGATTAAAAATGAAAATAGACAAAGGGGTAAGGGCGAAAGATGGGGGTCTCGTATCAATGGTATGACGGGCATTGGTACGAGTACCGGTGTTATAAAATGGAAAGTTACTAATATAGAATGTGGATTGTAAATTTGAGAATTTGCCAAAGCATATGGGCATGGGATGATATATTATTGACTTGAAATTTTTGTGTGATTGTGTTTTATTATTTTTTTACATCCGTATAGTTGTGATAATGGAGGTGGTTGTGTATTATGTCGATATTGATTGAGTGAGATGCATCATCATCCCCTTATTTTGAAATAATATTCTATACATGAATTGACATGAGATTGAGTATAAGATGGGCACGTGGAGATCGTCCGTGCTGGGGATGGTAAGATGATAAAATTATAATTTGGGCACGTGGAGACCGTCCGTGCGGAAATTGTTTGATATTATGATGGTGCATTGAGATCGTCCGCACAAACACGTAGAGATCGTCCGTGTCGGTATATGGACCTCGCGAGTCCCCCATGGGTCATGATCTCTCGATATATTTCCGAGAAGTATCATGTATATATGGTTGAGTGAGTACTGGGTATTCTGAAACGATTCATTACATGGTATCATATTGCATTGCATTTCATCACATCATTTATTTTTTTATGATTATGTGTTTTGTTTGGTGTTTGGAAAGTACTTGATGTTTGATTACCTCTATTGATAGTATGTAGTTTCCAGATATGACATCACATTTGGTGAACAGGCCTTCTATTACTATTGATGAGCAAAAGATGTTTGAGAGGTTCAGACTAATGAATCCTCCTACTTATACTGGTGACTTAGCTGAGGATGCATATGAATTCATAGTTAGTTGTCATGAGAGGTTGCATAATATTGGATTAGTGGAGTCTCATGGAGTTGACTACACAGCGTTTCAGATGACTGGCTCTGCTTAGCAGTGGTGGAGGGATTATATTAGTAGTAGGCCAGCTGGATCCCATCCACTATCCTGGACTCAGTTTACTCAGGTATTCTATCCAAATTTGTTCCACGCAGTGAGAGGGAGTGCAAGAGGGCCGAGTTTGAGGGTTTGCAGCAAAATGGTATGTCAGTTGTAGAGTATGAGGGTAAATTTCACGCCTTGGCTAGGCATGCTTCGATGATACTTCCCACAGAGGCTGAGAGAGTGAGAAGGTTTGTTAAGGGGCTGATTATTCCGATCCGTCTAGGAGTTTCTCAGGTTGCTGCTTCTGGTGTTCCATTCCAGAAAGTGGTAGATACTTCTAAGGAGTTGGAGATGATTTGGCGTGAGGGATTTGAGCAGCGAGAGGGCAAGAGGACTCGTTATTCAGGTGATTATGGTGGTGCTCCGCCTAGGAGTCGGGGTTACTTGGGCAGAGGTTATCACCCTCAGTCCAGCAGACCCATTCATGCTACTATACCAGCGTCTAAGGCTGGTTATGCTGGGCATAACTCTTTGAGCTCGGTGCATACTTCGCAGGGTTCATTTTCTAGGCCTGTAGTTCGTGGAGGGCATTCTGGTCATTCAGGTTCCTCTCATCAGCCTGCGTCTCGTAGGGGCTGTTTTGAGTGTGGTGATGTGGGACACTTTGTGAGAGACTGCCCTAGGACCAGACGTGGTGGCTTACATCAGGGTTCTCAGGCTTCGACTTCCAAGGCTGCACAACCACCAGCTAGGGGTGGTGCACAGAATGGTAGAGGTGGTTCTCATTCAGGTAGAGGTGGTTCTCCTTCTGGTCGATGTGGTGGTCGTGGAGGTTCACAATCTGATGGAGGTCGTTCTCACTGTTATGCTTTTCCAGGTAGGCCATAGGCTGAGGCTTCAGATGCTGTTATCACAGGTATTATTCCGGTTTGTCATCGATCAGCTACTGTATTATTTGATCCAGGATCTACTTATTCTTATGTGTCCACATATTTTGCTCCTAGTCTAGATATATTATGTGAGTCTCTTGATTTGCCGATACGTGTTTCTACTCCTGTTGGGGATTCTGTAGTTGTAGATCGGGTGTATCGATTATGTACTTCTACCTTGATGGGGTATGAAACTCATGCAGATTTAAAGGTCTTAGATATGATAGATTTTGATGTGATTCTCGGTATGGATTGGCTATCTTCTTACCACACAATTTTAAATTGTCATGCCAAGAAAATCACTTTAGCTATGCCTGGAATTCCTATAGTAGAATGGAGAGGTACTCTTAGTCATCCTTCTAAGGGTGTGATATCATTCCTTAAGGCTCGTCAGTTGGTATAGAGAGGATGTTTGGCTTACTTGGCCCACATTCGAGATACTAGTATTGAGACTCCTATGCTTGAGTCTATTCCAGTAGTGAGTGAATTTTCAGCAGTATTTCTGACCGATTTTCCAGGTCTTCCACCAGATCGTGATATTGATATTTGTATTGACGTGGAGCCAGGCACTCGACCTATTTCCATTCCTTCTTATCGTATGGCACCGACTGAATTGAAAGAGTTGAAGGAGCAGTTGCAGGATTTGTTGAGCAAAGGTTTTATTAGACCAAGTGTATCTCCTTGGGGTTCTCCAGTGTTATTTGTGAAGAAGAAAGATGGATCGATGCGTATGTGTATTGACTATCGGCAGTTGAACAAGGTAACCATCAGAAAGAAGTATCCGATACCTCGTATTGATGATTTATTTGATCAGTTACAGGGTGCTTCAGTTTTCTCCAAAATTGACTTGAGATCTGGCTATCATCAGCTGAAGGTTAGGGCGGAGGATATCCCTATGACGGCTTTTCAAACACGTTATGGTCATTATGTGTTTTTGGTGATGTCTTTCGGATTGACTAATGCCCTAGCAGCTTTTATGGACTTGATGAACGGCGTGTTCAGACCGTATTTAGATTCCTTTGTTATTGTCTTCATAGATGATATATTGATATACTCACGCACTAAGGAGGAACATGAGCATCATTTGAGGATTGTTCTTGGGATTCTAAAGGAGAAGAAGCTGTATGCAAAGTTTTCAAAGTGTGAGTTTTGGCTTAGTTCGGTAGCATTCTTGGGACATGTAGTGTCCAAGGAGGGTATCATGGTGGATCCTAAGATGATTGAGGCGGTTAGAGATTGGGTCAGACCTACTTCAGTTACTGAGATTCAGAGTTTCTTGGGCCTTGAAGGTTATTATCGAGGGTTTGTTGAGGATTTCTCATCCATTGCATCTTCATTAACTAATTTGACACAGAAGGAGGTGACTCTTCAGTGGTCTGACGAATGTGAGGTTAGTTTCCAAAAGCTCAAGACTTTATTGACTACTGCTCCAATTTTGACCCTACCCGTGGAGGGAGAAGGTTTTGTTGTATATTTTGATGCTTCTCGGATTGGTCTTGGTTGTGTGTTGATGCAGAAGGGAAGGGTGATAGATTATGCTTCGAGGCAGTTAAAGGTTCATGAGAAGAACTACCCTATTCATGATTTAGAGTTGGCGTCTGTTGTGTTTGCATTAAAGATTTGGAGGCATTATCTTTATGGTGTGCATTGTGAGGTGTTCACGGATCATCGTAGTCTCCAGTATATATTCAATCAGAGGGATCTCAATTTGAGGCAGAGGAGATGGTTGGAGTTTCTCAAAGACTACGATATGACTATTCTTTATCATCCAGGCAAGACAAATGTTGTAGCAGATGCCTTGAGTCGGAAGGCGGTAAGTATGGGTAGTCTTGCCATGTTACAGGTTGGCGAGCGTCCTTTAGCTAGGGATGTACAATACCTGGCCAATAGATTTGTGAGACTTGATATTTCAGAATCTGGTAAGGTGTTGGCGTATATGGAAGATAGGTCATCCTTGTTGGAGCAGATTCAGGCTCAACAGTTTGATGATGGTGATTTATGTAAGATTAGGGAAAAGGTGTTAAAAGAAGAAGCCAAGGCTGCGATTCTGAGGGAGTTTTGAGGATTAAGGGTCGTATATGTGTTCCTCGTACAGGTGATTTGACTAGATTGATCATGGATGAGGCTCATAGTTTGAGGTACTCTATTCATCCGGGGGATACTAAGATGTATCGTGACTTGAAGCATCACTATTGGTGGTGTCGTATAAAGAGGGGAATAGTAGATTTTGTATCTCGATGTTTGAATTGTCAGCAAGTGAATTATGAACACCAAAAGCCTGGAGGTATGACTCAGAGGATGCCCATACCTGAGTGGAAGTGGGAGCGCATAGCTATGGACTTTGTGGTAGGGTTGCCACGTACCTTGGGTAAGTTTGATGCTATATGGGTCATCGTGGATCGACTGACTAAGTCTGCACACTTTGTACCAGTTCAGACTACCTATAACTCAGAGAAGTTAGCCAAGATCTATATTCAAAAGGTAGTTCGTTTGCATGGGGTTCCTATATCTATTATTTCAGATCGTGGCACCCAATTTACATCTCATTTCTGGCGGTCTATACAGAAAGAGTTGGGCACTCGGGTGGATCTTAGTACAGCCTTTCACCCTCAGACTGATGGTCAGTCTGAGTGGACTATTCAGGTTCTTGAGGACATGTTGCGGGCGTGTGTGATTGACTTTGGTGGTCAGTGGGATCAGTTCTTGCCTTTAGCAGAGTTAGCTTACAATAATAGTTATCATTCGAGCATTGAGATTGCACCATTCGAGGCTCTGTATGGTAGGAGATGTCGATCTCCAATTGGCTGGTTTGATGCATTTAAGGTTAGACCATGGGGTACAGATTTGTTGAGGGAGTCCTTGGAAAAGGTCAAGTTGATCCAAGATAGACTTCTCATGTCTCAAAACAGGCAAAAGAGTTATGCAGATCGAAAGATTCGTGATTTAGAGTTTATGGTTGGAGAGAGGGTTTTATTGAAGGTTTCACCCATGAAGGGTGTGATGAGGTTTGGAAAGAAGGGCAAGTTGAGCACAAGGTATACTGGTCCTTTCGAGATTGTTGAGCGTATTGGTGAGGTGGCGTATCAGTTGGCTTTGCCACCAGGTTTGTCAGGTGTTCATCCTGTATTTCATATATCAATGCTTAAAAAGTATCATCAGGGTGGTGATCATGTGATTCAATGGTATTCAGTGTTACTTGATCAGAATTTGACTTTTGAGGAATAGACAATCACCATTTTGGATAGGCAAATTCGGAAGCTAAGGTCCAAGGAGATTTCTTCAGTAAAGGTTCAGTGGAAGCATCGTCCAGTGGAGGAGGCTACATGGGAGACAGAGTCAGACATGAGGAGTAAATATCCTCATCTTTTTGATCATTCAGGTTAGCTCTTTTATTTTCCCGTTCAAGGACGAACGTTTGTTTAAGTGGTAGGTGATGTAATGACCCGCTAGGTCGTTTTGAGAATTAGGACTATTTTGACTCTTTCTGGAAAAAATTAAAGGGGGTATTTTAACTATTGATAACTACAAGGGGGTATAATTAATTTTTGCATAAGAATGATGGGGAAAAGTATTGAGCCAATCATTGGGAAATGATTGCCAATGATTGGTATTTGACAAACAATTTGGGAAAATTGTCACTTGTATAGAATGACAATTAGGAGGAAAACGTTGCAGGCTTGCGACGTTGTGCATCGTTAATGGGTGGAATTATTCTTATTTTATTCATTTACAAAATTAATTTACTAGTTTGATATATTGAGATAGATAATTAATTATTGGATATATATTATATGATCTAACATTGAATTTTAGTGTATTTAAGAAATTAAGGTTAAATTCTTGGCTTGAAATTTAACAAATTGGCATATAAATTATATCAAGATTTGACGTTTGATTAGAGATATGAGTGAGTTTAGGGTCTATGATATACCTATTATAATTTGAATGTCCACAAACTCGCTTACTTATGAATATTGCATCATTGCTCAGATCGTGAACATTGCGGAACTTTGCAAAAAGGGAAGGAACTATCTTAAATATTCGTGACACGAATTCGGCACTTGAGGTATGTTAAGGCTTTTTAGACTTGTTGAAGGATGTTTTCCTAATTAAAGATTAAAAATGAAAATAGACAAAGGGGTAAGGGAGAAAGATGGGGGTCTCGTATCAATGGTGTGACGGGCATTGGTACGAGTACTGGTGTTATAAAATGGAAAGTTACTACTATAGAATGTGGATTGTAAATTTGAGAATTTGCCAAAGCATATGGGCAGGGATGATATATTATTGACTTGAAATTTTTGTGTGATTGTGTTTTATTATTTTTTTACATCCGTATAGTTGTGATAATGGAGGTGGTTGTGTATTATGTCGATATTGATTGAGTGAGATGCATCATCATCCCCTTATTTTGAAATAATATTCTATACATGCATTGACATGAGATTGAGTATAAGATGGGCACGTGGAGATCGTTCTTGCTGGGGATGGTAAGATGTTAAGATTGTAATTTGGGCACGTGGAGACCGTCCGTGCGAAAATTGTTCGATATTATGATGGTGCGTTGAGATCGTCCGCATAGACACGTGAAGATCGTCTGTGTCGGTATATAGACATCACGAGTCCCCCATGGGTCATGATCTCTCGATGTATTTCCGAGGAGTATCATGTATATACGGTTGAGTGATTACTGGGTATTCTGAAATGATTCATTACATGGTATCATATTGCATTGCATTTCATCACATCATTTATTTTTGATGATTATGTGTTTTGTTTGGTGTTTGGAAAGTACTTGATGTTTGATTACCTTTATTGATGAACTTAAATAGTGAGTGTAATACATATATACCTATATAATTTAAGAATTTATTTTTTTATATAAACTCCCGTCATTACTTCTTCGTTGTCGGTCAATGAGACATACTGAGTACACGTGGTTTCGTACTCATACTACACTTGTTGCACTCTTGTGGTGCAGATTCGATTCCGAGTAGGAGCACATCTCGAGGAGCAGTTTGAGTTCGATTTTGGAGTGTCTTGGAGTTGTGGTGAGCTGCTTGGCTGTTCAGTGGTCCACACCTCCCTCTATCTTTTACGTATTCTGTTATTCAGTATTCAGACAGGATATCCATTATGTTAGATTTGTCATTTAAATTTCAGACTTGCATCGCATTCTAGAAGCTCTTGTACTTATGACACAAACTCTTGGGTAGTATTTCTTTCAGTTTTCCGCATTCGTACTTATAAGGAACTCAGTATTGGAGATTTGGTTAATTGTGGTCTTTTCACTCATTAGTTAGTTAAGTTTGTTAAATATGTTCGTTGGCCTACCTATTAGCTGGGAACATAGGTGCAATCACGACTCGTGATTTTTGGGTCATGACACAAATGGTATCTCAAACATACTTAAGTGTTTACCTGAATTGATATTGCCTAAGTTAAGGGATAAAGTCATTCATATCTTCATGTTTCAAGTGCCCTCGCATTAAATGAAGTCCTACTTCGCACAATAGAAGTGTTTCGATCTTAGGACGTTTTATATCAAAGTCACTCACACTCGGAAAGATATTCAATGTATGAGATTGAGATACCATATGCTTGGCCCTTATGTAAGTATCCATTGATGTGATTGTACACCAAATAGGATCAAATAGGACTTATTATTGGCTTGTAACGTAGGTTTGGAGAAAGGTAGGACATTCATTTGGGGTAAAATGATTATTTCCTCCTTAAAATTTGCACAACCTTCAATATTTTTTTTAAAATTTTTTTCCCATTCATTTTTTTTTATTTTCTCTCCTTTCATTATTCATTTTAGGTTTTTTGTCATTTTGCTTGAACTTGCACATACTTGTTCTTTTCACTTTGATATACAACTTAGATCTCAACGCTGTTTATCTAATTGATAATACAAACATGGAGGTGAGATCTAGGAAATAGTGCATTTATGCTCTAAAAATGATACATGTGAAGTGGTGGTTATTCAAATAAAAATGTTTCAGGCTCAAAATGGGAGTCTTATGGATAACATGTCATTTTGTAGGCTTGAAAGGCATAATCGGATCAAAGAAAGCCTATAATCATTTCCTAAGTTAAATGTTGCTCAAAATTTCACTTTAACCAACATTTAGGCCAAGTTCTAGATCAAAAGTCATTCCATTGAATTTTATCTAAAGCTCACCACACAATGCACAGGAAACAATGAGGTAAAATTCGTTTTAACCTTAACTTTAAGCTAAATAGTTTCTTAAGTATAACATAAATATATCAAGAGATACCTAAAGAATTCTATAGTTCACAACAAAGTTAGTCTGTCATGTCAAATAGTTTAGCACTTTATTATTTTTTTATGCACAATTGTAAGAATTTTGGTACCAACCAAGTTAAATATTGTTTAAAAATAAAAAAAAATCAATTTAATTTTTTTTGCCCAAATTTTTGTGGCAAGGACTTTTTATTTTTTTCTTGGTTGGACCGAACCTCAAAATAAGGTTGCCTATGTATCTTGTATAAAACAAGAATCAGGTCGAACGTAGTTCCAAAAAATTGTAAACACAACATTATTTTTTATAGGGAATAATTATATTTTTTAATAATTTTTTTTAAAAAAATTCACTGATCTCGAGGAGGATTGCCTACGTATCTCATCGAGTTGAGAAATTGGTGTGCATAGTTTGTTAAATTTTACCCTTTTTATTTATTTCTTAAAAAAATATGTATTTTACCTTTCGAAAACTATTTTTATTTTGGTCATGTTGTTGTAAAAATAAAAATGTTAAACTTTTGAGATTTTACAAATAATTGCTATATTTATTACTTTTGATAAAAATTCTTTTTTTTAGTTTACTAATTTATTCAAACGTTGATCGGCATTCAAATAGTATATTTGTAACATATAAACATACACTTGAACCCAATGTTGAGCCACATTAAATTAAAAAAATATATATGTAGCAAATAAAGTGAATCCTATTAAGGATAATAAACGTTTGAGACCTATTTTACTAAGTTTAGAAATCTAATGGAATGAGTGTCTACATTGTCTATAAAATGAGTGGACAACTCAAATTGAGAAGGGACAATTTACCGGTAGCAGGGATTTCCGGCCTCACTGTTTATCCTCTCCATCCTAAGATGTGTTATTATAGCATCCTTCCAGGAGCATTGTCGCATATCTGGTATCTCATAGTTCGGGAACGTAATCGCATCTCCGAATAAAGTATCTCAGAAAACTCATATTGGTGTTTATACAAGACAATTTATATTGAAATTCAAACAATATCATAGTGGTAAACAAGCGAATATATTACAATTTTAATATAAAAAACACGATAAAATTAATAACAGTCATATACAAGTCAATATTTACAAGCTCGAATTCTAGTAAGTCCCCAGCGGAGTCGCCATCTGTCACACCCCTTTTTCGCGCAGCGGCGTAAGGGTTTTTCCAATTTAAGTGACGTTATTAATTAGGGGATTATTTTAATTTTTTTTTAGAGTCGCCACTTGGAATTGAGTTATGGTGTTCCAAGTCACCTTTTTTGGTTTAATCCCTAATCAAAAGGAAATGTCTCTTTGTTTGGTCTGTGAAATCAAAAATCGGGTAAGGAATTTTGTTGACCGAAGGTAAGGTATTTGGCACCCCCCGATCACGTGGTTCTAGCACGGTTGCTTTAATGACTTTTATATGTCTTGACTTTATTTTGAATATATTATGTTTATTACCTAACAATTTACTTATGTCCCGCTTTCTTTGATTTATTTTAAATTACTTTGTAAAATTGTCATATTTTATTAGCATGTAGTTTATTGGTAGCAGCTCTTTCCAACCTCACCACAAATTGTTTATTTGTTTGTATTTAAAGACTAAAAGTAGTTTAATATTTTTTTGGATTTTAATATTTTATTAGTATTATCATTATCATAAGGCTAAATTATATATTATCTTAGTTTTATTTTTCTAAAAGAAAATGAACAATATATTAATAAGAAAATAAGATAAAAATAAATTAAAATAATACACCTTTTCACATAAATTTTTTATTTTTCTTATTTTAGTCATTAAAATGAAAAGAACCCAGTAATTAAAATCAATTTTATTTATTTTATTTATTTTTGTACGTTTTGGGTCACTTTAATAATATTTTTCATTTTTTTTATTTTGTTTCTATTTCTTCTTATACTTTACCTTATTTTTCTTTTATATTTTATCCTTCTTATTTTAGTAATTTTATGTTTTATAAATTTCTTTTACGTCTTTTCCTTTTATTTAATTTTTTTTTATTCTTTCAACATGAATAAATTAATTGATTTTTTTTAGAAAAAGTTTTGCATTAAAAGAAATGTAAAGATAGTATAGGTTTGATTTATTTTATCTTTATATTGTTCTCGTCTTTTTTAAAAATAAATAAATACAGTTTTATTAAATATACAAAGTGAAAAAGTAATTTAACAAATAAGAACTAAATTTTATCTAATTATTACTAACTGCATAGTGTAGAATATTAAGCTTCGAATTTTAATAAAGAACAAGATAAAAGAAAACTTTAGAGCAAGCAAGAATAAATACATGTTATATAAATTTTACTCTAAATTTAATAATATAAGATCTCAATCTATTTCATATCATAATGTAAAAATTAAACATGCATAAATTTAAAAAACTTTATATCATTGAAATTATATCTTGCATGATTCTGAAACCAAATAATGTAATAAAGACCAACTGTTACCTTTTGTGAAAATTAATTCACAAAGAAAATACATCGATAAGGACCACGAATTTGAAGCCTCGAATTCCACTATTTTTGAGTTGTTTTTTGTGCATGTGTTCCTTACGAAAAATCAAGGTGAATAGTTTTTTTTTCTTCTTTGTTTTTCTTTTCCTCTCTTTTGCTGATTTTTTTTCTTTTTTGATTCCACCCTTTTGCTGATTTTTTTTCTTTTTCCCTTTGTACCACTTTTTCTTCTTCCTCCTCCCTCCCATTATTAATGTATATATATTTATGTAAAATGTGTGAACATGTGTATAGATCTTCCACTTTATAAGAACACACAAAAATGAACTCCATCAATATCAGTAGAAAAATGAAAAGCGAAAACGTGATCAAATAACTAATCAACATGAGTAAAAAGAAAAGAACAATATTTATTAGAAAATAATAACGTTTGAAGAGTTTAACGAACATAGTATTATTATTTACTCACTGATAGAGACGTCACGATCAAGATGAAAGAGAATTTTTCAAATTCGTATTGAGTGAAAGCAATCTAGGAGGCAAGTTCCATAACTACACGAACCTAAAGAGAAGAGAGTTTAGTCTTTGCCTCAAATTAGTTGGTAACAAACCCATAATTCATGAAAAATACATAATGCATGTAGTAATCTGGAACAATTGTTAGCGTACATATAGAAGTTCTATTGCATAATATTTGATAAAGAATGTAACTTTATAGATTTCCATTCATGATAACGTACCTTTGAAATGATTGCACAATATATCAAAATATTCAGAAAATTCACCTAAAAGTATCATAAAACTAATATTAGTTGTCTTAGGCATATTATCAAACATTTACAGTGTGAAATTCCATGAGTACTGAGATTCATTTTCTTTCTATGATATTGTTATACACTCGGTGTATGCTCTCCTTCATGAGCAAGAATATATAACTGAATTGGATATAAAACACAAAAGCAGTATATATTAATGTGGGAATCCCAAGTCTCAGCAACTACAAAATGCATAATAAAGACAATAAAGGTAAACACAAATCGGGAAAAAGAACAATTACGAGCAAAAATATATAAATGGAATGCAGATAACAATATGGTCAGCTAACCATCCAGAGGAGATAACGAATAAGTGCTGATTGTAAGAGCTCCAGTAGTATTTGATTGATAAATGAGTTTTTATTTTTTCGACTCAGCCCTTTTTTCTCTTAGCTCGGATAAAAATAATTGCTTTCTCTCCAGTGACATCTGTGCATATCTCGTACGACGACGAAAATTTCTGTCAGAAGTTCTTTCTTAGGTAGACACATTATCTATATTTTCTTCAATTCCTGTTCGAGTAGTTCATGATTTGTTAAACTAATTTATAACTTAATGTAATCTGGAAAAAATACATAGATAAATGTGTTACAGCCATTGGGGAAAAATGGCATACATTTGAAAAATATTAATGTAGCATTCAGGAAAAAAAAATTAGAATGAAAATAAGTCAAACAAGCACAATTTGTTTAACTAATCACATTAATTTTGCGGAGTCAAAATGTTAAGCTAATTGTTTGTTGATCCAATTCCTACATATAAAAACATATTTCAAATGAGCTTGACAATGGCTTTATTATTAGCAAAGTGTTTTCCTGCTAACAGAAGAAGGTAAGCCTACCTTATGAAGGTTGAGAAACAACAAGCTTGTTAAAAAAAAAATTCATAGGAAACATACGATATGTTGCGAAAGAAAACGGAAGAAGTAGACACTTAGCTCACAAAATTGTATCAATTCATTCAGTTGTTTTTGACATTAAACAAAAAGATGTCATATGAAACATAGGAAATGTTGCGAATGAAAACGGAAGAAGTTCAAATCTGGTTAAGCCGAAGGTTTCTAGTCCACTACGTTCTACCAAGAGGTAATCCAGCAGAAGAACTACACACCTAACTTGCAAAATTCTATCAGTCGATTCATTTGTTTTTTGACATTTTCCTTTGTAGAATACATTCATTTTTCTTTTAGAGTAATAAAATTATTGTGGCTAGTTCTCTGTCTTTATCTATATTTGGCTGGATTGTTGGATAATTCGTCGAGAGCTTGAAGTACACAACAAATATCAAAAGGATCCAGTATTTTGCTGGACTGGGAAAAAGGGAAAAGACACTCTTTTCGCAACAGCCAAACAACAAAGGACAAACAAATTGAAACCAAGGAAGTGCTATGTATTAATGGGCGGGAAAATATTCAGAAGGGTTGGTAGTTCTTACGTAACGGGGCAGAGTAAAATGTAGGAAAAAATGCAGTACAATTTTTTCCTATTGAAATTTGTAAAAATCATGAAATCTTACATTCCATTTTTCCCTTTTCATGTTCCTGTTAAGAGGTTTTAGGAAATAATGATGTGAAAGAAATTATATATACAACCAAACATACACAAGAATGAAACATTTTGACTTACGTCTGTTGATAAAAGTTGTACTTCCTGGTATGGTATCTGAGGTAGACAAACCTAACTGTGGAGCGCCTGAAAAAAGTAAAATAACTTAAAAATAAGAAACATATTATCCTTAAAACTTAAATTGAAGGACATGCAGCTGCTGCTCAGTTGATGGAAATGTTGTGTTTGTGCGACTATTATGCAAACACCTCTTACCCTTTCTTCATTTTCTTCTTCTTCTCCCTAAAACCCTAACCACAAATCTTTAAACAAATGTCTTCTTCAAACTTAAAATCTATAGGCACCCATGCCTTACACTAATGTTATTCAAAATTGGCCCAAGGTGAGAGTTAAAGCCAACCTATTTCTGTCCACTATGTCCAGAACACTTCAAAACTGCTTGAAAGCTATTTAGGCTTTAAAACACCTCAAATAAACCAATCCAAACGGGCACTAAGTAAACACTGAAATTTGACTATTGGTCATTTGGTTGAAATAAGTTTAAGTGTTGAACAAGAGTTAACAATTGTAATGACTCACACATATCAATGTAAGTTTGTTTTCCCTATTTGGTGTAAAAAATCCATCACAAAATATTATCAACAATTTAACACAACCAAACAGTAGAAAATTGTTTCATCATGGGAAACACTTGTTGTTAGAAAGTATCTTAAAGCATACCAAACACAACTTATAATTCTGAGAACACTTAACTTTATAAACCACATGCCTCGAGTAAGGAAGTAGCTTGTAAGTACTAACAGAAGTCTAACTGACTGAAATAACTTATCACTATAAACAAACAAAATATTTCACACATATTGAAGTTCATCAGTTCAATTCATCTGTGAACAGAGACAAATTGAGAGCTATAGGCCTCAGATTGAGGAAATGGCACATTGGTTAATAATATTGGTCAAGTGCAATTAGCAGAATTGCATAACAAGCATATGACTCTAAATATCATAAGGGATATTATACAAAAGTATAAATGAAGACAAAACACAAAACTCAAGAGCAGAATGATAAAAGGATGAACTTACATGTAAGGCCCTGCAACAACAAAAAACTCAACACCTTAGTTCATTGTCAAAACTCAAATAAAAGCACATACACTGAGATTGAAGCGTGTACATAAGTTTGTTGAGTACCTGGGAGACCCTTAAGGGCGTTGAAACAAAGACAAGTATCCTCAACTAGCACTGGTCCATTCACCTGAGAATATTTCCAACTCGGTCAATTTCCGAACGATCACAAACAATGAATTTAAAATCTCTCTCTCATAGATGGGGCAACAATCTTCTCAACCAAATAGCATGACACGTACATGATGTCGCTGCCACAAATTGAAGCCACAATGATTTGTGTTGATAACAAATATGTACAAGAACTAGCAAAGAATCCGGTGTATCATGATCGAATCAAGCATATAGACACAAGGTATCACTTTATCCAAGAATGCATTGCCAAGAAAGAGGTAGAGCTCAAGTATGTGAAATGTCATGATCACGTTGCGAATATCTTTATAAAGCCTCTCAAGTTTGAAGATTTTCGGAGATTGAGATCAAGCCTTGGAGTAAAGAAGAAAAATCAAAATTAAGAGAGAGATTTGTGGAAATAAATCTTGGCAACAATTAATTTGACAGACATACTTGTTGAAAAAACAATCCATGAATGTGAAAATTGGTAGCCACCAATGTAAAGTTGAAAGCCACATTTGTGGAAGTAGGTATCAAAGTTTGGTATAGGTTTGATAGAGTTAGGCAGTCAATTTTTTTTTTAAATTGTCTACCATATTATGTCATTAATGATGTAAACAAGTGTTCAAAAAACTCTACAAATAGAGTAGTAATTGAACAATTGAAGACACACCAAAATAGAGAAGCAATAGAGAGTAGAGTAATCCACAAACTATTTCTTAATTTGTGAGAAAATAGTGTGCAAGTAATATTATTGTGAGTTGTAAGAAATAAAAGAGTGTTGAGTAGTAATCTTTTGATACTATCAAGTTTTTCATCAATATAATTGTATTACTTATTCGGGTATCATATTTACCCATTTTAATATTTGATGTCGTTGTTACTCTCTTCCTATTGCTATTTAGTTTGGACATTATCCTGAGTGTGATTATCATTTTGCCCAACAGCTCAAACCTAGTGAGAACTTGTCTACAAATATTCAAATTAACAATTCAAATGTTAGAAAGAGCTGAAGTGAAAATTTCTACTCCAATATCAAGTAAAATTGCAAAATATATATTTGGAGGGTTTGTATATGTGAAAAATTCCTTTCCTAAAAACTCATCTTCTTTCTATCTAAATGTTGTCTTTTGTTGTCAAACATCTTCTTCAACACATAAGAGTATAAGAATCAAAATTTTTTAAAAAATCAAGTTATGTGTGTCAAATAACTTATTTTAGATGTATGAAATAGTTTGGAACGGTAGTCATGCTTTGAGAATCAATTTGTTCTATATAAAATTATTTAATAGCTATGTTTTTGGCATCAATTTGTTTTACTATTACAAAGTATATAATGCAAAAGTGACCAAACATTAATTAATGATGATAAAATTCGAACAAGCCTATATAATAATAGTGCTTAATTAAAAAACTATTAAAACACTAAAACAGTAACAGTGAAAAATATATGGCCAATTTTTACAAATAAAATATGTAAATTTAAATTTAAATTTTCGTCTTTTAAAATGGGAAGTCCTCCAAAACCGACGGAGAGTTTTTGAATTGGTCATTTACAACACACAACATATATACACTAAAATTCCGTCTTTTAATTATTGGAAAGACCTTTAAAATTGACGGAGAATTTTTTTCAGTGACCATTTACAACACACAAGATATATAAACTAAAATTTTGCCTTTTAATCATTGGAAAGCCTCCAAAATCGACGTTTTCATTGGCCATTGACCGAAACGATAAATATAAAATAAATGACCTAAGCAATAGAGGATAACCAACAAAACAATGGTAGATAAAATTGATAACTAGGAAAATGCAAATTAGGACAACATTCAAATATATACTACTTGGAATAAACAAAAATTACCTTTAAAAGTAGACAAAAAATGTAAAATTTGTAAGAAACAAGTTTTCAAATAAACATGAAAAAAAATTTTCCCACTGTTTATTACAACGAAAAAGAAAAAATCACACTAGGTATATGACCGAGCCATCATAGCGCCTAGATATGCCTTTGAGCCAGGAATCAGGTCAAATGTAGTTTCAATTTTGTAGATGATGAATGTTGCACAGAATCTAAGATGAGATCATCAGTAGAAAATGCACTATATGAGCATGATAAAACAGAAAAATAATATTCCATGTGATATTCAAAAGCTAGATATAAAAGACATGTCACATGACTTGGTTTCATAATAAAAAATTGTTGTTGGACTGTCATTTACTTCCGCACTTTGTTAGATATTGGGTTTTAGGCTGACTTGTCTTGGTGGAATAAGAAGAGTGCCATCACACCCATTTTTGGGTCGTGATAAAATGGTATCAGAGCCCCAGGTTCATAAGTCTCACGTGTATACAAGCCATGTCTACGTAGAGTCTCAAGGATCAGTACGGAGACGTCTGTACTCATCTCTGAGAGACTATAAAGATTACTAGGAAACTTTAGTTTGTTCATTCTTTCTCATCGTGCGTAGTCATTTTCTTTAGTACTGAGTTGTTGTATACTCTTTTGGCAGATGACGAGGACTAGAACTAATGTTAATGGTGGTAGAGGGAAGGCACTTCCCGAGGCAGTTGTTGAGGCCCTAGCTAGGGGTAGGGGTAGATCTCGAGCTAGAGGTCGTGCTAGTAGTACGACAGTATCCAGAGGCCGTGGACGTGGAGCAGCACCAGTGAGAGGGCATGCTAGAGAGGTCTCTACAGAAACTCAGATTGATGGCAGAGAGGACCAGGTTCCTCCAGATCCTGTAGTCACACCTTTGCTTCAGGATACACTATTGAGGGTGTTAAGTGTGCTAGAGGGCTTTTCTCAGGGTGGTGGTGTGACTACCACACCACATGACTCTCGTACTAGAGAGGGGGATCAGACCCAGGAGAAGCAGCAAGCTCCAGTTGTTCAGGATGTTGTGGATCAACTACCAGTAGATCCCATGATTCAGAATGATGTTGCACCAGCAGTTGGGGGTCAAGTTGCATCGGTGGTTGTTCTGACAGAGGATGAGCAACGTAGGTATGAGAGATTTCAGAAGATTGACCCACCTCAGTTTCAGGGTGGGAAGAGCGAGGACGCTCATGAGTTTCTAACTACCTGCTGAGAGTTCTAGATGTGGTTGGATTAGTTGAGTCACATGGGGTTCGATATGCTACACTCCAACTTCGTGGACCAGCGAGAGACTGGTGGAGGACTTATTCGGGGGTTTTGCCAGTTGGATCTCCTCTAGTGATGTGGGAGCAGTTTGCTAGTACATTCTAAGATCATTTTATCCCATGGAGCGTGACAGAGGAGAGTCACTTGAGGTTTGAGAGTCTAAGACAGGATGGTTTATCGGTTACAGAGTATGAGGCACATTTTTGCCAGTTGTCTAGGCATGCGTTTGCCATTATTCCAAATGAGACAGAGAGGATCTGCAGATTTGTGAGGGGATTGACCTTCTCTATCAGGTCAGCTGTGTTTCGGACATCTAAGGAGAGGGCTTCTTTCAAGTCCATTGTGATCGCCGCCAAAGAGGCAAAATTGATGGAGAGAGAGGAGTTTGGGGACCCAAAAGGGCCCGTATATCAGGTCAGATTCATGTTGTCTCATCTGGAGGTAGGGGATCACAGAGGGTGAGTAGTTCTTATCAGCAGCGGGGACCTATTCATGCATCTATGCCGACATTTGAGGGTGGCCAAACATTTAGGGGTTCTTATAGCGTGAGTCAGGTCTCGTATGGTTCACAGCAGAGACCTACAGGGCGAGGCAATTATAGTGGGTTTTGAAGGTCCTCACAGCAGTTCCCAGGTCAGAGATTTTATTTTACTTGTGTAGATCCCGATCATCTAATGCGGCAGTGTACTTCTCAAAGAGGTTGTGGTGGGCCTCGACCTAATTCTTCATTCCAGACTAGACCACCAGTACCACAGGGTAGAGGTCTTGGCAGAGTTCAGTCAGGTAGAGGTGATAGAGTTTCTAGTAGTAGTGTTGCAGCTCAGTAGAGTGGGGGTAGAGGTACCACCCAGGCTAGAGGTGGACGAGGAGGCCACTACTATGCTTTCCCCGGGAGACCTGAGGTGGAGACCTCTGATACAGTTATTACAGGTATCATCCCAGTATGCCATCGACCTGCGTCTGTATTGTTTGATCCAGGTTCTACATTTTCTTATGTGTCTACATATTTTGCTGCTAAATTTAATATGATATGTGATAGCATGATTGTACCTATTCATGTTTCTATTCCCGTGGGTAAGCCCATAGTGGTAGACTTAATCATTCTGGGGATGGTAGACTTTGATGTTATCTTGGGTATGGATTGGCTTACTCCTTATCATGCTGTCCATGATTGTAATGCTAAGACTGTGACTTTAGCAATGCCTGGTGTTCCGAGGGTTGAGTAGAAGAGTGTTAGTGGTTCTTATCCTAGCAAGGTCATCTCTTTTATCCGTGCTAAGAGATTGGTGGAGAGAGGGTGTTTGTCTTAATTAACTTTTATTCGGGATACTAGTGTTGAACCACCTCCCATTGACTCTTTTCCTGTGGTTCAGGAGTTTCCCGATGTATTTCCTTCTGATCTTGTAGGTGTTCCTCCCGATAGGGATATTGATTTTGCTATTGATTTGGAGTCAGACACTAAGCCTATTTCTATACCTCCATATCATATGGCCCCAACAGAGTTGAAAGAATTGAAGTATCAGTTGCAGGATTTATTGAGTAAGGGTTTTATTCGCCCTAATATATCACCTTGGGGTGCCCCTGTATTGTTTGTGAAGAAAAAGGATGGGACTATGAGGATGTTTATTGATTACAGACATTTGAACAAAGTAACAGTGAACAATAAGTATCCTCTTCCGTGTATTGATGACTTATTTGATCAATTACAGGGAGCATCATTGTTCTCTTAGATTTAATTGAGGTCTGTGTATCATCAGTTGAAGATTAGGGCATCAGATATCCCTAAGACAGCTTTTCGGACCCGGTATGGGCATTATGAGTTTCTAGTAATGTCCTTCGGATTGACTAATGCCCCTGCAACATTCATGGAGTTGATGAATGGGGTGTTTCGACCATACCTTGATTCTTTTGTGATTGTTTTCATCGATGACATCTTGGTTTACTCTAAGACTAAGGAGGACCATTTCCGACACTTGAGAATTGTACTTCAGAGGTTGAGAGAAGAGAAGTTGTATGAGAAGTTCCCAAAGTGTGAGTTCTGGCTTACTTTTGTGACATTCTTGGGACACGTGGTGTCCAAGGAGGGCATTAGAGTATATCTGGCAAAAATTGAGGCAGTTAGAGGTTGGACGCGACCAACTTCACCTACTGAGATTCAAAGTTTTGTGGGATTGGCAGGCTATTATCGACGATTTGTTAAGAGTTTCTCTACTATTGCAGCTCAATTAATTAGATTGACTAGACAGGAGACGTTTTCAGTGGTCTGATGAGTGTAAGCAGAGCTTTCAAAAACTCAAGACTTTGTTGACTTCAGCTCTTTTGTTGACTCTACCTGAGGAGGGTGTAGACTTTATAGTGTAATTTGATGCTTCAGAAGTTGGATTGGGTGGTGTGTTGATGCAGAAGGTGAAAATGATTGTTTATGCTTCTAGGCAATTGAAGTACCATGAGAAGAACTACCTTACACATGACTTGGAGTTGGCAGATGTGGTATTTGTACTTAAGTTATGGCATCATTATTTGTATGGAGTGCATTGTGAGATCTTCACTGATCATCGAAGTCTTCAGTATATCTTTAGTCAGAGGGATTTGAACTTAAGGCAGCGGAGATGGCTTGAGTTGCTGAAGGACTATGATGTGACCATTCTGTATCATCCGGGGAAGGCCAATGTTGTGGCTGATGCAATTGAGTAGGAAGACTCCTAGGCAGCGGAGATGGCTTGAGTTGCTGAAGGACTATGATGTGACCATTCTGTATCATCCGGGGAAGGCCAATGTTGTGGCTGATGCTTTGAGTAGGAAGACTCCTAGCATGGGGAGTCTTGCATATCTTAGTATTGAGGAGAGACCATTGGCGAGAGATGTTCAGATGTTAGCTAACAGTCTTGTCTGCTTGCAGATTTCAGAAGAGTGTGATGGAATGATTGCTTTTATTGAGGCTCGGTCTTCTTTAGTTGAGAAAATCCGTGCACACCAGTTTGATGATGAAAAATTATGTCTCATTCGAGACAAAGTATAGAGAGAGGAAGCTAAGGAGGCTGTCCTTGATTCTGATGGTGTCTTGCGGATCGTAGGCAGAATTTGTGTGCCCAGGACATGCAATTTGATTAGATTGATTCTTGAGAAGGCCCATTGTTCTCGTTATTCCATCAATCCGGGAGCGGCGAAGATGTATCATGATCTGAGTCAGCATTACTGGTGGTTTGGGATGAAGAGAGATATTTCAGACTTTGTTTCGAGGTGTTTGACTTGCCAGCAGGTCAAGTATGAGCACCAATGGCCCGGGGGTGTATCTTAGAGGATGCCTATTCCTACTTGGAAGTGGGAGCGGATTACTATGGACTTTGTTGTGGGTTTGACTACCACAGTGGGTGGTTATGACTCTATTTGGGTTGTTGTTGATAGGCTGACCAATTCTGCCCACTTCATTCTTATTCGGGTGATGTATACGACAGAAAAGTTAGTCGAGCTATATATCAGTCAGATTTTACGACTACATGCAGTTCCTATTTCAATCATATCAGATTGAGGTTCCTTATTTACTTCTCACTTCTGGAAGGCATTACATGTAACGACCTGTTTAGTCATTTTGAGCAGTAGAGTTTATTTCTGGTAATAACTGTCTGGATCGACGGATCTCACGACGGGCCGTCATGGGCACGACAGACCGTCGAGGGGGTCTCGTTCCAAAACACTTAGACTCTGGAAAACTGGGTACTGAGAACAACTCTCTGAACTTTGCAACGGAAGAGCAGGACGGACCGTCGCAGGCATGACGGGCCGTCACAGACCTCTTAAATGTAATTGAGTCTCTGAACTCTGTGACGACTCTGCAGGACGGACCGTCGCAGTCATGACGGACCGTCATGGGCTGCGTAACCCTGACTGGGTTGGATTTCTGTTAAAAGTTTTAAGAGGTGTTTTGGACTATTCCTGCTTATGATTATAAAGTTAGTGGTTTAATGTTAATAATTCAATTACTTGGGGGTTAAAGGAGATAGCCTTGAATTAATTAGTGGGTTACATTTACCATCTTTTATACTTACTTATATGGTAATTAGGGTAAAACAAAGGGAATTAGAAAGAGACAGAAAAAGAAGAGGAGAGAATGAAGAGGAAAGCAAAAGCATTGGAAAAGTAGATTGCTTGATCACGATTCTTCGGTGGAGGTAGGTTATGGTTTATGCTATCCGTAGTAAACTCTAAATAGCGATTGATATGTATTGGGTAATTTTGGTAAAGTCTTCTATATGCTTAATTGTGTGCTTGCATGATGTGATTATATAATTGTGATAAAATAAGCATGATGAGGCTGTTGAATCTTAAACCTTAAAACCTCCTTGTTAATGATGATGCCTTGGTATAAAAGAAGGCTTGATGAACTGAAAGAATGAGATTAGGGGATCGGAGTGTCACGTTTCGAGACCAGGATAGTAGAGGATCGGAGTGTCACGTTCCGAGACCAGGATAGTAGAGGATCGGTGTGTCACGTTCCGACACCAGGATAGTAGAGGATCAGGTGTCACGTTCCGACACCAGGATAGTAGAGGATCGGGTGTCACGTTCCGACACCAGGATAGTAGAGGATCGGATGTCACGTTCCGACACCAAGATAGTAGAGGATCGGAGTGTCACGTTCCGACACCAGGATAGTAGGGGATCGGAGTGTCACGTTCCGACACCAGGATAGTAAGATGAATGAATGTTGAGGGGATCGGAGTGTCACGTTCCGACACCAGGATAGTAAAGAGAATGAATCTTGAATTATGCTAATATACTCAGATTTAAAGAACCTATTTTCCAAATGAGTATGGTGTGGAGGCTTGAGTCCTTATAGATGTGCTTGGTGTTGTGGCCAATGGTTATGGTACTTGTTGTTGTCACCTGTTAAGTATTTGGGTTGTTTTATGTTATTATTTGACATATATTGCTTTCTATTCTGAGTTGGCCGATGATACCTACTCAGTACTTGTGCCTTGTACTGACCCCTTACTTGTATGTTTTTTTTCTTTGTTATTTGTGGAGTGCAGCAAACGTACCATCGACTTCGACTCAACCGCAACTCTAGCCAGACTTCAGCATAATCAGATTTCAGGGTGAGCTATTGTTCCTAGCTCGGACTGGATTTTCTCTCATTCATGTCTTGATGTCCTTGAAGTTCGAACATGGACCATCTGTTTTCTTATTTTAGCTTCTTAGACACTCTTATATTTAGTAATTTGAGGATAGAATGTTCTTGTGGTGATGACTTCTAGATTTTGGGGATAGTGATTGATAAATTTTAGAAGTTATTAATTGATTTCGTTAATGAGTTTTAAGTCTTCCGCATTATATTCTGTTTATATGGTATTGAAATGTTGGGGTTTAGATTGGTTGGTTCGCTCACATAGTAGGATAAGTGTGGGTTCCACTCGCGGCTCGTTTTGGGTCGTGACAAACTTGGTATCAGAGCATTAGGTTCGTTGGTCTCATCACACAAGAACGAGTCTAGTAGAGTCTTGAGGAATGGTAGGGGGACGCCATTACTTTTCTTTGAGAGGCTATAGGACTTTAGAAAAATCCCATTCTTTCTTTCTTTCGTGCTATTACTTGGATCCAATTGGTATCTGGGTGATACAAATTGGTATCTGACCATCTTCACTCTATTTTGCAGATGGTTAGAACTAGAGACACAACTGCTCTGACACAAACACCGGCAAGCCAAGATGCGTCTGAACCACCCACTGAGGCTGTAGCTCGAAGAGGAGCAGTGGCAAGAGGCCGTGGTAGAGGTCGTGGGAGGACGTCCTCTAGAGGAAGAGGACAAGCACCTGGCCCAGCGAGTACTAGGGCGGTGACTCCTCCACCGACTGAGGAAGTATTAAGAGAGGGTGAGGAAGGGGGAAATGAACAAGTGCAGAATGAGGAATTACCACCCCAACCTACCCCAGAGATGATTAATCAGGTTCTTGCTTATCTTAGCGGTTTATCTGATCAAGACCAGACACCTCCAGTGTTTTCTGCACCAGCACCTCAGGTTCTGGGAGTACAACATGCAGCTGCTGTGGCTCCCCTCATGGATACCTCATTGGAAATAGGCACGTTTCCTCGGTTGACTACAGGGCCTATAATGACAATTGATCAGCATGAACTTTTTACTAAGTTCTTGAAGTTGAAACCTCCAGTTTTCAAGGGTGCTGAATCTGAGGATGCCTATGATTTTCTGGTTGATTGTCACGAGCTGCTACATAAGATGGGCATAGTAGAACGATTTGGCGTTGAGTTTGTGACCTATCAGTTCCAGGGAAATGCCAAAATGTGGTGGCGATCGTATGTTGAGTGTCAACCAGCACAGGCACCACCTATGACTTGGGCATCATTCTCTAGCTTATTTATGGAGAAGTATATACCCCGGACTTTGAGGGATAGGAGAAGAGATGAGTTCCTGAGCCTAGAGCAAGGCAGGATGTCGATCACTGCTTATGAGGCTAAGTTTCGTGCACTATCCAGCTATGCCACCCAGCTTTGCTTCAGTCCACAAGAGCGGATCCGCCGTTTCATGAAAGGGTTGAGGTCAGATTTGCAAATTTCAGCCTTACAGGTAGCTGCTGCAGCAAAATCCTTTCAGGAGGTGGTAGATTTTTTGATAGAAGTGGAGGGAGTGAAGCCAGACGACTTCACCATGGCATCGACATCTAAGAAGTTTCGTAAAGGAGGTGAGTTTAATGGTTCTTACTCCAGAGGGCAGGGTTCAGGAGGTTACCCAGCCCGACCTATTCAGTCTTCGCTGCAGGCTGTAGCTGGGGGTCCACCGCAGATCGGTCAACATTTCTCTGAGTTTGGAGGTTACCCCCAGACCTTGTCGTTCTTACAAAGACCTATGCTTGAAACCAGAGAGTGTTATGGGTTTGGGAAGACTGGACATATCAGGAGATTTTGTCCAAAACAGAGTTACAGACCCCCAATAGTTAGAGGTAGAGGTGGTCATGGGAGAGGCCGCCATTCTGGAGGATGCGTTGGCCAAGGTAATGGAGGTCACCAAATCAACCGAGGTGGCGGTAAAATTGTAACTACTGCGGCGTAACATGGTAGGGGCAACGGACAGACAGGTGATAGGGCCCATTGTTATGCTTTCCCTGGGAGGTCTGAAGCGGAGGCATCTGATGCTGTCATCACAGGTATTCTTTTGGTTTGTGATTGCATGGCTTCTGTATTATTTGATCCTGGATCCACATTTTCATATGTATCTTCCTCATTTGCTACTGGTTTTTATTTACACTGTGATTTAATTGACATGCCTATTCGTGTTTCTACTCCGGTGGGTGAGTCTGTGATAGTTAAAAAGGTGTATAGGTCCTGTCTTGTAACTTTTGTGGGGAGCATTACTCATGTAGACTTGGTTATCCTAGAAATGGTTGACTTCGATGTAATTCTGGGTATGACTTGGCTTTCTCCAAATTTTGCAATCTTAGATAATAATGCTAAAATTGTAACATTGGCCAAGCCTAGGACAGATCCGTTAGTATAGGAGGGTGATTACACTTCCACCCCCGTTCGTATTATCTCCTTTCTTCGTGATAAGAGAATGGTTAGTAAGGGTTGTTTAGCTTTCTTGGCACACCTCAGGGATGATACTACCCAAGTACCTTCAATTAAGTCGGTTTCGATAGTCTGTGAGTTTCTGGATGTGTTTCCTTCAGACCTTCCTGGTATGCCACCGGATAGGGATATTGACTTTTGCATTGATCTAGAGCCGGGTACTCACCCCATTTCCATACCCCCTTATAGAATGGCTCCCTCCTAGTTAAGAGAGTTAAAGGCCCAACTTCAAGAGTTGTTAAGCAAAGGCTTTATTAGACCAAGTGCATCCCCTTGGGGTGCTCCTAATTTGTTCGTGAAGAAGAAGGATGGAAGTTTTCAGATGTGCATAGACTACAGGCAACAAAATAAGGTAACTATTAAGAACAAGTATCCTCTTCCTCGCATCGATGATTTGTTCGATCAGTTACAAGGTGCTTGTACCTTCTCAAAAATCGATTTGAGATATGGTTAGCATTAATTTAAAATATGGGCAACGGATGTGCCAAAGACTGCCTTTCGGACCAGGTATGGACATTATGAGTTCTTAGTAATGTCTTTTGGGCTTACGAATGCCCCTGCTGCTTTTATGAGTTTGATGAACGGGATTTTTAAGCCATATCTGGATCTCTTTTTCATCGTATTCATTGATGATATACTGGTATACTCAAAGAGCAAGAAGGAACATGAGGAGCACTTGAGAATTGTATTGGAAATGCTGAGGGGAAAAAGCTTTATGCCAAATTCTCCTAGTGTGAGTTTTTGCTAGATTCAGTGTCCTTCTTGGGGCATGTGGTTTCTAAGGATGGAGTGATGGTGGATCTTTCTAAGATTGAAGCAGTGAAGAGTTGGGTAAGGCCCACTAATGTTATAGAGGTAAGGAGCTTCGTTGGTTTAGCTAGCTACTACCGCCGATTTGTCAAGGGATTTTCTTCTGTTGCTTCCTAATTGAAAAACTTGACTAAGCAGAGTGTTCCATTTGTATGGTCAGACGAGTGTGAAGAAAGCTTTCAGAAACTCAAGACCTCGTTGACTACTGCACCAATTCTTACCCTGCCAGTGGAAGGTAAGAATTTCATTGTTTATTGTGATGCATCCTATTCTGGTTTGGGTGCAGTACTAATGCAAGAGAAGAATGTAATTGCTTATGCTTCGAGGCAATTAAAGGTGCACGAACATATTTATCCGACCCATAATTTGGAGTTACGGCAGTAGTGTTTGCATTAAAGCAATGGAGACATTATCTATATGGGGTTAAGTGTGAAGTCTATACAGATCATCGCAGTTTACAGTATGTCTTTACTCAGAAAGATTTGAATTTGAGATAGAGGAGGTGGATGGAACTACTGAAGGACTATGATATCACTATCTTGTATCATCCGGGAAAAGCTAATGTTGTGGCAGATGCTTTAAGTAGAAAGGCAGGAAGCATGGGAAGTCTAGCTCACTTGCAGGTTTCTAGACGCCCATTGTCTAGAGAGGTTCAGACTCTGGCTAATGACTTTATGAGGCTGGAAGTACTAGAGAAGGGAGGAGTTTTCGCCTGTGTGGAGGCAAGATCTTCCTTTCTTGACAATTTTAAGGGAAAGCAGTTTACTGATGAGAAACTGATCCGGATTCGAGATAAGGTATTGCGAGGAGAGGCTAAAGAAGCAAAAATCGATGAGGAAGGTGTTTTGAGGATTAAGGGAAGGGTATGTGTACCCCGCATCGATGATTTGATTCACACTATTCTTACAGAGGCTCATAGTTCAAGGTATTCTATACATCCTGGTGCAACCAAGATGTACCGTGACCTAAAGCAACATTTTTGGTGGAGTAGGATGAAGCGTGACATTGTTGATTTTGTTGCTCAATGCCCGAATTGTCAGCAGGTAAAGTATGAACACCAGAGGCCTGGAGGGACACTTCAGAGAATGCCCATTCCTGAAGGGAAGTGGGAGAGAATTGCAATGGACTTCGTGGTTGGTCTCCCAAAGACAATAGGTAAGTATGACTCTATTTGGGTGATTGTTGACAAATTAACTATATGACTCTATTTGGGTGATTGTTGACAAATTAACTAAGTCTGCTCACTCATTCCGGTTAAGGTGACTTACAATGCAGAGAAGTTAGCCAAGCTTTATATCTCAGAAATTGTCCGACTGCCCGGAGTTCCACTTTCCATCATATCATATAGAGGTACGCAGTTTACTTCTAAGTTTTGGAAAACATTGCATGTTGAATTAGGTACTAGGTTGGATCTTAGTACTGCATTTCACCCTCAGACCGATGGTCAGTCTGTGCGAACGATTCAGGTTTTGGAAGATATGCTTCGTGCATGTGTGATAGAGTTTGGTGGTCATTGGGATAACTTCTTACCCTTAGCAGAGTTCTCATACAACAATAGCTATCACTCAAGTATTGATATGGCCCCATTTGAGGCATTGAATGGGAGAAGATGTAGGTCTCCCATTGGGTGGTTTGATGCATTTGAAGTTAGACCTTGGGGTACTGACCTTCTGAGGGAATCGTTAGATAAAGTGAAATGCATTCAGGAAAAGCTTCTAGCGGCTCAAAGGAGGCAGAAAGAATATGTAGATCGAAAGGTTAGAGACTTGGAGTTCATGGAGGGTGAACAAGTCTTGCTGAAGGTTTCACCCATGAAAGGGGTGATGCGGTTTGGTAAGCGAGGTAAGCTTAGTCCGAGGTACATTGGTCCATTTGAAGTTCTGAAGCGCGTGGGGGAGGTAGCTTATGAATTAGCCTTGCCCCCAGGGCTCTCAAGAGTGCACCCTGTATTTCATGTGTCTACGCTAAAAGGATACCATGGTGATGGAAACTACATTATTCGTTGGGATTCAGTCCTTCTTGATGAGTATTTGTCTTATGAGGAGGAGCATGTTGCTATTTTAGATAGGGAAGTCCGCAAGTTGAGGTCAAGAGAGATTGCATCCATCAAGGTCCAATGGAAGAATCGGCCAGTTGAAGAGTCCACTTGGGAGAAGGAGGCCGATATGCAAGAAAGATACCCACACCTGTTTACAGATTCAGGTACTCCTTTTCGTCCTTGTTTTTCTTCTTGTGATCATTCGGGGACGAACGATGGGTAAATTGGTATCTATTGTAACGACCTGTTTAGTCGTTTTGAGCAGTAGAGTTTATTTCTGGTAATAACTGTCTGGGTCGACGGATCCCACGACGGACCGTCATGGGCACGACGGACCGTCGAGGTGTCTCGTTCCAAAACACTTAGACTCTGGAAAATTGGGTACTGAGAACAACTCTCTGAACTTCGCGACGGAAGAGCAGGACGGACCTTCGCAGGCATGACGGGCCGTCACAGACCTCTTAAATGTAATTGAGTCTCTGAACTCTGTGACGACTCTACAGGACGGACCGTCGCAGTCATGACGGACCGTCATGGGCTGCGTAACCCTGACTGGGTCGGATTTCTGTTAAAAGTTTTAAGGGGTGTTTTGGACTATTCCTGCTTATGATTATAAAGTTAGTGGTTTAATGTTAATAATTCAATTACTTGGGGGTTAAAGGAGATAGCCTTGAATTAATTAGTGGGTTACTTTTACCATTTTTTATACTTAATTATATGATAATTAGGATAAAACAAAGGGAATTAGAAAGAGACAGAAAAAGAAGAGGAGAGAACGAAGAGGAAAGCAAAAGAATTGGAAAAGTAGATTGTTTGATGATGATTCTTCGGTGGAGGTAGGTTATGGTTTATGCTATTCCGTAGTAAACTCTAAATAGCGATTGATATGTATTGGGTAATTTCGTAAAGTCTTCTATATGCTTAATTGTGTGCTTGCATGATGTGATTATATAATTGTGATAAAATAAGCATGATGAGGCTATTGAATCTTAAACCTTAAAACCTCCTTGTTAATGATGATACCTTGGTATAAAAGAAGGCTTGATGAACTGAAAGAATGAGATTAGGGGATCGGAGTGTCACGTTCCGACACCAGGATAGTAGAGGATCGGAGTGTCACGTTTTGACACCAGGATAGTAGAGGATCGGAGTGTCACGTTCCGACACCAGGATAGTAGAGGATCGGGTGTCACGTTCCGACACCAGGATAGTAGAGGATCGGGTGTCACGTTCCGACACCAGGATAGTAGAGGATCGGATGTCACGTTCCGACACCAGGATAGTAGAGGATCAGAGTGTCACGTTCCTACACCAGGATAGTAGGGGATCAGAGTGTCACGTTCCGACACCAGGATAGTAAGATGAATGAATGTTGAGGGGATCGGAGTGTCACGTTCCGACACCAGGATAGTAAAGAGAATGAATCTTGAATTATGCTAATATACTCAGATTTAAAGAACCTATTTTCAAATGAGTATGGTGTGGAGGCTTGAGTCCTCATAGATGTGCTTGGTGTTTTGGCCAATGGTTATGGTACTTGTTGTTGTCACATGTTATGTATTTGGTTGGTTTTATGTTATTATTTGGTATATATTGCTTTCTATTCTGAGTTGGCCGATGATACCTACTCAGTACTTGTGCCTTGTACTGACCCCCTACTTGTATGTTTTTTTTTCTTTGTTATTTGTGGAGTGCAGCAAACGTACCATCGACTTCGACACAACCACAACTCTAGCTAGACTTCAGCATAATCAGATTTCAGGGTGAGCTATTGTTCCTAGCTCGGACTGGATTCTCTCTCATTCATGTCTTAGTGTCCTTGAAGTTCGGACATAGACCATCTGTTTTCTTATTTTAGCTTCTTAGACACTCTTAGATTTAGTAATTTGAGGATAGAATGTTCTTGTGGTGATGACTTCCAGATTTTGGGGATAGTAATTGATAAATTTTAGAAGTTATTAATTGATTTCGTTAATGAGTTTTACGTCTTCTGCATTATATTCTGTTTATATGGTATTGAAATATTGGGGTTTAGATTGGTTGGATCGCTCACATAGTAGGATAAGTGTGGGTGCCACTCGCGGCTCATTTTGGGTCGTGACATTACAGCATGGTCTGGGTACTCAGTTAGATATGAGCACAACATTTTACCCTCAGATTGATGGTCATTCTAAGTGGACAATTCAGGTGTTGGAAGATATGCTCCGAGCGTGTGTGATCGATTTTGGAGCTATATGGGATCGACATTTACCCTTAGCGGAGTTTGCCTATAATAACAGTTATCACTCTAGTATCCAGATGGCCCCATTTGAGGCGTTGTATGGTAGATGGTGTAGATCTCCGATTGCTTGGTTTGATTCGGTGGAGATGGACTCTTTGGATACAGACTTGGTTCGAGATACTATGGAGCAAGTCCGTATGATTCAGTATAGACTGTTGACAGCCCAAAGTCGACAGAATTGTTATGCAGACCGGAGTGTTAGAGCCTTAGTGTTTATGGAGGGTGATCATGTTTGGCTCCGAGTATCACCCATGAAGGGTGTAATGAGGTTCGGAAAGAAGGGCAAGCTAAGTCCTTGATTCATTGGACCTTTTGAGATTTTGATCCGAGTGGGAGAGGTGGCCTATAAGTTGGCCTTGCCACCTAGTTTGTCGGCAGTTCATCCTGTTTTTCCATATCTCTATGCTTCGGAAGTATATTCTTGATGAATCTCATGTGCTTTCACTTGATTTTGTGGAGTTGGGTCCAGACTTGACATTTGAGGAGGAGCCTATAGCTATTTTGGATAGGCAGATTCGAAAGCTTAGGACCAAGGAGATTGCTTCAGTAAAAGTGCAGTGGAAGCACCGACCGGTGGGAGAGGCATCTTGGGAGATAGAGTCTGACATTCGTGCCAGATACCCTCAACTTTTTGAAACTTCAGGTACTTTCTTTCACTTGTGTTCGAGGACGAACATGATTTTTAGTGGTGGATAATGTGATGACCCAGAAGGTCATTTTTGGTAATTTAAATATCCGTCTAACTTGAGTGGATTAATTAATGAGTAATTATATACAAATGACTTAACTGATAGTTAATGGGTTAAAGTGATAATTTATACAAAATTCTTTACCACTAGGCCCATGTATTAAAAATAATTTAGTGGGTTTGTCAGTTTTAATAAACAATTAAATTTGAAAAAAAAATAGAGAGAGTCAGAAAACAGGAAGAATACGGAAGCGACATCATTGTTCCAGGTAACCTTAAGCATAACTTTAATGGTCGCTGCATATATGTATACATATTACTATTATGTTAAGCAGGAAAAAAAATAATGAATTGTCCCTTGAAAATTTTTACAAGTATCATGTTGTGTGCCAAAATATTCTTTATTAATGGCTAGAGTGGAATAATGAGTTGGCAAGGATAGATAGATAATTGTATTACTTTGAAGAAACAATGATGAATTTTTGGTGGCTTAGAAAGTTGAAAAAAAAATGGTGTTACTAATATTATTATTATTTTCGTTTGTTATAAATTGTCTTTTTTGTGATTCGAGAAAAAGAAAAAAAAGGATGGGGCAGTCATCAACGTGACTTTCTAGGGAAAAAAAAAGGAAAATGAAAGAATGGAGCAAATATTGTTGGGATGTATTTTGTTGTTAATGGCAGCCAATAATTTGTTATAATAGCCAATCATTGGACTGCAATGGAAGGTTACATGCAGAAGGAAAAAAAACAGTTCTACGTTAGTGTTGTTCTAATAAAATCAGTGGTTTAAATTTTATATGTTAGTCATTATATTATGATTCATGTTTTGATAGGTTGGCATGTGTAATTAAATATTATATGTACAGTACTAAGTGAATATCATTAGAATTATGATATTGGGATGGAATTAATTGGAATTTAATCCTAGGCTTGAAACTTCAATATCTATGGTAGTTGAAATATTAATTGGCATCAAGAATTACAAACTTGATTATAAATATGGGTGAATTTTTTTTGTCAAGTTTAAACACATAAAAGTGAGAGTGTTGATAGTTTTGAAACCTTATTGTGAATAAATATACTTGCATAGATTGCATTGATTTGGAATATTCGATTGGCTAAGGCAAGTGGATTTCTAAACCCTTATTAAGCGTATGAAATTCATGTATTTCCTTGTGTAGTGTTGCGAATGACTTGGAGATTTGTTGGTGTTGTATTCCTTGTAGTAAATTATGTTTTGTTATCAAAATGGTTATCACCTCATTTTTATTTGAGCATGTCATTTGCATTGTATCAGAAACATGGTTGTGGTAAGATGATGTACCATTTCGACGTTCGTATCCCGCGCCGCGATGGATATTATATTTCGAGGGACGTATCGCGCGCTGCGAATGTTACTATTATCGAGGGTCGTGTCGTGCGCCGCGACAGATGCATGGACAGATATGTCCCCCATGGGTCGCGGACTGAGAGACAACGAGTGTGTATCGTTAAGAAAGACATGCATCACTATATTTGACATTGCATCTCATGGCATTGTACATTTTATTATTGATGAACTTGAACACGTGTTTTGCTGATCTTGTGAGTGTTTCTCTGCGAAGATTATGACAGTTGAATATTGAGTTGTTATTGAGAATGTGTAAGCTGATAGAGTGTGGTTATTGAGTTGTATGTTTGGTAAACTGTAAACTGTTAGGCTATAGCGTGGAAGTTTAGATAGGGTGCAAGAGTACCCGTATTTTGTGGGTACCGCGTGGTTTGGTACTCACCCCTTGCTTCTACAAATATTTGTAGGTTACAAGCCCGGATCTTCGTGATACCTGTCATTCTTTTCGTTTCCGAGACATCTTGTGGAGGGTTGTGAGGTAGGTGCTTGTCATCTCAGCGAACTTTCCTACTCCAGTTTATGACTTTTTTTATTTTACTTGAAAGACAATTTCATTTTAGACTTCTATTTTATTTCAATTCTAATATTTACATTAAAGGCTTGTGCACGTGACAATCTGGTTTTGAGAATTGAATTAATATGACTTGGTTTCATAATAGAAATTGTTGTTGGATTGTCTTTTACTTCCGCACTTTGTTAGATATTGGGTTTTA